>BJKM01000615.1:75467-420132 GCA_015082035.1 Chaenogobius annularis | reverse complement strand
TTAGACTTCTGCTGTTCGGCATCAGAGGGAAGTATTTTCACGTCCAGATGGCTTTAGGTCAGAGACTTGAGACTGATCCTGAGTGAGAAGGTTGGTCCACGGTTCAGACATCTGGACATCCATCCAAAAGTCATCAAACCCAAGAAAATGTTCTGAGCAGCAGAATTATACTCTCCACGGGAGGAGTTCCAGCTGAAAGGGGGAGGGTTCCAGCTGAAAGGGGAGGAGTTCAGATGAAAGGGGAGGGGTTCCCAAAGGGGGAGGGTTCCAGCTGAAAGGGGAGGGTTCCAGCTGAAAGGGGGAGGGGGCCCAGCTGAAAGGGGGAGGGGGCCCAGCTGACCGGGGGAGGGGGCCCAGCTGAAAAGGGGAGGAGTTACAATTGAAACAGGGGTCCATGCCGCTCCCGCGGTCGAGCGGCGAAGGCTCCAAGTTCAGAGCGTGACTTTAACTCGACGTCGCTCGAAAACTAAAGTCACAAACGTTTCCCAAACGGGCGACGTACCAAACCGTAAGAGGGGCTGATCATACGCGATAATACGCTGATAATGCACTGATTATACGCCGATTATACACCGATAATACATGATAATGCACTGATAATGCACTGATAATACACTGATTATACACCGATTATAAACCGATAATACACGATAATGCACTGATAATACACTGATTATACACCGATTATACACCAATAATACAAAATGATAATACACCGATAATAGACCGATAATTCACCGATAATACCCGATATTATACACGATAGTAAACGTCTTCATTGGTAAGTCGTGTTTTTCACAGCATTTTGTCATTTTGCAGAAACATGAACCTGAGGCCTCGGCGGTTTCCATGGCAACGCCAGAGTAAATCAATAAGACATAAATGACTTGTTCTTGTGTGTTGTAAAACTCAAAACCGCGGGGCTGCTCCCGTGATGGATCGGCGGCGCACAGATGTTACAGGAAGCTCCGGAGGTCAGAGGTCACTCAGGGCCCGCTCCTCGTTTGTCACTGGTTCAGAGCGGCGCCCCCTACAGTGTGGTCGGAGGTTTGATGGATAACTCTGTCCAAAACTCCATCTGTGACTGACCAGGTTTAGTCCTAGTTTAGGCCTGGTCTAGACCCGGTTTAGTCCTGGTCAGAAGACACTGGAGTTCAGGACCACAGAGCTCCGTGCATCTTCATCTCAAAGACACAAACCAGTCGTTTGAAGTGAGAAGGTCCTGAGTTCAAAAACAGAATCCTCTCAAACACAAACAGAGCTTTAAACAGAGTTCATTTACCTGTGATATATATATGTATTTATACATGTATTTACAGTATTTTAACAGATGTATTTTTATATTTATACATGTATTTATACATGTATTTACAACAGTATTTTACATGTAATTTATACATGTTATTTACAACAGTAAATTTAACCATGTATTTTATACATGTAATTTACAGACAGTATTTATTACATGATTTGTTATACATGTATTATACCATGTATTTATACATGGTTTTAAACAACACGTATTTACACATTATTTACACATGTACTTACACGTGGTGACTACAGAATCAGGTAGTCACAGTGATGAGAGGCTGCAGCAGGCCCATCACAGGCTGTCAGGGAACAAAGAAGAAATTAGTTTTAGGGGAACTATTAAAACTTGAATATGCAAACAAGATAACATGGGTGAGGTGCCTATAATGAGGAAGGCGTTCCACCCAGTGTGGGTTTACCGGGCTTGGGTATGAAACTAGAAGCCACAGATTGAGGGAATGACTCGTTCGGATGAGCCTTTCACCTGAGCCTTTCCATTCACTTTCTGACCAACAGGAGGCGCTTTTAGTTTAAAGCATTGGCTAGAGCCGTTGTGTAGAAGCTGTTGTCCCAGGTTCAGAATTGGGGTGCGTATCTATTCTCTTGTGGCAGATGTCATTCCCACGCAGCGTCCCAAACCTGGTGATCCATCTAAATTTGTCCCTGAAGTTTCTCTGTGCCCAAGCAGAAGAACAGTAAATCCAGTTCTTTGTCTGAAGTGTCTCCGTGGATGCAACCATAAACAACCGTTTTATGAAAGGAGAATCTGTGAATTCACGGTGCCTCTCAGGGCAACAAGGATTGGAAAGAGGACCGGAGCAAGAGCCTTGGGGCGAACACAGACAAAAGCAGAATCTTTCATCAAAATATATATGAACTAATGAAACTTGAGAAGAAAACCTTGATTTCCATGTGGATCTGAGATGTTCAGTCTGCTCTGTCCCCCCCCTTCTCTCCTCCCCCTCTCCTCTCCCGCCTCTCTCTCCTCCTGCTCTCTCTCCCCCCTCTCTCTCTCTCTCTCCTCCTCTTTCTCTCTCTCCCCCACTCACCTCTCCTCACTCTCTCTCCCCCTCTCTCTCTCTCTTCCTCTCTCTCTCACTCTCTCCCCCTCTCTCCTCTCCCCCCTCCCCCCCCTCTTCTCTCCCCCCTCTCTTCCTCCCCCTCTCTCTCCCCCTCCCTCCTCTCTCCCCCCTCCTCTCTCTTCTCTTTCTCTCTTTCTCCCCCCCTCTCTCTCTCCTCTCTCTCCCCCTCTCTCTCTCCCCTCTCTCCCTCTTCCCCCCCTCTTTCTCCTCCTCTCCTCTCTCCCTCTTTTCCCCCTCTCTTCCTCTCTCGCTCTCTACCTCTTTCTCTCTCCCCATCTCCCCTCTCTCTCTCCTCTCCCCCCTCTCTCTCTCTCTCTCCCTCCTCTTCTCTCTCCCCCCCCCCCTCTCTCTCGTCCCTCCACATCCCCCCTCTCTCTCTCCCCTCCCCCTCCTCCCCCTCCCTCTCTCCTTTCTCTTCTCTCTCCCCTCCCCCCTCTCTCCCCTCCTGTTCTCTCTCCCCTCCCCTCTCTCTCCCCTCCCCTCTCCCTCCCCTCTCTCTCCCCCTCCCTCTCTCTCCTCCTCTTCCTCTCCCCTCCCTCTCCCCTCCCCTCCTCTCCCTCCTCCTGTTCTCGTCCCCCCTCCTCTCTCTCCTCCTGTCTCTTCCCCCCTCCCTCTCCCTCACCCCCTCTCTCTCCCCTCCTCGCTCTCTGCTCTCTTCTCTCTCCCTCCTCCTCCCTCTTCCTCTCCCCCCCTCCCCCCCCCTCCCTCCCCCTCACACTTGGCAGTCTCAACACTCTGAACTGTATAGTCTGTGATTCATTGAGTCCAAGACATTTATTTATTTATCATCAGGCTTTAATGAGCAACAACCACACACCAACCACACAAATATGTGCACACAAACCACACAAGGACACGCACACAATCACACGCAACCCACACAATACAACCAACACAACAACCACACAAGACGGCACACAACCACAACAAACACACACAACTACACACACAAACACATGCACACAACCACACGATTACACACAAACACCCACACACAACAACATACACACAAAAACACACACGCACCACAACCACTCACTTACACAACCGCACACACAACCAACTCAAAACACACACACCTCTTACACACACCAACCTCACACACAACCACAACACACAACCTCACACTCACACACAACACACACAACACACGCACACAACTCACTCACACAAAGCGGGAAAAAACGCGCACCCAACAACCACCACACAACCACACACAAAGCGTCACATTCTGTCCTCCTGTTGATTATTTTATTCATGTGACGTTAAAACTGTTTTTCTCCTGTTCGAGCCGTTTGAGCCCCTCCCGTTTGAGCCCCTCCCGTTTGAGCCCCTCCCGTTTGAGCGCTCCTGTTTGAGCCGTTGAGCCGTTTGAGCCACTCCCGTTTGAGCCGTTCGAGCCGTTGAGGCCGCTCCCATTCGAGCCGTTTGAGCCCCCCTGTTTGAGCCCAGCTCCCGTTTGAGCCCCTCCCGTTTGAGCCGCTCCGTTTGAGCCGTTTGAGCCACTCCTGTTTGAGCCGTTCGAGCCGTTTGAGCCGCTCCCTCGAGCCGTTTGAGCCACTCCCGTTTGAGCCGTTCGAGCCGCTCCTGTTTGAGCCGTTCGAGCCGTTTGAGCCACTCCCGTTTGAGCCGTTCGAGCCGCTCCTGTTTCATTTCTCACTCTGGACGTTATAATTAGACCGTGTTATTCTCCGCAGCCTCTTTGTCATCGCCGCCAAATTAAGAGCGTGTTTTCTCCGCAGCGTCCCGCCAAATTAAGAGCGGTATACGGCGGCGTGCGGACGCGGTGATGAACGGCGCTGTTTTTCCATTATCGCCGGCCCCGTGTTAATGGAGTTCTGAGCGATGGGTGCGTTCGGAGGTGATTAGCGCTGACAAATGTGACAAACGGCGGCAGAAGAAAGCGCTAATGGAGCGGAATTAAACTCAAGTGGAAAGAGTCGACTTTTTAAAACATTCAGAGCCGACAAACGTGAGATAAACAAACACGAGTGATTGAAGAGGTTTGTTTTAGTCGACACGTTCAGAGTCAGGCTGGAGAAGGGACCACAGAAGTCTGAGCTACATCCTCCTGAAGTCCAGAGCGAGTGTGTGTGAGGGGCGGGGCTAAAGCCGGCGTGCACAGGAACAGTTTTGCCTCATGTCTTTCCTTTGTGTGCAAAGCCTCGACGCCGCGTTTGAACCTCTCTTTATGGAATCACGTCAGACGCATTCTGACCTGGAAACACCACATTTGGACAAACAGGAAACAGCTGATGCTAACGTGCTTTGCTAACGCGCTTTGCTAGCTTCGTGTTGCTAAGGCTCCATGTATAAGTTAGCATCAGTGGAAGCGCGGCGCTTTAGCACGAGATCAAGTCAGAGTTTGGACTGATGAAGAGGAAGATGGCGCGTGTTATTCACCTTATTGATGCTTTTATTCACTCTTAGTTGTATTGTTGTCACTTTTAGTCACGTTTTTGTTGCCGTTGTTTGTTGTCACTTTTGGTCACCTTTTGTCGCTAATGGTCTGTTTCAGTTGTGTTTTGGTCCCTTTTTTTGTACGTTTTTATTGCTTAAATTGTTTGGAGACAAATGGTTCTTTTGTGTTTCTCTGCTTTTGCCGTCTTACCGTCCTCTTCTTCATCATCTTCATCATCCCCGGCCCACTTTGGCTCATTAAACAGACTGGTTCACTTATGGGGAACACTTTCGGACCATCCGGATCAACTCCAAAGTGAGCCAATAGAAGTCCGAAGACGCTCCGAGATTCTCACTTAAAGCAGCACTACGTAACATTAAGCGTCTGCGTCAGCCCCAGCGATGCGTTAAAGGGTGTGTTTTCAGAGCGTGGAAGTGTGCGTCGGCGCCCCTGCTGCCGGTCGAGCTCGTCTGGGTCGGAGTCGGCTGAAGGCGACTGGACTTTGACTCAGGTGCTGAGTTTGCTTAGGTTCCACAGCTCAGAGTCTCTGCAGCTACTTCACTGTTGTCTATTTCTTCCAAACCAGGAAACAGTTTAAGTCCGGGTCTTATCGAGGGTCTGAGGAGAGAACAGAGAGGAAGAGGGCAGGGGCAGAGGGGGCAGGAGCAAAGAGGGCAGAGCAAAGAGGGGCAGCAGACGCAAAAGGCAGGGGAGCAGGGCAGAGCAAAGAGGGGCAGGAGCAAAGAGGGGGCAGAGCAAAGAGGGGGCAGAGAGCAAAGAGGGGGGGCAAGAGGAGCAAGAAAGAGGGGGCTAGGGCAAGAAAGGGGGAGGTACAAGAGGGGGGCAGGGCCAAGAGGGGGCAGGGGCCAAGAGGGGCGCAGGGGCCAAGAAGGGGGCAGGCAAGGGACAAAAGAGGGGCAGGAGCCAAAGAGGGGGCAAAGAGGGGGCAGGGCCAAGAGGGCAGGGCCCAAGAGGGGGCAAGGGCCGAGCAAGGGCAAGGGGGCAGGGCCAAGAGGCGCAGGGGCAAAACCTGGTTTTGAGCTGGTTAGACTGGGTTCTTAGTATAACCGAAACACCAGACAGACCCGAGAGTATTAAATCAAAAGACGAACAAACAAACAAAATCACGTTCACAATTAAATTAAAACTTGAGTCCAAAGTTTTCAAATTTGTCCATTTCGTAGAATTAAGTCTGAATGCAATTGTTCCATTTGCCTGATGTCTAGCCCCATCTCTCAGTCCAGTCGCTTGATCGTTAGTGACTGTTTGTGTCGTCCATGTCTTTGTTGGCCTTTTTTCCTGTCTCCAAAAATACATCAAAAGTATCCATGTCTTGTGTCCACTGGCAGGAGTTCTGAGGCCCAAGTAACAGAGTTCTAAAGTTCAGAGGAAATGATCAAAAACATCTGTCCTGGCAGTGCGCTTGAGAATTTCATCACTTTTTTGAGCCACCAGGACGAGTTCCAGAACACAAAGATAGTGGTTTGTCTCCTGTGGCGCTGTTTCTCCCACAGGTTGCATTTATAATAACTCCTTATTTGTAATTACCGTATGGGATTAACCCTTTGTAAATACCATTTCTTCTCTTATGGCTATGGTCTATAATGTGTCTCTCAGTCCTGCTTTGGAAGCGTCCCAGAGGATGGGCGGGGACGTTTTCCCAGTTGCATTGTCCTCGCCAGAGAAGCTTAATGATGTTGGAACATTTTTTTCCTTAAACAAAGGGTGCATTAAGCCGGCTGCAACTGAACCCTACATCTTCCTCAGTGAGTTTGTAGGTCTGTCTTTACTGAAGAGAAGAAATGTTGTGGACAGTCCTGGGGTTCCTTTTTGAAGCCTCTCAGTGGGACTTAAAGATCAAGGTGTGCGAGGAGGGCAGAATGCGAGACACAGGTTCCAAGTTTGGACTGGCTGTAAAACCACTTTAGAGTTGTGCAGGTTTTGAAGTGGGCAATTGGCTGCTTTCCCAGTGTCCAAATGTGCAAACGTCCCGACAGGCTTTTCTGGGCTGAAAAAAGCGCAATCTGAGTATTCGCTGAAAACCAAAACTTTTGTAATTCCTGAACATAAACAAGACAGAAAGGATTTTCGTCTGTTATCTGAGTTTGGCATGTTCTCTGCCTTGTGTGTGTGTGTAGTGTGTTGTGAGTTTGCATGTTCTTGCCTGTGTGTCTTGTGTGGGTATGTGTGTGTTAGGGATTTGCAGGGATTACATGTTCTGCCTGTGTGTGTATGTGAGTGTGTGGTGTGTGTGTGTGTGTGTGTGTGTGTGTGTGTGTGTGTGTGTGTGTGGAGTTTGCATGTTATGCCTGTGTCTGTGTGGGTATGTGTGTGGCAGGGATTGCAGGGATTGCATGTTCTGCCTGTGAGTGTGTGTGTTGTGTGTGTGTAGAGTTTTGCATGTTTCTGTCTGTGTGTGTGTGTGTGTGTAGTTTGGCATGTTCTGCCTGTGTGTTGTGTGGTGTGTCTGTGTGCGTATGTGTGTGTAGGGATTGCAGGATTGCAATGTTTCTGCCTGGTGTGTGTTGTGTGTGTGTGTGTAGAGTTTGCATGTTCCTGCCTGTGTGTGTGTGTGTGTGTGTGTGTAGTTCTGCCTGTGTGTGTGTGTGTGTGGTGTGAGTTTTTGCATGTTCTTTGCCTGTGTGTGTGTGTATAGTGTGTCGTGGAGTTTGCATGTTCTTGCCTGTGTGTGTGTGTGTGTGTGTTTTGTGTGTGTGGGTTTGCATGTTTCTTGCTGTGGTGTGGTGGTGTGTGTGTAGAAGTTTGCATGTTCTGCTGTGTTGTGTGTGTGTGTGTGTGTGTGTAGTCTTGCTGTTCTTGCCTGTGTGTGTGTGTGTGTGTGTGTATGAGTTTGCATGTTCTGCTGTGTGTGTGTGTGTGTGTGTGTAGAGTTTGCATGTTCTGCCTGTGTGGTGGTGTGTGTGGTGGTGTGTGTGTGTGTGTGGTAGAGTTTGCATGTTCTACCTGTGTGTGTGTGTGTGTGTGTGTAGAGTTTGCATGTTCTGCCCTGTGTGTGTTGTGTGTGTGTGGTGGGTAAGTTTGCATGTTCTGCCTGTGTGTGGTGTGTGTGTGTGTGTAGAGTTTGGCATGTTGGCTGTGTGTGTGTGTGTGTGTGTGTGTGTGTGTGTGTGTGTGGTGTAGAGTTTGCAATGTTCTAGCCTGTGTGTGTGTGTGTGTGTGTGTGGAGTTTGCATGTCTGCCTGTGTGTGGTGGTGTGTGTGTGTGTGTGGAGTTTGCATGTTCTGCTGTGTGTGTGTGTGTGTGGTGTGTGGTGTGTGGAGTTTGCAATGTTCTGCTGTGTGTGTGTGTGTGGTGTGTGTGTGTGTGGTGTGTGTGCGTGCGTGTGTGTGTGTGTGTGGGCTCCTGGGAACAAAGCTGAAGTCAGTGGGACTTTCCGGTTAAATGAAGGACTAAAGCTCCGCCCCTTCAAACCTCAGACGTTCTTCTTTCCGAGCTGCAGGCTGCATCACTTTTTGCATCTCTCATCCCAGAAACCAAAGACACAGAAACGTCACATGTTCCAAATGAAGAAGCTTCATTCGCTGTTTTTGGTCCATTTCATTCGCAGAGTTCTCAGAGTTCTCAGAGTTCTCAAGAAGTTACTCCAGAGTTTCTCAGAGTTTCTCAGGAAGTTCTCAGAGTTCTCAGAGTTCTCAGAGTTTCTCAGAGTTCTCAGAGTTCTTTGGCATTAACGATGTTCAGAGAAATAAGACGGTGTATCCCTCATTCGTCCAGCAGAGTTCCATCTGCTGTCTTCTTCAGTCTGTGGACCTGGTGTGAGATTTACTGTGATCTGAGCCTGATCTGTGTAAATGTGTGAGGAGTTCAAGAGCTCTCACATGTTCTGCTCCTCTCTCACATGTCTGCTCGCTCTCTCACATTGTCTGCACCTCCTCTCACATTCTGCTCCTCCTCCTCACACGTCTTGCTCCTCCTCTCACATGTCTGCTCCCTCCTCTTCAGATGTCTGCTCCTCCTCTCACTCTCTGTCTCCTCCTTCACACGTCTGCTCCTTCCTCTCACAATTCTGCTCCTCCTCTCACACGTCTGCCTCCTCCTCTCACATGTCTGCTCCTCCTTTCACATGCTCTGCTCCTCTCCTCTCACATGTCTGCTCCTCCCTCACATGTCTGCTCCTCCTCTCACATGTCTGCTCCTCCTCTCACAATTCTGTCCTCTCATCACATGTCCTGCTCTCCTCTCACATCTCTTGCTCCTTACCTCTTCACATGTCCTGCTCCTCCGCTCCACCAGTCTGCTCCACTACCTCTCACATGTCTGCTCCTCCTCTCACATGTCTGGCTCCCCTCTTCACATGTCTGCTCTCGCTCTCACCATGTTGCTCCTGCCTCTCACATGTCTGCTCCTCCTCTACAATGTCTGCTGCCTCCTTCACATGTTCTGCTCCTCCTCCTCAGCATGTCTGCTCCTCCTCTTCACATGTCTGCTCCTGCCTCTCACATGTCTGGCTCCTCCTCTCACTGTCTGCTCCTCCTCTCACATGTCTGCTCCTCCTCTAACATGTCTGCTCCTCCCTCACATTGTCCCTGCTCCTCCGCTCACATGTCTGCTCCTCCTCTCACATGTCTGCTCCTCCTCTTCACATGTCTGCTCCTCCTCTCACGATGTCTGTGCCCTCCTCTCACATTCTGCCCACTCCTCTCACACTATGTTGCTCCTCCTCTCACATGTCTGCTTCGCCTCCTCTCACATGTCTGCTCCTCCTCTCACATGTCTGCCTCCTCTCACATGTCTGCTCCTGCCCTTCCTGTCTGCTCCTCCTCTCACATTCTGCTCCTCCTCTCCATGTCTGCTCCTCTCTTCACATGTCTGGCACTCTCCTCTCGACATGTCTGCATCCTCCTCTCACACTGTCTGCTCCTCCTCTCACATGTCTGCTCTCCTCTCAGATGTTTGCTCCTCACAGGTTCTTTGCTCCTCCTTTCACATGTCTGCTCTCCCTCGCTCTAACATGTCTGCTCCTCTTCTCAGATTCTGCTCCTCCTCTCACAATGTCTGCCTCCTCCTCTCACATTGTCTGCTCCTCCTCTCACATGTCTGCTCCTCCTCTCAGATGTCTGCTCCTCCCTCTCCATCTCTGCTCCTCCTCTCACAATGTCTGCTCCTGCCTCTTCATATGTTTCTCCTCTCACATCTCTGCTCCTCCTCTCACCTCCTCCTCTCAATGTCTGCTCCTCCTCTCACATGTCTTGCCTCCTCCTCTCAGATGTTTGCTCCTCTCACAATCTCTGCTCCTCCTCTCAACATGTCCTGCTCCATCTCAGATGTTTGCCTCTCCTTCCTCACATGCTCTGCTCTCCTCTCAGATGTTTCGCCTTCCTCTCACATGTCTGCTCCTCCTCTCACATCTCTGTCCTCCTCTCAGTGTTTGCTCCTCCTCATCACATCTCTCTCTCCTCTCAGAATGTTTGCTCCCTCACATCTCTCTCTCCTCTCACATTCTGCTCCGTCGATGTGCTCCTCTCACATCTCTGTCTCCTCCTCTAACAATGTCTGCTCCTCCTCTCACATCTCTGCTCCTCTCTCCAAGTCTCCCCTTCACATGCTCCTTTCAATGCGGCTTCCTCCTCTCAACATCTCTTTGCTCCTCCTCTCAGATGTTTGGCTCCTCACAGATGTTTGCGTCCGCCTCTCACATCTCTGCTCCTCCTCTCAGATGTTTGCTCCCCTCTCACATCTTCTGCTCTCCTCTCATTCTCTGCTCTCTACAGCATCTCTCTCCTGTCTCGTCTCATCAGTGTTTTGCCCCACTGTCGCTCTCTCATCAATGTCTGCTCCCTCCTCAGATGTTGCTCACAGTCTGCTCTCCTCTCACATTCTGCTCCTCCTCTCAGATGTTTGCTCCTCAAGATGTTTTCGCTCACTTGTCCCTCAGATGTTTGTCCTCCTCTCACATCTTGCCTTAATCCGTCTTCCTTCCTGTCTTCAAATGTTTCCTCCCGCAATCGCTCCTGCTCTCATGCTGCTCGTCAGTTTCCTAACATGCTGCTCCTTCCCATGTCTCACTCCTACTCAGATGTTTGCTCCTCTCAGATGTTTGCTCCTCCTCTACATTCTGCTCCTCCTGATCACATGTCTGCTGCCTTCCTCTCAACATCTCTGCTCCTCCTTCTGTGCAGATGTTTGCTCCTCCTCACATCTCGCTCCTCTCTCACAGTCTGTCCTTCTACATTGCTCCTCCTCTCAGATGTTCTGCTCCTCCTCTCAGATGCTCCTCCTCTCACATCTTGCTCCTATGTCTCATCACATGTCTGCTGCTCTCTCACTCTCCATGTCTTGCTCCTCCTCAGCATGTCTTGCTCTCCTCTAAGTTCCTCTCACATGTCTGCTCCTCCTCTCACATCTCTGCTCCTAACTCTCACATGTCTGCTCCTCCGTCTCACATGTCTGCTCCTCCTCTCAATGTCTCTCCCCATGCTCTCACATGTCCTCATCCCACATGTCTGCTCCCTCCTCTCACATGTCTGCTCCTCCTCTCAATATGTTTGCTCCTCACAGATGTTTGGCTCCGGCCTCTTCCTGTCTCTCTGGAGATTAACATTGTCTGAAGCGTTTCCTGCTTCTGTTCAAACGCTGGAATAATTTTAGGGGCCCAAAAACAAGGCTCAGAGTTTTGACAGGCCTCAAATGGAGAACCAGGCGAGTCCAGGGTCTTTCTTCAGTCCTGGTCTAGTTCTGGGTTCTCTGTTTAAATGAAGGGGCTGCGTTCACCTGTGCAGCCTCGTGTTCGTGACCCGGACTAAACCAAGACTAGTACAAGTCTAAATCAGGACTAAAACGGGACTAAAACTGGCCTTAATCGCCCCTTCTGGAAAAAAAAAAAAAAAAACCCCAAAAACTTTAGACTAAATTGGGACGCGTGGGGCTCGAGCGGAGCTCGCGAGGGGGCTCCGCGTGGCTCCGAGGGGGGCTCGAGGGGGCTCGCGGGCTCCGAAGGGGGGCTCGCGTATTCGCTGCTACCGCGTGGACCACATTTAAAAACCATCTCATGTCACGGCCCCTGAAGCGCTGCTGCATCAACAGTCCCAGTGGGTCCCCTGAACGCATCACTTCCTGTGCAGTTTAAAAAGGCTCTGGATAAGAGTCCGAGTCCGGCCGCACAGGAAGAACCCACTCACCCCACAAACAACCACCACACTGAGACTGACTGAGACTGGACTGGACTGGACCTGGACCTGGACCTGGACCAACAGACCTGGACCAGACCTGGACCTGGACCTTGACCTGGACTGGAACTGGACTGGACTGGACTGACTGGACTGGACCTGGAACCTGGACCTGGACAGCTTTTTGGACTCTGGAACTGGACCTGGACCTGGACCTGGACCACTGGACATGGACGCTGGTTTACCTGGACGCTGGGACTCTGGACGGGACCTGGACGCTGGACCTGGACCGGACCTGGGACAGGACCTGGACCTGGACTGGACCTGGCCCTGGACCTGGACGCTGGACTAACCTGGACTACCTGGACCTTGGACCTGGACCTGGACTGGACTGGACCCTGGACCTGGACCTGGACTGGACCTGGACTGCGACCTGGACCTGGACCTGGACTGGACCTGGACTGGACCTTGGACCTGGACTCTGGACCTGGAGCGCTGGACTGGACTTGACTGGACATGGACCTGGACCTGGACCTGGACCTGGACTTGATCCCTGGAAGTTTTCTGGACCTGGACTGGACCTGGACCTTGGACTGTGACCTGGACCTGGACTACGACCTGGACGCGGACCCTGGACTAGACCTGGACCGCGGACCTGGGAACCTGGACCTGGACCTGGACTGGACCTGGATCAGACTGAACTGAACTTGGACTAAGACCTGGACTAAACCATGGACAGACCGTGGACCTGGACCTGGACCTAGGACAAACCTGAGAACCAGACCTGGATCAGACCTGGACCAGACCTGGACTAGATGTGGACCTAGACCTGGACCAGACCTGCACCAGACCTGGGAACCAGGCCTGGACTGACTGGACTAGACCTGGACCAGCAACCTGGCTCAGACCCTGGACCAGACGCAGAACCAGACCTGGAACCAGAACCTGGACCAGACTGAACCTGAATACCGACAGACCTGACCAGAACTCGGACCAGGCCTGGACCAGACCTGACGCAGACCTTGGATCAGACCTGGGACCAGACCTGGACCAGACCTGGACTAAATGACCCGGACTAGAACCTGGACGCAGACCCGGACCAGACCTGGACCTAGACCTGCGACCAGACCTGGACCAGACCTGGACTAGACCTGGACGTCAGACCTGGACCCAAACCTGGACGTTGCAGACTAAAAAGCGTGTCTTTTTTTTGTTAGTTTTTGTTCACAGTTTTCTCTCTTTATTTTAAAGACCGTTTTATTCTTCCATTTGAATCCACTTCATCATTCATTTCTCTGGGACATTTGCAGAGAAGTCATAGAAATGAGGCAAAACTGCTCCTGTTCATCGGCTAGCATTTTAAGCCACGCCCCTATCATGCTGTACACCTCACAGTAACACTTGGAATGACTAAAACGTGTTTTTGTCACGCGCTCAGACCGACCGGAATAAGAATTCATTTAGACCTCACTTCTGAGGGTCCGCTTTAAATGGGAGTGCCGCTAACTAAACCGGCACACGACACACATCATCTCTCAGACACATCACACTCACAGACAGCACACACACACGCCCAGCAACACACACACTCTAGGCGAGGACACGACAACCAACCCACCCACACACTCTCAGACAACACAGACACACCTCACAACACACCCGCACACACTCTCAGACACACACACTCACAGACACAACACACCACACCACACAACACACTCACAGACACACACACACACGCCCCACACCCACACCAGCCACCCCCCCACACACACAACACACCTCGCAGACAGATTGACACATCTGAGACCACAACACTCTTTCAGTATCACATAATTTACACATCAGAGCAAGACAACACACAGACACACAGCCGATCGCCCCTCACATGAACACTCTCAGAACACTCATTACACACACACGCCCCCCACAACACTCAGCACACACACATATACTCTCAGACATCAACACACACTCACAGACACACACACTCCACTCACACAGCATTCTCACACCACAACCCACACACTCCACACACACACACGAGTCACACACACCACAGCACACGCACACGATACAACCCACCACACACAACACACCTCACGAGACACACACACTCCAACACACACACACACACACACACACACTCTCCACACAACCACCACTCACAGACTACACACATACACACCCCACACACTCTCAGACCAACAACACACTCACAGTACACACACAGCACACACCCCACACCCAACAAAACCCCGCCCACACACACACCACACGCCACACAGGATCCACTCTCAGACACACACAGACACACACACAACGCCCCAGCACACACTCCACACCACACTCTCAGACACACACACTCACAGACATTACACACCTCACTCACACACACAGTGCAACACACACACACACCCACAACATCTCCACACACAACACACACACACCCACACACACACACACCACACTCACAACACACACACTCCACACACACACACACAACCACACACACCACACAACACACACACACACACACACACACCATCACACTCCACAACAGCCACAACATCCACACAGTCAAACACACACCCCCACACACACACCTCCACACTACACACCCGCAACAGCACACGGAACCAACACACACACACACTCCAACACACGCACACATTCCACCCACACACACCTACACACACACTACTCACAGACACACACACTACAACACATCCTCACACAACAACACTCCCACACACACACATAATAACTAAGAAGCACCCACACATCACCCAACACACCCAACAAAAACAATACACACACACTAACCCCACAACCACACATTACACTCTCAAACACAAACCAATGAAACAAACACATACACACACAACACACAAACTACCACACAAAACACACACACCACTCGCAACAACAACACGCACACACCTCCACACATCACACACAACCCTCAACACACACCACAGATACTATTGTTAATCTACATTCCTCTCCAAACACACAACATTTAAATTTCTAACGCAAATAACCATTCAAGAATATTCTTGAAATACCTGTTGTTATTAGGGGGGGGCAGCGTGGACGGCGCATCTACCCAACACAATTAACATACCAGCTCAAGTTCGCTAAACACGCACACGACTTTCGCTATCACAATACACACGACTTCACACCTTGCATCTGAAACACTACTTTCATTCAAAGATAACATTCATCGCACACATAGCCACAACTATTTTTTTACTTTTACAAAACCATATCAGCCATACACACACACAGTACTACCACTCCACGTGATCAACCGCAGTGCGATAATCGCACACCCTCAGCCATCGTCACAACACCACAGACCGTGACTCCATTATATAAAAACAAGCACAACACTATCACCAGCACACACACATTTTGCTCATACACTACCACACCTGACCGACACACTCGCATTCTTACTACAAAAACAAAGAACCTCACGCTCACAAACACACAACAACACTCCTAACTCAACTTCCAACACAGACACAACGACATGTCACCCACAGTACATGTCTGTGACTCTAGATCTGAGAAAATATACGCCACAACTAATCATCAACTCTTCTAACACCACTCACACACATACTCCACAGAACTACAGCCCTCGACCAGACACTCGCGCACCACACCGGCCTGACTCCAACTACGATCACAATTCCATCATTTTTCTCCCCATTTGTTCTCGCTCTCAATCAACTAGCTCTACAGCCTCTCACCACGCATGCTTCGCAACTTTCCGACTACCAACAGGCGCAACACACAGCACAAGCATATTCTCTGACTCACTATCCACACATCTCTATCCACATTTCCTGTCCGCCAAAACTTGACCATATATTGAACATTTCAACTATCTACATCACAAATGGTGATTCGGTCGCTGACAACACCACACACAAAGGATGCCACCAACACACAGCGCGCGCGCACGGAGACAGGTGATCGGTGGACGCACTTCTACATCTCGTAGGCCCAACGCTCACACTAGCTATCACTAATCAAGCTCGCAAGGAGAGATGGCAATGTCTAACAAAACACACAGCCCTGGACCACACGAGCACATCTACTTAACATCGCAGTTGGAGTCACCAACACATTCTATAGCAAGGAACAGGACAGCTTCCTACTAACACTACAACAATCACAGTGCACAAATCGACCATCATCTGACTTGCTTCAAAGCTTGCTTTATCCACGCCAGGCTGCTACTTCACACATTTATTTCAATGATCAGCTTCACTCTATATACATTTTCGCGTTTGTGTTTGATATTCCTGAAATATTAATTTTAGATCTATGAGTTGTGCGCTAGCTCAATTACATTGCTCAGTTAAACCACCCGGGATGCTCTCAGCCACAAGAGCATTTAACGCTAGCATTGTCGTAGGTTTTAGCACAAACTATAACTTACGCTGAAAGACGATATAACGCAAATACTAACTCCTCTTGGCGAGTAATGAACCGGCTGGGGAAATATCATCGACTACAGCTGCACGAAAGAAATTCATGCTAAACAACCAACAGCACGGATATTCGCTTTACGGAATCTGAAAGAGGACTGCGACAGACATTCCAGTGTCATCCAGTGGTAAGGAAGTTCACATTTTTTACAAAAAAACAGTACTTCAGAACGCTGTAGATCGAACGTGGCGTGGCAATCAGGTCGTACTACCCGCTAAACTGACCTCTCGGTTCTAAATGCACTGGCTAAGCTCACTTACTTGCAGCATGTGCAGATCTTATAGAAACAATGCAGGAAGGATGACAACGCCCTACCTGGAACATACAGAGTGAGCAATCACACGCAGGTAAGATGGTACACCAGTCAAGAGTATCACAAGATTATGAGGAGTGCATGGTAATAGGTCCGGATGAAGCGTCGCAGCAGATGAGTTTATCAGCGCACACCTTACAGAGTGAGGAGGACCTCAGCAGTGTAGAGATCCAAGAAGTGAGGCTACAAAGGTGTTAGATCCAGAAAGTGCTTGGTCAACACGCTGTTGAGATACACGATGAGTATCATCTCTTTGTATACGCGCTAAAGGATTGGTTTGAAGAGACCCGATATGGTGTAAGACGTCTATTCACGATTGGTTGTTGCATGGGGTTTATGTGAGATCTCTACCATAGATGTGTTCTTGTTCACGCAGCGGCAGCCAAAACGCCTAGGTTTGGCACAATGGTTCTTGGCCAGCTGGGCTTTGTCGTGTCCTCGAGTCTTAGGTCCCCTGGTTTTTGGTCTGGTTTGTGCTCCATCCGGGCTCTTCTAGCAGTATCAGTGACTACCGAGTCTAGTGGCAGCACTCCGATCTAGGCCCTACAGGTCTTTCAAACTGGCCCTGGTTTGGCCGTGCGTTTGGGGGCCCGCTGGTTTGGCTGGGGTTTGGCCCTCGGGTTCTAGGGAGGGTATCTTGTGAGTTTCTTCTCCTCGGCCCCGCTAGGTATGTCCCGTGATCTCACAAGCTCGGTTTGGTTAGGCCCCCTCGGTCTTGTTGACCACCTAGGGGTTTCCTCTTGGGGCTGGCAGCTTATGGCCCCTTGGTTTGGCCCTGTTTGGCGATCCTGGTGCTGGTCCTCCCTGCCCGCGAGTTGCGGTCCTCTGGTCTTATATGGCTTCTGGTTTCGTCCTGCGAGATTCTGGTTCTCGGTTTTGGCCCACTGGTTATTGGACTCTTCCTCAGGTTTGGTCTCTCTTGCGTCCTTATGGCTCATGCTTCGAGTCTATATGTCTGGTTTGGTTCTGCGTTTGGTGGCCTTCGGCTCATATGTTGGCTCACTCGTTGGTTAGGATCTACTCTGTGTTTTTGTAGAGGTCACTTCAGTTATAGGAGCTTCGTGTCTGACTCTGTTTGGTCCTGGTTTGGCCCTGGTTTGGCCCTGGTTTGGTCCTGTTTGGTCCTGTTTTGGAACCCTGGTATGGTCCGCACTAGCTGCTCTCTGTCGCTTCGCGTTGTTGTTGTCACCCTGGTTTTGGGACCTGAGAGATTATTATGGCACTCGCGCTTCATTGGCCTGTATTGGTTCTAAAGACGTACTTCGCCGTCGGCGTTGTTGGTTGTCTCCGGTTTGGCCCTTGGTGTGTTATGCCCCTGGTTTGATCCCTGGTCTTTCGCAGTACGCCTGGTTATGTGCAGGATCTGGCGCTTCTGGCGCGCGTCAGTCAATCTGCGCTGCGTGACTGGTCTTGTGTCTCCAGGTATATTGAGAGAGAGTGCATACACTCGAAGCTCTTCTGGCGCTCCTCTGTATTAAACAGGTCTTCGCGCCCTCGGTATTGGTCCTCTGGTTTGGTTCTATCGGTCTTGTGTCTAAGTCGGTTTCTAGGATACCAACACGTGAGTGGCGATGCCTAAAAATCTCATTGGTGCCTGCGTGGTTTGGCACGCTGGGTTGCCGAGTTACACCTATTTGATTTATTTGTGTCCTCGGGTTATTGGTAAGTATAGTGGTCTTGGGCCCTGGTTTGGCCCTCCAAGGTTTGGCTCCCATGCGTAGTTCGAGCCTGAGGGCCCACTCTAGGTTTAGTGTCTCCTTCGTAGATTTTAGGATACACGGGTGGTTTTGAACTCTAGGTTTTTCAAAGATACATGTCCTAATGGTTGGCGCGTTGAGTGTGTTTGTGCGCCTCTTGGTTTTGCGCTGTTCCGAGAGAATGTTGCGCATCGCTTGTGTGTTCACGTTGACTCTCTCACTTCTCGTCGGAGGTGTTTTTGAGAGCAATTCCATACCGACAGCGTGGATCTAGACAACTTGTTCTCCTGGGAAGGGGGGCACGACCACAGAAAGGGAGAAAAGGAGGTCACTCTAAAGGGTCAAAAAATACTGTATCTGAAAAGATACTAATGCTGATTTGGGATAAGCAATATTGAATATGCTCATTGTACAGATTTCTTCTTGAGATGTGAATAGGGAAAACTGAATTTCGTATGAACGGACCTCGATAGTGTTTCTTTACGAATGATTTTCGTGACTGTGTTCTAGGAAGGTTGTTCTATCTCGAGCACGCCCGAGATGGAGAGAAGGCACACCATTGGGAACGAACCGTATGAGAGGGATTGATATCATTATTGGTATGAAGAAAAAAATATGAGTTAGCATCAGAGCCGCCATCGTGAGAACTAGTTACAGTGATGATTATGCTCGTCCTCCAGACTGTGCGTGTATCAGGGCTCAGCCAGAAGGGGTATGTTCGGCGCGTCTCTTTGGACAAACGAAGAAGAGCGCAACGCTACTAAATGTGAGAAGCGCTAACAGGTTGATAAACGAGAATGTACGAGAGAGTAAGTGGTATGCATGTATCATATGTGCCCTGGTCCCTGGTCCTGGTCCTGGTCCCCAGAGGAGAATAGTATAAGGCTGGTCTGAACCTGGACTCGGGTCTGAACCTGGACTTCGGGTCCTGAAACCTGGACTGGGTCTGAAACCAAGACAAACATCTTTGGTGTTTTCAGGAGAACAACTTGTTAATAGTGAGGTGCAAAGAGCAGGAGTTTCTTCTGAGTGACCTTCACGTCTGTGTGGTGTGTGAGTGTGTGTGTGTGTGTGTGTGGTTTGTGTATCTGCAGCTTGGTTGCACCTCCACATGCACTTCACGTTCTGTCCGAAGAAGGTCATCTGACAGAACTCTAAACAGGGTAAACGCAGGTCTAATACAGGCTAAAAAGGCAGAGTCCTAAGAGGCAGGTCTAAAGGCAGGTCTAAAGCAGGTCTAAACCAGGTCTAAAACCAGGTCTAAACGCAGGTCTAAAGCAGGTCTAAAGCAGGTCTAGAGCAGGTCTTAGAGCAGGTCTAAACCAGGACTAACCAGGTCTTAAAGCAGGTTTAAGCAGGTCTATAGCAGGTCTAGTGCAGGTCTAAACAGGTCTAAAACAGGACTAAACAGGTATAAGAGCGGTTCTAAAGCAGGTCTAAAGCAGGGCTAAAAGCAGGACTAAAGCAGGTCTACAAGCCGGTCTACAGCAGGACTAAAGCCAGGCCTAAAGCAGGACAAACGCAGAGCCTAAAGCAGGTTAACAGGTCCTAAACCAGGTCCTAAACAGCAGGTCTAAAGCTAAAGCAGGTCTAAAGCAGGTCTAAAGCAGGTCTAAAGCAGGTCTAAAGGTCTAAACGCAGGTCTAAAGCAGGACTAAAGCAGGTCTAAAGCAGGTCTAAAGCAGGTCTAAAGCAGGTCTAAAGCAGGTCTAGAGCAGGTCTAAAGCAGGACTAAACCAGGTCTAAAGCAGGTCTAAAGCAGGCCTCTTGGTTTGGACTCCTCTTGTCATTAATTACGTTGAGCACATGTCACTAACTTGCCACATTTCGGAAGTCTTAGTGCTTGAATCCTTTCGGTGTGAGTGAAAGCGTGTAACGTGTTGTTTGTGAAGAATGCGATTGGCTCGAGCTGAAATGAGTCTTTAATAAGCGTTTTAATCCTGATTCCAGCGCCGCCAAAACGCTGCGAGTGTCGAGCTTCATTTTCATAATCAGATGCTAATGACATTACATCCATCGCTCTTGGAGTTTCACTTAGCGTTTTCTGCGGCGCCCGAAAGGGACATGAATTATAGATCCAGAAACTGTGAAAACATGAATTCATAAAAGTCTAATAACACTTTAGGCCATGGAACTGTGAGGTAGAACTGTGCCGGGGTCAGAGGTCACAGGTCACGGTTCATGTCGCTGTAATCACCGGCCCACATGAAACAAAAACTGACTGTGCTAGCTTAGCTTTAGCTTGTTTGCTAACGACAGGGGGAGATAAATGACACTACAACACACAGCAGCGCGTTGGCTAACAGTTTCTCACAGCTAATGCTAACGTTTATTAACAACCAATTCAACTTTTAAGTAAAGACTTCCGGATTGTTTTTTCTTTGTTTGTTAAAAGTTGAATTTATTTTTAAATTTATTATGCCTCAATGTTAGCATTAGCGCTAGCATTGACCCACAAGCCCCACGCTTTATAGACAGAAATGTGACGTTTTGAATCCACCTGCGGCTCACTGATAACGCTAACGCTGGCGCTAACGCTGGCGCTAACGCTGACGCTGACGCTAACGCTGAGAAACATGACCTTTGAGCAGACAAAAGGTCACGAGTTCATCTGTGTCGTGACAAATGTGTGAAATCGGCCTTCACGCTCTGTTTTCTCATGTCGGGGGCGTCGAGTGTTGTGAAGCATTCAGCACTTTTCTGTTGGATGACAAACAGAATCCGGACCCAAATCCCTCCGGACTCTTGTTCCGTTATATCCGGTTCTTCTGTGGCTGAAACCCACCAAAGTGTCTAAACGTTTTCACCCTTTCACTCGACACATGCTGCACACGAGCCCCTCCCCTCGGCCTCGTCTCGCTCGCATTAATTAGCGTGCGTGCCCCGCCCCCTCGCTGTGCATGCAAATGTTAATCAGGAATTGATGAATGGCACGAGGTTTCGCTGTAATGACGTCCCGGAGGGTCTTCACGGTGAAACGCGGTGGAAAACATGAACAAAAAGAATGAGAACATGAAAGAGAAAAACCACTGAAACTACAACGTAAACGACGGTTTCATCCACCAAAGGAAAAAGAAGAATTTAACTAAATCTTGAAATGATATGTTTGTGCTTGAATGAAATAAATACATTCACAATTAAATAATGTGTTAAATAAATACATTTATTAATGGATATAGGATATGAAAGGACAATTAATTTAATGTATAATTAATCCATTCAAATTAAACAGTTGATGAAATAATGAAACTGATGATGTTTTTAATATTAAATAGAGAAATGTAAATAAATAATGAGCTTAAACTTCTAGAAATCGTTCGACGACAAACAATGTATCCAAATAAAAGGAATATTTTGAGGTTTACACATGAACACATGAACGAGAGAGAAAAGAGTCTTTGAAAAGAGCAATCACAAGCTCTTCTGATGTCTGACCAGGATCAGTTTCTCCTTTTGAAATTGAATTAAACACAGAACTCTTGGATTAGCGCCGCAGAGATGATCGTTCTTCTCTTCCACACATTTGATGGTCCCGAGGCTCAGATCTGATTCTCTGATAGTTTTCTCTTTGTATTTCCCTTCCACAGCCGCTCGCTCGTGTTCTCGCGTGTGTAACTGGCTTCTGTTCAGGCCCTAATCCTGTTCAAAGCTTTAATTATGTTTGAGCAGATCCACCGAATCTCTCCTCGTGGGATCAGCCTTTTTAATTCACTCTGTAATGAAAAAAATCAGAGTTTAATATGTCGGCTTTAAACCACGCCCACGATGAAATGTCCGGTTTTATGTCCAAATTAGTCACAAATTGTAGTTTCTTTCAAATCTAAAAAGTGTAATACATCTTAAGGCCCTTGGGGAAGAGGATGTGAATGTAAAGAAATGTGAGAGATCATCTTGTTAATAAACGGCCCAAATGTCACATATTTGGGACATTTACGTGTGAAAATCGGACCGAGCCGGTTTAAATGTCTTTCTTTGTTTCATTGACACATTTATCGTTGGTTTTTGCGGCGAGATCGGCGCAGGCTGCTCTTCTGCATCAGGAACACAGATTATGTAACGAGAACGCGAGCCAAACCAGGTTCTGCGCCTCGAGTCCTGCTCGGCCCGTGCGTCTCAACTTTACGCTGTTGTTTTAATTAATGCACTTTTGCAACATCGACAAAAAGAAACAGAACACAAAGTCAGCACAGCCTGAGGTTTGTGAGAGTCCAGGGAGTTTGGGACGAAACACGCACAGGTAATGTGGGAGGAAGTGGGCGGTTTATGCAAAAATGTACAATGTCGCAGTTGTTAGATAAATTACAATCTGCACTGAATCGTCTGATTAAAACTGTTCAAATGAGCTGAAAAAGGGACAAACATCTGGTGTCATCCCCCAAACAAGAATGTAAAGTTTACTTTACATAACAAGAGCACAAAGTGTAATCCCCCAAACAAGAATGTAAAGTTTACTTTACATAACAAGAGCACAAAGTGTAATCCCCCAAACATCAAGAATGTAAAGTTTACATTACATAAACAAGACTGTAAAAGTGTAATCCCCAAACAAGAATGTAAAGTTTACATAAAAGAGCACAAAGTGTAATCCCAAACAAGAATGTAAAGTTTACTTTACATAACAAGAGCAGTGTAATCCCCAAAAGAATGTAGTTACTTTATAACAAGACTGTAAAGTGTAATCCCCAAACAAGAATGTAAAGTTTACTTTACATAACAAGAGCAAAGTGTAATCCCCAAACAAGAATGTAAAGTTTACTTACATAACAAGAGCACAAAGTGTAATCCCCAAAACAAGAATGTAAAGTTTACATAACAAGAGCAAAAGTGTAATCCAAACAAAGAAGTAAGTTTACTTTACATAACAAGAGCTAAAAGTGTAATCCCCAAACAAGAATGTAAAGTTTACTTACATAACAAGAGCACAAAAGTGTAATCCCCCAAACAAGAATGTGAAGGTTACTTTACATAACAAGACTGTAAAGTGTAATCCCCCAAACAAGAATGTAAAGTTTACTTTACATAACAGAGCGTAAAGTGTAATCCCCAAACCAAGAATGTGAAGGTTTACTTACATAACAAGAGCCACAAAGTGTAATCCCCCAAACAGAATGTAAAGTTTACTTTACATAACAAGAGCGTAGTGTAATCCCCAAACAAGAATGTAAAGTTTACTTTACATAACAAAGGCGAGTGTAATCCCCCAAACAAGAATGTAAAGTTTACTTTACATAACAAGAAGCGTAGTGTAATCCCCACAAGAATGTAAAGTTTACTTTACATAACAAGAGCGTAGTGTAAATCCCCCAAACAAGAATGTAAAGTTTTACTTTACATAAAAGAGCATAGTGTAAATCCCCGAACAAGAATGTAAAGTTTACTTTACATAACAAGAGAGTGAAGTGTAATCCCAAACAAGACGTAAAGTGTAATTAAAGTCGCACTTGTGTAACTCTTCTGGTGCTTGTTTTCCATGGAGATGCCTGGAATGTTCCCGTAGCAGTGTCTGCTTGTGTCTGAACACTTTAACACACTTTATCTCATTTATGACCGTTTTCAAGATTTTACCAAACATTTTGCCTGTTTTGCTTCAATTTGTCAATTTCAGTGGCGTTTATGATGTCAGCTTCGCTGGTTTGACGTGGCCAGCAAATATGACATAGAACTGTTACTTAGCAACTAGACCGTAAACAAGAGTCAAAATCCATTTAAATCCTACAATATTTATGATTTGACCCAAAATCTACACGTTGATTTTGTTAAATAATTGTTTAAACTGTCATAAAAAGTTGCGTAAATTGCAAATTGTCTGTTTTTTTTTTTGTGGCATGGGCGCATCCTGATGACATCACAGAGGGTTTATTTGTAAAACGAGAGGTAGGTAAAACGAGAAGCACGAGACGGCGTCACGCGGACATTCACGTGCTTTTCTCTGCGTTTGGCTCACATTTCGCACACGCAGATGTTGTGATCGTTCATGGCTCAGATTACGGTTGTGGCTCAGATTGCGGGCGTCTCTTTCGGCGCGTTCTCGTCGTGTTGTGACAGAAAAGACTCGGTTCTGTCACAACACGATGGCGAGAACAAACGGCTGCGCAGCCTTCGTCCGCGTTCACCCGTTCGTGCCGTTTTCCGTTTGACTCTTCGTCGTTTGTAGCGCTCGTGTGACTCTTCAGGAGCTGACGCTTTGACACTTGTTCCATCAGTGTCAGACAGAGCTCATGTTTCAAGTTAAAAATAAAATTCCACTTTTAGCTCTCAAAACTGTAAAACACACAAAGTTTCCTAATGTTTTTCAGAATTCTACTTTTTGAGATACGGATGTTTTATGAATAAAACTGAACAAAAACCAATAAGCTGTGAACGTGTGAAGCGTCCGAATCTGATCTTTAGAGGTTCAAATGAATGAACAAAGACACAAATGTGACTGTGTGAAACGAGCTCTTGCTTCAAACTTCACGTCACTGTCAAAAGTAAAGTTTACTATTATTTTCTGTCAGTGGCTTTAAAGTCAGAGACGTGAGCTCATGCCGTGGGGGGACACGAAGACCGCACGAAACTAATCACACAAGTGAGACCATTTGTTTCACATTGAAAAGTATTTCTTTGCTGCTTTACCACTCCCCCCAGTCCCCCCCCACTCCCCCCAGTCCCCCCCCACTCCCCAGCCTCATCCCCTCCCCCCCACTACACCCAGTCTCCCCCCCTCACTCCACCACTCCCCCCCCACTCCCCCAGTCTCCCCCACTCTCCCCCCCCACTCCCCCCAGTCTCCATCCCACCTCCCCCTCTCCCCCACTCCCCCCCGACTGCCCCCAGTCTCCCCCCACTCTCCCCTCCACTCCCTCCAGTTCCCCCCCACTCCCCCCATCTCCCCCCAGTCCCCAGTCCCCCCCCACTCCCCCAGTCCCCCCCCACTCCCCACTCCCCCCATGACCCCCCAGTCGCCGTCCCCAGTCTCCCCCCCGTCACCCCCAGTCCCCCCCCAACTCCCCCAGTCTCACCCCCCACTCCCCCAGTCTCCCCCCACTCTCCCCCACTCCCTCCATCTCCCCCACTCGCCACCTCTCCCCCACCTACCACCCCAGTCATCACCTTGTTTCAGCCTCATTCCTCCACATTCGAGACGAGAGGGCTGAATCACAGGCCTGAGAGGACCACGCCGGCGCTGGGACGTCTAAAAGAACTAATTTTTTGGTGAGTTTGTCCATCTCAATTGTGTCGATAGATCGGGTTTAATTTCTTCTTCCTGAGAAGAAATGGATAAAGAATAATATAATAATAATAATCTTGCAATTTATTCATTTAGTTACTTTTTGGGATCCGTGCTGCACATTGCTGCCTGGGTCCTTAAACGAGTCTAGCTGGAGTCTGAGGAGGGTTCAGTCTGTTTTGACAGCACATTCTCGGCTTATCAAGTTGGCGAGGCCAAACGCCTGTAAAGACAGCGAGAACCTGGCTCACTCACCCTTTAACTAAAAGCACCATTTAAAAATTAGCTTTAGCTGGGGGTTGCCTGGGGCGATCAGTTTAGCGAGTTGTGTACCCATAAACTAGAGGAGGGGTGAGGTACGTTTGCGCAACACAGACGTGGTGAATGCGCGAGAAAACGTTGTGGTCGTAAAATGGGGGAAAAGTCCAATCCAAGAATGATGCTCAGATCCCGAGACTCCAGAGATGCTCGTCATGTCTAATACATTTGGAACGCTTAGAATGCTGGCCTCTTTGGACGGAGAACTATGGGTTCCCAGTGGGAGGATCTTTAAGCATGAATCAGATTCCAAACCTTAAAACAAAACTTAGAGAGAGCAAAAGAAGACTTGTTAAAAACTAAAAGTGTCAAGTGAGTCGTGAGGTGGATTAAGAAGCACGAGAAAATGGGTAAAAGTGAAGACTGAAGCTGAAGCATAGAACGAAGAGCGAAAGAGACTGCTGTGTGAACAAATGGTGACTGTCAAGGGCGACTTGTGGGGGAGAGAGAGAGAGTGAAGGCCCCCTTTATATCACATACGGCTCTCAACACCGGTTATCAGAGCGGACACCAGCACATCACACTCTCTGGTGCACGCAGCACGCACACACACACCAGCACACACACCCCTGGTGCACGCACACGACACACTAGCGGACACACACACGAACACCAGCACACACACCTCTGGTGCACGCAACACACACACACACACAACAGACACCAGCACACAGACACACACACCTGGTGCACGCACACACACACACGGACACACACACAGACACCAGCACATACACCTCTGGTGCACGCACACACACACACACACACAGACACCAGCACACACACACACACACACCTGGTGGCACGCCACACATCACACACACACACACACACTCCTGGGTTGACACGCACACACACACAGACACCTGCACTCACAACTTCAACATTGAGAGAGAACATGTTACTGTGTTCTGTTCCTCGTGTTTACCACGATCTCTGACCCAGTCTTTCTGAGGCGAGAGCGGACCCTTCTGGAATCCCACCCCATCATCATGCTTCACAAGAGAAGTCCCACAAGCAGTAACAGCCAAAAGACTCAACCCGTTGCTGTTGAAAAGACTGGAATGACCTGTCATGTGCGGAACGCTTATCAAAGACAAAGACATGTTCTGGGGTCAGGAAGGGAGAGCTGCTCGTGTCAGGGAAAGTGTTTTATTTACTGTGCACGAGGAATAAAGATTTACCTCTCTATTTCTTGGTACTTTTCACAGAAATGCCACAACAGTTTCAGTAGGACGGGGGTTCTTCAGTAGGTTTTCATAGACGGGGGTCTCAGTAGGTCTTCGTAGGACAGGGGTCTTCAGTAGGTCAGCAAGTTCATAAGTAGGACAGGGGTCTTCTAGTAGGACGGGGGTCTTCATAGGGGTCTTCAGTAGGACGGGGTCTCAGTAGGTCTTTCAGTAGGACGGGGTCTTCAGTAGGCCGGGGGTCTTCAGTAGGTCTTCAGTAGGACAGGTCTCAGTAGCACGGGGGTCTACAGTAGGTCTTCAGTAGGACGGGGGTCTTCAGGTAGGATGGGGTCTTCATACGGTTTTCAGTAGGACGGGGGTCTCTCCAGTAGGACGGGGGTCTTCAGTATAGTGTTTTCAGTAGGACGGGGGTCGTTCAGTAGGTCTTCAGTAGGCGAGGGGTCTTCAGTAGGTCTTTCCAAGTAGGACGGGAGGTCTTCAGTAGGACGGGGGTCTTCAGTAGGTCTTTAGTACGGGGGTCTTCAGTAGGACGGGGGTTTCAATAGTTCTTCAGTAGGACGGGGTCTTCAGTAGGACGGGGTCTTCAGTAGGTCTTCAGTAGGACAGGGGTCTTCAGTAAGGTCTCTCAGTAGGAGGGGGTCAGTTCATAGGACGGCGAAGGTGTCTTTCAGTAGGTCTTCAGTAGTAGGACAGGGGTCTTCCTAGGTCTTCAGTAGGACGGGGGTTTCATGTAGGCAGGGTCTTCAGTAGGACGGGGGTCTTCAGTAGGTGTTCAGTAGGACAGGGGTCTTCAGTAGGAACGGGGGTCTTCATTCCGTAGGTCTTCAGTAGGACGGGGGTCTTCAGTAGGATGGGGGCTTCAGTAGGCTTCAGTAGGACGGGGTCTTTCAAGTAGGAGGGTCTCAATAGTTCTTCAGTAGACGGGGGGTCTTCAGTAGGTCTTCAAGTTAGGAACGGGGTCTTCAGTAGGTCTTCCAGTAGGACGGGGTCTTCAGTAGGCCGGGGGTCTTCAGTCGGTCTTAGTAGGACGGGGTCTTCAGTAGGACGGGGGTCTTCAATAGTTCTCAGTAGGACGGGGGTCTTCAGTAGGTTCACGGGGGTCTTCAGTAGGTCTTCAGTAGGAGACGGGGGTCTTCAGTAGGTCTTCAGTAGTTTTCTGATCACATTCATCTGAGTCTGAGTCTCCTCAGCCAAACTGTCACTGCTGCTTCACCTGTCGCCGCGGCGATACAGCCCTTCGCCATGGTAACCGCCTCAGGACCGCCGCAGTACACAATCAGGGCAATTACATCTATCCAGAGTGTGGTGTCATCTAGTGTCGTTTGTGTCGCCTCTGAACGCACGTTTCTCATGAAAGGGTGAGTTGTCCTTTCACGGCTGAATTAAACCCACAATCGCTGGAACATGAACATTAAACGGGTCAAACGAACTTAACGCACAGAAGACGTGTTCTTCACTGTCTGTTTCACCTTTCTGCGTCAGACGTAGAAAATACTTTAGAACTCGTTTGTGAACAAACAGAACGTTCGGTTTTTATTGGTTCTTTGTTAAAACAGATCGAGACGTCACAAAACCGTCGGGCCGTTGTTTTCGAGAACATCACCACGTTCTATTGGACAAATGCACATCAAAAGCGTGATGGAGTTTGTGCAGAACATTTGGACATATCGTGAGTCTGGATGTTGTAACGCTCTAAAGCTGAAGCTCTCGTGAAGATGTCTTCAGACGTAAAACCAGCATTTAGATGATGAAAGGTGTCATCCACCACAGTCCTGCAGGGGAAAGTCAGTTCAGATGCTGTTTGTGCAGGAGCAGGTGAGCGGGTCGCCATGGAAACAGCAGCTCTGTAGTCTGGGCCTGGACCTGGTTTAGACCTGCACGTCTCACCTACAGAGACTCTCCAAGTGAATAAAACGGCATGAGATCTGAGACCGGTCCTACAGTTACCAAAGGGAAAGGGGGCGGGGTTTGGCTTTATTTCAGCTCCAATCAGAGCGTTGCTGGTGCGACCCAGAATATGAAGCTCAATGGAAACATACTGAGAGTGATGTTGTGCCGGGGGTTCCTGTGCAGGCCTTACTGGCACATGACAGACGCTTGGGTCATGAGGAGGAAGTGAAGAATCCCTGGGCCAAACCTGTGCTTACGACATGGAAGGAGCTGATCACAACATACAACTCAACAAAGAGGTTCAGGTCTTAAACTGGTCGGCTTCAGACCAAGGTTTAGGACCAAATAGAACTGACCTGAGACTCAAGGTCTGGATTACAAAAGGTCTAAAGGTTTTTCAGATTGTGAAAGAGAATCTGGATTACAAAAGGTCTAAAGGTTTGAGATGTTGAAAGAATCCTTTGACTTGGAGAAACAGGACTTTTATAGGTTTTTACAAATAAGGACTTATTTTAACAAGACATGAAACAAAGTCCTGACCATTGAAACCCTCTGAGATGTTTATCAAGGATTATGAAGCAGAACTTTCAATGGGAATAAGATCTAAATCATATCAATGCATTGCTAATCAGGACAGCTACGCTACTAAATATATTAAGAACAAATGGGAAAGAGATGAAGACAGATGAAGAGTGGGAAAATGTGTAGATCCCAGTGGAGGGCCTCAAAAGCACATGTTTGGAGGGAAAATGTGTCTCGTTTCTTCAGAACTCCAGGTCAAAGTGCTCATTAGTCACAGGGAAAACTGCAACTGTTGGAGAAACAGCGCCACCAGGAGGCAAAGCACTATCACATGTTTTGGGACTGTCCTGTTGCTCATAAATATGACTGGAGTTCACAACGCTCTGCAGACTGTTTTTGACATTTCCCTCTGAACTTCAGAACTATGAACTTGGGCCTCAGAACTCCTGCCACGTAAATAATAGCACACATGGAACAGACCTGGTTCAGACTTGGTTCAGACCTAAAAGGATACAGGTCAGGTCCAGGTCGAAGTCCCCGCGCTGGTACCGCCTCTTGTTCCTGCTCACGATCTCTTTAATGATGTTCGCCATGGCCCGGGTTTTCCGTCAGAACCAGCCCGGTCCAGGTGCAGTGTCCCCGGGGAGCAGCAGCCCAGAGCCCGGGAGAGGAACTGGCACTGTCCCCGTCCTCGAGAGCTTAAACCCAGTTCACTGTCAGGCTCCTGCGGGCCGGAACGGAGGAATAAATCCCATCTGAACAAAGAAAGTGTTCTGATACATCCGCCTCCGGAGTTCCGCTGCACCGGGGTGACAGTTGGCAGGTATCCGACTTCAGGCGCCTCTTCCCCGTGCCGAACAAGTAAACGTACCGGCAAATAGATCAGCGCCAGAAAACTTTCATCCAGACCATAAATTCGATAAATCTAGTCCGTGTTAGATGTATTGGATAATTTTTACAGATAATAGATCAGATCTTCTGGTTGAAAAGAGTTTAAATGAAAGCTAAATGCTAATTGAGACATGCTAAATGCTAACCGGGACGTCAGCTGATAGGTAGCCGACATTTGGAGCTTGTAGTCGGTGTCAAACCTGAAAGCTTCGGTCTGTCGTTTAGTAAAACCATCACATTATCATACGCTTTTGGGCTGTACGTTAAATATTAAATTGTAGATAAAACAATACATGTTTTCAAATTAACAAGGAAAAAAGAGACAACAGTGAGCTCCGTGATGCTAATGCTAGCCGGCCTGTTAGCTGACGCGCAGCCGGGCGCGGGTGCTTGTTTCGGGGTTGAGCTCAGAGGCAGCTCGGGCTCGCTCCATGCTCCCGCAGTGGGACCGACTGCCCGGGTCCCGTGGCGCTCCACACAACCATCCGTGGCTTTATTTCGCGGTATGTCCACGATGGTAAAAAGGTGCAATCCGTAAAATGAGTCCGCAGTCCTGGAGAAGTTTAGTTTGAATAACCGGAGACCGCCGGAGAGACGGGAACCGGAGCCGGGATGGAGATGCGTCTGAGCGGACACACAAGCCGCGAAGAGCCGCTGTCGGTCCGCAGAGAACATCCGGGAGAAAAATAAAAGTCCTGATGGAGGAAAAGCCGTATTTAGATAGAAAATGCTTAATATTGCTCAGACAAAGTAACGCAGACAATGGTTTAGTTTTAATAATGATTACGTCAGTATTTATTGAACAGATGATATTTTATTGTGAAATTGTTCCCGGTGTGTCACAGACTCACTTAAATGTTTATCTTATTGCAGTCACGGCTCTGTTGATTGTGTTTTTACAGGGTTCCTTGTCCCAGAATAAAATAAAGAACATTCTGTTCTAACGGAATTGGTTTAAATGAAATCTTTTTGCGTAAAACAGCAGGACGTTGTGTTTTAGCGACACACAGTGGACACCGTGAGCACTGCGCCGCGGTGAGATGATGTAATGAGATCCCGCGGTGAGAAAGACGCTCTCATCTGCACGTGCTTTGGACCGCTTCAGACCATGGATCTGCACTGTAGATCCTACACGGTCACAACCATGATCAGAGCGAATTACTGTGAATAACAGAGTCTAGTCCCTGTCCTGGTTTAGTCCTGGTTCAGTCCTGGTTTAGTCCTGGTTCAGTCCTGGTTTAGACCTGGTTCAGTCCTGGTTCAGTCCTGGTTTAGACCTGGTTCAGTCCTGGTTCAGTCCTGGTTTAGTCCTGGTTCAGTCCTGNTCTCTCTCTCTCTCTCCCTCCCCTTCTCTCTCTCTCTCCTCCCTTCCCCTCTCTCTCTCTCTCCCCTCTCCCTCCTCTCCTCTCCCTCTCTCTCTCTCCTCTCCTCCTCTCCCCTCCCCCCTCTCTCCCTCCTTCTCCCTCCCTCCCTCCCTCCTCTCTCTCCCTCTCTCTCCCTCTCTCTCCCTCTCTCTCTCTCTCTCTCTACCTCTCCCCCTCTTCCTCTTCTCTCCCTTCCCTCCCTCTCCCTCCCTCTCTCTCTCTACCTCTTCCTCCCTCTTCCTCTCTCTCTCTCCCTCCCTCCCTTCCTCTCTCTCTCTCTCCCTCTCTCTCTCTCCCTCTCCCTCCCTCTCTCTCTCTCCTCTCTCTCTCTCTCTCTCTCTCTCTACCTCTCCTCCCTCTTCCTCTCTCTCTACCTCTCTCTCTCTCTCTCTCTCCTCCCTCTTCTTCTCTCTCTTCCTCTCTCTCTCTCCCTCTTCCTCTCTCTCTACCTCTCTCTCTCTCTCTCCTCTCTCTCTCCTCTTCCTCTCTCTCTCCTCTCTCTCTCTCTCTCTCTCTCCCTCTCTCCCTCTTCCTCTCTCTCTTCCTCTCTCTCTCTCTCAGAGTGAACAGATTCACGTGTCTCAGAGTCCCAGAGTCAGACCCATGTGGACAAGGGCTGTTTCTATTCTGGACTCGATCTAATAACACCAAAGTGTTCAAACTATCTCTGCAGCAGCTGAGGGCGATTTAGACAAAGGGCTGGGCCAGAAAAACGGGATTGAATCAAGGCTGAACCAGGGCTGAACCAGGGCTAAACCAGGACTAAACCAGGGCTGGACCAGGGCTAAACCAGGGCTAAACCAGGGCTGAGCAAATGGGTTAAAAAACAAGCCTGGACAAGGATTAAACCATGTAATATCAGAACTAAACCAGCAAAGAAACAGGATTAAAACCAGGCTTGCTTTGCCTTGAATGTTTCACATTATGGCATTACAAGTATCTATCTCTGGTATTTGGCAGACAAAAACAGCTGTAATTGAATACATGCCAGACAGTGAAATGTAATACAAAAACTGTGGAAAAGCAATACAATCTGGAGACAAACATAGGAAAAGTTACACAATGCAGCTTTAATTGCACTGGTACGAGTGGCAGCACATTGAGCGTGTGTGAGCTGTGATCCAAACACATGTGCCGTTTATTTATGTCCCTCTGACTGTCCACACCAGCAGCTGACAACAGGGTAATCAGGGCTAACCACTCTGCCACAGACACCACGCACACTATCACAGTGTAATCGGGGCTAACCACTCTGCCACAGACACAGGGAGCGCACACACACTATTGCAGGGTAATCAGGGCTAACCACTCTGCCACAGACACAGGGAGCGCACACACTATCACATTGTAATCGGGGCTAACCACTCTGCCACAGACACAGGGAGCGCACACACTATCACATTGTAATCAGGGCTAACCACTCTGCCACAGACACAGGGAGCGCACACACACTATCACAGTGTAATCGGGGCTAACCACTCTGCCACAGACACAGGAGCACACACACTATCACAGTGTAATCAGGGCTAACCACTCTGCCACAGACACAGGGAGCGCACACACTATCACAGTGTAATCAGGGCTAACCACTCTGCCAACAGACACAGGGAGCGCACACACTATCACAGTGTAAATCAGGACTAACCACTCTGCCACAGACACAGGGAGCACACACACTATCACAGTAATCCAGGGCAACCACTGCCACAGGGACACGAGCACCACACACTTCACATTGTATCAGGGCTAAACCACTCTGCCACAGACACAGGGAGCACACACACTATCACAGTGTAATCGGGGCTAACCACTCTGCCACAGACACAGGGAGCACACACACACTATCACAGTGTAATCGGGGGGCTAACCACTCTGCCACAGACACTGGGAGCACACACACACTATCACAGTGTAATCAGGGCTAACCACTCTGCCACAGACACAGACACAGGAGCACACACACTATCACAGTGTAATCAGGGCTAACCACTCTGCCACAGACACAGGGAGCGCACACACACTATCACAGTGTAATCAGGGCTAACCACTCTGCCACAGACACAGGGAGCACACACACTATCACACTGTAATCAGGGCTAACCACTCTGCCACAGACTCAGGGAGCGCACACACTATCACAGTGTAATCGGGGCTAACCACTCTGCCACAGACACAGGGAGCACACACACACTATCACAGTGTAATCAGGGCTAAACCACTCTGCCACAGACACAGGGAGCGTACACACTATCACAGTGTAATCAGGGCCTAACCACTCTGCCACAGACACAGGAGCGCCACACACTATCCACAGTGTAATCAGGCTAACCACTCTGCCACAGACACAGGGAGCACACACTATCACAGTGTAATCAGGGCTAACCACTCTGCCACAGACACAGGGAGCACACACACTATCACAGTGTAATCAGGACTAACCACTCTGCCACAGACACAGGAGCACACACACTATCACAGTGTAATCAGGGCTAACCACTCTGCCACACACACGAGCACACACACTATCAGTGTAATCAGGGCTAACCACTCTGCCACAGACACAGGGAGCACACACACTATCACAGTGTAATCAGGACTAACCACTCTGCCACAGACACAGGAGCACACACACTATCACAGTGTAATCAGGGCTAACCACTCTGCCACAGACACAGGGAGCACACACACACTATCACAGTGTAATCAGGACTAACCACTCTGCCACAGACACAGGGAGCACACACACTATCACAGTGTAATCAGGGCTAACCACTCTGCCCACAGACACAGGGAGCACACACACTATCACAGTGTAATCAGGACTAACCACTCTGCCACAGACACAGGAGCACACACACACACTATCACAGTGTAATCAGGGCTAACCACTCTGCCACAGACACAGGGAGCGCACACACACACTATCACAGTGTAATCAGGGCTAACCACTCTGCCACAGACACAGGGAGCACACACACTATCACAGTGTAATCAGGACTAACCACTCTGCCACAGACACAGGGAGCACACACACTATCACAGTGTAATCAGGACTAACCACTCTGCACACAGACACAAGGGAGCACACACACTATCACAGTGTAATCAGGGCTAACCACTCTGCCACAGACACAGGGAGCGCACACACACTATCACAGTGTAATCAGGGCTAACCACTCTGCCACACAGACACAGGGAGCACACCGGGCCTTTTGGAGGAAGAACGTGTTTCATTGTTTGATAAAATGGTTGTGTAAAAAGTCGCTCACATTCAAAGCAAACACTAAAAATATTAAAAGATGCGAATTATAAAAGAAGTGTTTTTCCATTGAATTTTATTTTTATTTTTTTTATTCCGATGGAAAATTTGTCAGAAAACCAGAATAGTTGTCTCGAAGTCAAAGTGCTTTTCTACTCTGAGGGGGAGACACAAAAACACGGCACGTTTGGCGACGCCGGAACTCTCGGGGATTTTGGAGATTCCAGCGGAAACTCCACGGGATTCACGCTCAGGAATGTGCCAAAAACTACACAGAGAGTCTTTAAAAAGAGGTGAAGGTGAACGGCAACAAAGATGTGTCGAGGCTTGTCTCCGAAAGCAGAAGAGACAAAAGAGAAGCTTCCTGTGCGCGAAGAGAGGGAGAGAAGAGAGAGAAAGAGAGGAAAGAGAGGGAAAGAGGAGGGAAAGAGGAGGGAAAGAGGAGGGAAGAGAAGAGAAATGAGAAAGAGGAGGGTAAGAGGAAGAGAGAGGAGAGAAAGAGGAGGGAAAGAGGAGAGAAGGAGGGAAAGAGGAGAGAGGAGAGAAAGAGGAGAAAGAGGAGAGGAGAGAGAAGAGAAAGAGAGAAAGAGAGAGAGGAGAGAAAAGGAGGGAAAGAGTAGAGAAAGGAGGGAAAGAGGAGAAAGAGGAGAGAAAGAGGAGAGAACGAGGAAAGAAGGAGGGAAAAGAGAGGAGAAGAGGAGAGAAGAGAGAGAGGAGAAGAGGAGGGAAAGAGGAGAAGAGAGAGAGAAAAGAGGAGAGAAGAGGAGGAAAGAGGAGGGAAAGAGGAGAGAAAGAGGAGGAAAGAGAAGAGAAAGAGGAGGGAAAAGAGGAGAAAAGAGGAGGGAAAAGAGGAGGGTAAGAGGAAAGAGAGAGGAGAGAAAGGAGGAGGAAAGAGGAGAGAGAGAGGGAAAGAGTAGAGAAGAGGAGAGAAAGAGGAGAGGAGAGGAGGGAAAGAGAGGAAAGAGAAGAGAGAGAAGGAGAAAGAGGAGAAGAGAGAGGAGAAAGAGGAGAGGAAAAGAGGAGAGGAAGAGAGGAAAGAGAAGAGGAGGAAGAGAGAAAGAGAGAAGAGAGGAGAGAAGAGAGGAAAGAGGAGAGAAAGAGGAGGGAAAAGAGAGAGAAAGAGGAGGGAAAGAGGAGAGAAAGAGGAGAGAAAGAGGAAAGAGGAGGGAAAGAGGAGAGAAAGAGGAGAGAGAGGAGAGAAAGAGGAGGGAAAGAGGAGGGAAAGAGAGGGAAAGAGGAGAGAAAGAGAGAAAGAGGAGGAAAGAGGAGGAAGAGTAGAGAAGGAGAGGAGGGAAAGAGGAGAGAAAGAGGAGGGAAAGAGGAGAGAAGAGGAGGGAAAGAGGAGGGAAGAGAGGGGGAAAGAGGAGGGACGTTTTTTTGTGACTTGAAGAATTTTTAAAAAAATCAATAATATCTTTAAATACATCTTAAAAGACATATAAAGCAGTGCAAACAATCCCCCTGACAGTTCCCTACTCTGACAGTTCCCCCCCAGTCCCTCTGACAGTTCCCTCTCTGACAGTTCCCCTCTAACAGTTCCCCCCTCTGATAGTTTCCCCTCTGACAGTTCCCCCCTCTAATAGTTCCCCCCTCTGATGTTCCCCCTCTGACAGTTCCCCCCTCTAATAGTTCCCCTCTGACAGTCACTTGTCAGATCTTTTGACAAACCGTAGATCCAGGGTTCACTTCACTGAGTGCGCGGCTCTGTCGGAGGTCAAACTCTGACAACAGAGGGGCGTTTGTTGGCTGCGGGGGTGGGGGGCAGGTGGAGGGGGGGGACTAGGGGTGAGGCAGGGGGGGCAGGGGGCAGGGGGTGAGGGGGGCAGGGGGGAGGGCAGGGGGGAGAGGCAGGTGGAGGTGACTGCCTCCTGGGACACGCTGCACAGAGGACACACTGTTTACAACAGGCCACAGAGCCAGAGGAATGTTCAGAGCTCAGGGAGAAGAAGAGCACACACACACCACACACGTACACACGTACACACACACACACACACACACACGTACACACACGTACACACGTACACACACACACACACACGTACACACACGTACACACACGTACACACACGTACACACACGTACACACACACACACGTACACACACGTACACACACACACACACACGTACACACACACACACGTGTACACACACGTACACACATATACACACACACACACGTACACACACGTGTGTAACACACACACACGTACACAACGTACACACAGGTACACACACACACACGTACATACACACACACGTACACACACGTACACACACACACACACGTACACACACATACACACATATACACACACACCACACACGTACACACACACACACGCACGTACACACACGTACACACACACACACATATACACACACGTACACACATACCACACACACACGTACACACAGGTACACACAGGTACACACACGTACACACACACACACACACACACACACACACGTACACACGTGTACACACACACACACACGTACACACAGGTACACACACGTACACACACACACGTACACACACACACACACACACACACTACACACATACACACACACACCCACATACACACAACACACACACACACTATACACACACACACATGTACACACACACACACACGTACACACTACACACACGTACACACACACGTACACACATACACACACACGTACACACATATCTCACACGTACACACACTACACACACACACACACGTAAACACACACACGTTCCCTCACACGTACACACACGTATTCACACGTACACACACACATACACACACGTACACACACACATACACACACGTACACACACACGTACATACACACACATACACACACGTATACACACACACGTACACACACATGTACATACACACACATACACACACGTACACACACACGTACACACACACTTACACACACGTATAACACACATGCACACACATGCACACACACGTACACACACGAACACACATGCACACACATATACACACACGTACACAACACGTACACACACATACACACACACACCGTACACGCACACCGTACACACACGTACACACACGTACACACCGTACACACACGTACACACCGTACACACACGTACACACCGTACACACACGTACACACCGTACACACACACGTACACACACGTACACACACATGCACACACAGAGAGAACAATCCCCTTTAAGACATTCTTAAACGCTTTGACTTTTATGTTTTTATTATATTTCATCTAAATTGTAAATGTTTTCTTTGCACTCGTTGTGTGCTAACTGCGTTCCAAAAATGATAAAAACGACATCATATCTGACATTTACTCAAACACATTTTTAAATAAGGTTTACTCCTTCTATAAATATAAATAATATAATAAATACTTCTTCGACACATACGTGATGTGTTGGTCGAGGGAGGGGCCTGTGGAACACTTATATGGCCCAAACCCATGGCCCAAACCCATGGCCCAAACCCATGGCCCAAACCCATGGCCCAAACTCAAGGCCCAAACCCATGGCCCAAACCCATGGCCCAAACCCATGGCCCAAATCCAAGCCCCAAACCCAAGGCCCAACACCATGGCTCAAACCCCGGCCCAAACCCATGGCCCAAAAGCATGACCCAAAAACATGGCCCATATCCATGGCTCAAACACCTGGCCCAAACACATAGCTCAAACCCCGGCCCAAACCCATGGCCCAAAAACATTGCCAAAACCCCGGCCCAAACCCTGGCCCAAACCAGTGGCCCAAAAACATGGCCCAAACTCAATAAACAATAAACCACAACATTTAAAGAGCTCTCAAAACATTTAATAACGTTCAAATTAAAACTTTTAAATTAGGTTTAAATTATTTAAAATTACTTTTAAATGAAGCTAAATTGGAATTCTTCTTTTTCTGATGTTCGTGAATTAAATTAGTTAAAAGAACAAAACTAAATAATAATCCATTTTACAGGTTTAAGGATCTGTTCTTATTTCATGTGAAAACACTGACATATAAAAAGTCATTATTTTTGATTGATAAAAGACACAAAGATAAAAAACATACAGAAATGTCTTATTTTTAGTATTTAAAATAATTTAGGGTATTTTTCATTTAAACGCAGGAAGTTTTAGTATCATAAACGGCATACCGTTTTTTTTTTTTACATTTCCAAATATGCTTCAACCAACGTTTTAAATTGTAAATTGAATTTGTGGTTTCCGTTTTGAAATCATCAGCGTCACACAAATCATTCCTTTCAATCCAACAAAATGATCCGTCGACTGATTAAAAAAATGGATAGACTCAAGACTCCATCGACCAATCAAACGCCCGAACAACTAAAGCCGAACCAGAGAGGGGGCGGGGCTGGGGGCGGGGCTGAGAGCGTCCCGGGGCAAAGCTCTGGGTCAATGTTTACTTCATTCACAACTGCAGTGACTAAAGGAGAGACTTAAAGGCACAGTACACAAAACTACTGCTACTGAACTACTACTACTACTACTACTACTACTACTACTGAACTACTGCATCTGCTACTATTACTACTGCTACTGAACTACTACTTCTCTGCTGCTACTACTACTACCACTACTACTACTGAACTACTGCATCTGCTACTACTACTACTACTACTGAACTACTGCATCTGCTACTACTACTACTACGACTGAACTACTGCATCTGCTACTACTACTACTGCTACTGAACTACTACTTCTGCTGCTACTACTACTACCACTACTACTGAACTACTGCATCTGCTACTACTACTACTACTACTGAACTACTGCATCTGCTGCTACTACTACTAACTTACGCTACTGAACTACTACTTCTGCTGCTACTACTTCCTACTACTGCTACTTACTAATCTACCACTTCTACTGAACCTACTGCTACTGCCTGCTACTCTACTACACTACTACTGAACTACTACTACTGCTACTACTACTACTACTACTACTACTACTACTGTAACTACTGCATCTGCTACTACTACTACTGCTACTGAACTACTACTTCTTGGCTACTACTACTACTACTGCTACTACTACTACCACTATTAGACTACTACTACTACTGCACTATACTACCACTACTACTGAAACTACTACTACTGCTACTACTACTACACTATCTACTGAACTACTGCTACTGCTGCTATACTACTACTACTTTTCTGTTGCACACACCACAACCACCCACCGTCCCCTTCCCTTCTTCCTTTCGGTTTTCCCGCCGGGGGGGGGGGGGGGGGGGGGGGGTGGTGTTGCTGTGTTTTGTTTTTTTTTTCTGTGTCCCACTCACTTGTTTCTACATGGGTCTTTTTGTCAAAAATTTGATAAGAATACCTGATCACTCGCATCCAACAGATCAGTGTGTGGATGCAAAACAACTTTCTCCAGACTGAACTCAGACAAGACTGAAAATCATAGTCCTTTGGCCACCAGAAACAAGAGAAACGTGTTATCAGTCCCCTCCAGAACATCCAGAACGCTGCTGCTCGGGTCCTGACTAGAACCAGGAAGTACGATCACATTAGTTCCTGTGCTCAGGTCTCTACACTCTGCCCCCTGTGGCTCAGAGAGATAGACTTCAAAGTAGCTCTAGCTTGTATACAAGTCTTCTCCATGGCCTAGCACCAAAGTACATCTCGGACATGTTTAGGTCGCCATATGAACGATCTGGGACTTCTGAGGACCTCAGGGACCGGCCCACTGCTTGGTTGCCAGAGTCAGGACTAAACATGTGGGGAATCTGCGTTTCAGTTTTATGCAGCTAAAATCTGGAACAGTCTTCCAGAGGATGTGAGACAGGTTCTACTCTGGCATTGTTCAAATCTAAGCTAAAAACTGTTTTGTTTGGCTGTGCATATGACTGAAATGCTTTTCTTTGCACACTTCTCTTTCATGTCTTGAACTATTTGACGGAGCCTGAAAATGGCACTTTTAAATTAAGATTTTGTGATTTCTGCCATGGCTGTGATTTATTTCTGTGAATGAATATACTGATATCATTTACAGTCCCACTAAATACGTTTTTAGGCAAAAAATACAAGTGGTTGTATTGTAGAAAACCATGTGTCCTCACTGTGGGCGGGCAAGTGTTGTTCCTTAAGCTATAATATTCCACAGTATGGCATTAAACCTCTCTCTGCTCGGAGAAGTGTTGCCGAAGGCGACTTGTCACCACCAACCAAATGCATAGTTGCTTTATGTTTATTCATTTATTGTTTTTTTGGTCAATTAAGGTTTTTTGCTTCATTGTTCACACAAATATCAATACAAGTAACTACTACTACTACTATTACTACCACTACTACAACTACTACTACTACAACTACTACTACTGTTGTAGAAGTGCAAGGCAAAACAATGATAATAAATAAAATGCCCAATAAATAGCATAATTTAAAATTCTGCAGCCACTATGACTACTACCGATATCACTACTACTTTCATATAATCACTGCCACAACTTTGACCGTAAACCAAGTTAAAAAACACTAAAGATTTGAAATAATTATTAATTTATGGATTAAAACATGCAGCTAAACGTCTTCAACTAAAATGCCCCTGAGATTAAGAATGAAAGAAAAACTGGACAAAAGTGAAAGACATCCAAAAGCCAAACCCTTCATGTAAAAAGAACAAAAACCCGACTTTATCTTTATTATAGTTCTTTTTGTTCGAGGCCTGTCATTCTTCTTCTTGTGCGGGAAGTCAATGGCCACGCGAGCCATTGACACCGACTTGTCACGATACGTTTTATGGCAATGTTTTGGGGGCAAAGGTCACGTTCTCCCAGCCATCATTAAAAAAAAGAACAAAAAAAAGAACAAAAAAAACAGCACACTTGAAAACCCCCCGCAGCGCGAACCAACTTTACGCACGACTTTTACGCACAGCGGCGCACGTTCTCACCCGTTGTGCGCGTCCGCTCCTCCTCGCGCTCACGTTCTCCTCCGCCGCCTCATCGCGGAACACGGGCATTTGCACAAAGTCCTCGTCACAGCAGAGAAAACTCACGGTACATCCCATCCGCGCGGACTCGGTGCCGGGAAAGCCGCTCGAATCCGGTGTTCCTTAGGCCGCGTCTCGGCGGGGCACGTGTCCGCGGCCGCCTGCCATGTCCCCCGGGCCGAGCGGGAGTGCGGTCACCGTCGCTGGTGGAGTTTGTTTTTGTGAGCCTCGTGAGCTGAATGGAGCGCAGTGTGCAGTGGGAACATGCCCCCCTCCCCCGCCCCCTCCTCCGCTCGCGCGCTCTGGCCGTGGAGCGTGCGCAGGTAACGCGCGAGAGCCGAAAGGGAGAGTGACAAATGGGCACGGGTGAAAAGCAACGGCCCCCTCCAGTCCCGGTTTAACGCTGCCGGTTGAGCTCTCACAACTCCAAACCTCCAAACTCAAGGACACGGCCGGTTTCCCGGACTGGGGGCATCAGATGCGACCTGCGTTTTAGTTGAAGGGGTCGTTTGATTTTGATCAGTTCTTCTTGTTTCTGTTTGGGTCGTTCACCGCGCTCTGGTCATGTTCCTACTCTGTTGTGTGTTCTTTGTATGTTCCAAAAATGTAAAAGAAAAGAAACGTGAATGTGGGAATGACCAGAGGTGACCATGGAGGGACCATGAGGACCATGAGGGGACCATGAGGGGACCATGGGTGACCATGAGGGGACATGAGGTGACCATGATGGGACCATGAGGGGACCATGAGGTGACGATGAGGGGACCATGAGGGGACATGAGGTGAGCCATGAGATGGGACCATGAGGGGACCATCGGGGGACCATGAGGTGACCATGAGGGGACCCATGAGGGGACCAATGAGGTGACGATGAGGGGACCATGAGGTGACCATGAGGGGACCATGAGGTGACGATGAGGGGACCATGAGGGGACCATGAGGTGACCATGATGGGACCATGAGGGGACCATGAGGTGACGATGAGGGGACCATGAGGTGGACCATGAGGTGACCATGAGGTGACCATGAGGGACCATGAGGGTGACCATGAGGGGACATGAGGGTGACCATGGAGGGGACCATGAGGTGACCATGAGGGGACCATGAGGGGACCATGAGGTGACCATGAGGGACCAGAGGGGACCATGAGGGTGACCATGAGGGACCATGAGGGGACCATGAGGTGACCATGAGGGGACACTGGAGGGACCATGAGGGGACCATGAGTGACCATATGAGGGGACCATGAGGGGGACCCATGAGGTGACATGAGGGGACCATGAGGGGACCAGAGGGGACCATGAGGGGACCATGAGGTGACCATGAGGGGACCATGAGGGGACCATGAGGGACCATGAGGGGACCATGAGGGGACCATGAGGGGACCATGAGGGGACCATGAGGTGACCATGAGGGGACTACTTTTGAGCACATAAAAAGTCTACCAAGTCAAGTTTTTGAAGAGCGCTTTAAGAGTAAAATGTGAAAATATTCCACACAGATTTTGGGAACTGTTAAAGCGTTAAATGTGCTGATGTTTGGTATTTTTGTGTGAATTGTATATATAATGTATATGTATACATACATAATAACACAAGTAAATTGATGTGTGTGAAATGTCCAATGCTCGTGTGACCAAAAGTCAACATTGCACCGATTCTCTGGACTTTTTAATCTGTGTAGAACTTAATAATAATAATACATTGTACTTAAAAGCGCCTTTCAGAACACCCCAGGACACTGTCTTCTGGAATCAGGTGAAAAGATTTAAAACTTGCCAATTTGTATTGTAATTGAAAATAATTGTTTTCTTTTTAAGTTTCACTATGAAACTTTCTGGTGGAGGGTCCGACATATTCCACAATAAGTCATTACAGACCCCTACCAGAAAAGTTACCCAGTGCCCCTTTAAAAGACATGCCAAAACAAGTCAGATTTGGCCTGATTTATTTCCCTCTTTATATTTGCTTGAGAAATCATTTGGATGATGAAATGATGATTTGATCTGGGACAATGAATGTTGGAGCTCAGACAAGACCTTGGCTTTGTCTTTGGGAAATGTGCTGCTGCCCTCTGCTGGACACGGTGGGACAAGACATGACATTTATTGGCCGAATTTATCACAGAATTTTTGCACTTTTTCAGTTCCTGGTTTTACTCAGTTTCATGTATGTTCAAAACAAATAACTATTAACATTTTTGCACTTTTACTTCTCTTTTTTAAATGAACTCTATGTATGTTTGTATAAAATAATATTCCAAGTGGCGGGCACGAGAAACTGGAGAAATACCAAGGGCTCAGAGAAGAGCTGGGGAAGGCTTCATATATGGTGATAGTGTTTGAGCGCCACCTGTGGGAGATGTTTGTCATGGCATTTACAGGCAATGAAAGAAGTGTGTTCCCAACATTTAAAAAATCAAATAAATCAATAAAATAAATCATTGAAAATGCAGCCTCAGAGTAATGTTTCTTCATTTAATTCACTTTTATTTGTTTCAGTTGGTTCTTCACACATCAGCTGAGCAGAAGTTTGTTGGCTGTCCGGCAATAGGCTCTGATTGGCTGAACCAATCCAAATTACAATTACACATAAGACACTTTCTTATTCTCAAAACTGTTAATGCGGAAAGTCTTTTTTGAGTGACGCGCTCTTGCGTAACGGCGCTGCTAAAATTTGATTGTATTCATTATTTTATAACTTATCATGTGTGTTATTTATGCCCATGAAGGTTGTTTTATTATATGCTATCTCGTCCATGTGGGGGCAGCAACACGACTCCAGTGCACTCATTTTGAAGTTTATTAGTTACAATTCTGGCCATTCACTGAATGCACCAGACCACACCCTCAGTTTGCTTTACTCCGCCTCATATTTTGACATAATCACGCCTCTTGTTTAGAATGCCACGTCCTGCACCAATTGCATCAAGTAAGCCGACAACAAGGTGTGACGAAATGAGCTCTGCGCCCACGTTAACGCTACCTCGGGGGGCAAAATACAAACAGAAAGTCATTCAAGCATATCATTTGTGATATTAATAGGCAGAAAATTAACCCTCATTTTTTCACATCACACAGTTTGATCAAAGTCAATTATTGATCATCAACAGTTTAAAAGCCATAGACATCTTTTAATTAGACACCTCTTTAAGTAAAGAAAGCATTGTTAAAACCAATATCAATCAAAAATAGTGAATTTCTACAAAGTTTCAAAATGGCAACTGTGACGGCATTTTGAAGTCTGGGGCACCAGAGGAGGCGTGCGGTTATTGACCGATTGGGCCTGTTATTTTGAAGGTATTTGAGAAACTGGCGCTGAAGAATGAATGACTTGAGCCCAAATAATTTGGATTTGGACCAAAGCATTCTACAAGTTCGTTGGAGCAGTTCGTCGAGTTTTAGGAAACCTTTTGATACTGTAATCCACCTATAAATTAAAACGGTTTAATTTAGCTGAACAAGCATTAAATGGTTTAAATCATATCTTGAATTGTAACAACAAATGACAAATGAGAAAAGTCAGTCCTTGTCATAAGACGAAGTTACTTAACAGGAGTTTTAAAAGAAGGTTTTTTTCAGTACCAAACAATACTTCATCAAATGAGTGTCTAGTTTTGATATTACTTTTAGAATCAGTTACTATCAATTTGTATAGTATTGAGGCGAACCGCAGACGACCTCCGAACGTTGCCATGGTGACAGGAATGCAAGGCTTAAGGTGGTACCACAAAAAAACCCCACGTTGAGATTTATGGTGTCTCTGCAAGAGACTTCATTGGGAACGTTGGGAAAAACTTTTCCAATCAAATGATTTAAATTATTGATTTGGATTCAAATGAACTCACAGAGCTTTTATCTCACATTTTTCACACATCTGATGCTAAACTTGGCAGAACAAAGCTGTTATTTGAGTTTAGAGAAATGTGCAGTGTCTCCAGGATTCCACCAGTTAATCCTGACTACGTGTGAGTGAAAGTGGTCTCCGTGGAGGAGGCTCATGGTACTCATGGTCATGATTTTTATGGACCGTGTGATGAGCTGACACTAGATACTTTAAATTGTATTGGCAAGGATGTTCAAGGGAAAACCATTTGGTGTGGAGAGTTTAATGCACACAGCACTTTGTGGGGCGGTAAAAGTACAGAAAGAAATGGTGGTAGAAGATTTTATCGATCAAAGGGATCTGGTGTGTTTGAACAATGGGTGTGGAACCCGGTATAATATTGTGAACAATACGGAAATCCAATAGATCTGACTCTTGTGTCTAATGAGATAGCGGGCATAAGTAGTTGGGAAGTTCTTACTGGTTTGTCGTTTGGAAGTGATCACTATCCCATATGCACTAAAGAACAAAATTCACAAACATAGGAACTTGTTTCGGCCTTAAGGTGCAACATAGAACATATATGAACTCAAAAGGGCATGCATTAGGAAACAATTAAAATGTACTGTATTATAAGATAAAAATAAACTTATTATGTACACAAGAATGTACTGTTTAATTTACAGATGTAGTGCAGAAAGTGACAGTGCAGTGAGTGATGAAGAGTTGCAGTTAAAGTGACAGGTGTTTAAGAAGTGTTCATGAGTCCAACGGCAGAGGGAAAGAAACTGTTCTTGTGGCGGGAGGTTCTGGTCCGGATGGACCGTAGCCTCCTGCCTGAGGTGGATGTCCCTCCTGCCTGAGGGGAGTGGCCTCCTGCCTGGGGGGAGTGGTTCAAATAGTCCATGTCCAGGGTGAGAAGGGTCAGCTGTGATCCGACCTGCTCGTCCCAGAGCCCTGGAGACGTACAGGTCCTGCAGAGATGGAAGTCTGCAGCCGATCACCTTCTCAACAGAGGGCACTGTAGTCTGTTTGTCCCTGGCTGTGACTACAGCGTACCACACTGTGTGAAGGAGGTGAGGATGGACTCAATGATGGCCAAGTAAAACTGCACCATCATCTGCACAGGCAGCTTGGCTTTACTCAGTTGCAGAAAGAAGTACATCCTCTGCTGGGCCTTCTTGATGAGGGAGCTGATGGTGGGCTCCCACTTGAGGTCCTGGGTGATGGTGGTGCTAAGGAGGCGGAAGGAGTCCACGGTGGTGATGGGGGAGTAATTGTACTGTGATCTAGCTCTCGCCACCTCCCTGCTAAATCCATACTTTTCTGTCACCGGCCCTGTGCACTGCCTCCTTCTATTGCCTTAACTGCCTCAGCTTAGGTGTGAACCAGGAGTTGGTAAGGCAAGGCAAGTTTATTTGTAGAGCACTATTTGTTCACAAGGCCATTTAAAGTGCTACACACCACAGGGAAAAAAAATGCATTCAAATCACAAAGACAAGACAGAAATCACAGAAGAAATTTAAAGGTGCCATTTTCCTATGTTTTGTGAATTTTGTTCATTGACAATGGCAATAAACTCTTTCTGATTCTGATTCAGGCTATCCATCTAGCTTAAGACATGAAAGAGAAGAGTGCAAAGAAAAATCATTTCAGTCATATGCACAGCCAAACAAAACAATTTTTAGCTTAGATTTGAACAATGCCAGAGTAGAGGCCTGTCTCACATCCCCTCAGGAAGACTGTTCCAGATTTTAGCTGCATAAAACTGAAACGCAAATTCTCCATGTTTAGTCCTGACTCTGGGCACCAGCAGGAGGCCGGTCCTTGAGGTCCTCAGAGTCCGAGATGGTTCATATGGCACCAACATGTCCGAGATGTACTTTGGTGCTAGGCCATGGAGACTTGTATACAAGCAGAGCTGCTTTAAAGTCTCTTCTCTGAGCCACAGGGAGCCAGTGCAGAGACCTGAGCACAGGACTAATGTGATCGTACTTCCGGGTTCTAGTCAGGACCCGAGCAACAGCGTTCTGGATGTACTGCAGCTGTTTTGCAGCCCATAAACAGTTTTCCTGTGCTGTCATTTATGTGTCTCCTCCGAACAACTGCAGGACCAGTCGGTGGTTTGGGAAAAATAGACAGATCAATGAAGACACAGAAGTGTTCAGACAGAGCAACATCGATCACATTGACGGTTGAAATATTAACCCCCTTTGTAATTAGAAGATCCAGAATGTGCCCTCTGCTGTGGGTGGGGCCACTTTCGAGTAATACCGAAATTTCATCGACAGCATGAAGCTCTTTAGCGTTTCTGCCACAGATATTATCAACATGAACATTGAAATCACCTGTTATGACCAAACCATCAAAGTCTGTGCATACAACTGAAAGCATCTCAGTAAAATCATCAATAAAACTTTTGCAGTGCTGAGGAGGCTTGTATAAAACAATGAAGAGAATGGATGGAGACTGTTTTAGCTCAATTTTAAAGGCTACGTACTCAAATGTTGAAAACACCCCAAAGGACAACCTGTGGGTAACTATTTCATCTCTAACAAAAGCACACACACCTCCTCCCTTTTTGTCTTGTCGTGTTTTGGATTCAAACTTAAAATTAGGTGGAGCAGACTCTATTAGAACTAAATTTCCTGTGTTTTTTCAAGCCATGTTTCAGTTAAAAACATAAAATCAAGATTATAAGATTTTTTTTTATTATTTGTTGGATAAGGATCTGACATTTAGCACAGCAAGTTTCAGACTAGTTTCAGTGAGACTGGGCGTTATCTTTTCACAGGGGATAGGAATCAAATTTCTCAGATTGGGCAGCCTGACTCGCATTTTGTTTTCCCGTCTTTGTGATGTGACTACAGAAGTAGCACTAGGGGAGGCTGTTTTTACACAGGGCCCCGGGTTGGTTTGATTTTTATTATGACTATAAGTCCGAGCAACGCTGAGACCCAGTGCATCCTAGCTATACCAGTGAGATACCAGGTGAAAGGCGAGGGGGGATAGGTGGGGGGCTTTTGTTGGTGTAGCGGGAGCCGGTGAGAGTTTGGGACCAGGTGAAAGGCGGGGGGGTTTGGTAGGGCGGTTTTTGTCTGTATAGCAGCAGTCAGGGGAGAGTTCATCATTGTTAGAACTCTTGATCTTACTATATTTGGCGTGAGTGGAGCCATCTTAATGCCTGATTTGATCAGATATTCAAGATGGCTGGGAAGGCCCCTGGGTGAGAATGGAAATGGGAAGGAGAGTGAGGAATCTGTAGTGGGAGTAAATGTTGCAGGGGGGATCCAGGGCTGCTCTGAGGGCAGGGGCGATGGCAGGGATGCTGCAGGGCCTGTCAGATGGGTCCAAGGCCTTTGATGAGGACCATGCGGGAAAGAACTGAAATAACTCCTGCGCTAGCCCTGGTGAAGATTGTTGTGGTGCTGCTGCAGATGAATCCTTTGCTGGTGATGGTGGAGGTGATTGTAGAGCAGCTGGATTTGAATCCTTTGCTGGTGATGGTGGAGCGGCTGCTAATAAATCCTTTGTTGGAGGCTGTGGTTGTGGTGCTGCTGATGCTGAAACATTGGCTTGGTCTCTGGCTGTTGGAGCAGGAATTCTTCTTCACAAGTAATGAAGCCAACAGTTACAACAGTTTATAACGGTTACTTTGCATAGTAAACAGCAGAAACAACGGGAGGAGTTTTAAAAAGTTTTATAAAACATGTGGTATATATACACTTTTAGATGGATACATAGGCATATACTACACCTGAATAAAAGATTGTCAATAAAAAATGTAAAGCCTACAGCACATGCAAAGTCTGTGTATAAAAGTGATGAGTGTTTATAATATAACGTTAGATGGCTTTCGGGGACTGTTTTCTTTATTGAAGATAAATTTAACTTCTTGTCTCCATGGAATAGTCTGTATTATGGCATTAAATGCGTTGAATCAATGACGCCACCACACCAAGTAACAGGTCAAATCTTTGGAGAGCGAGCAGGTTCACAGGGGAAAAAAGCTTGTGAAGGTTTTTTTGAGCCATGAATACACCTATAATTGATTTAATGCAAGATGGAGGGGTTTAAAGCCATACTGTGGAACATCCGAGGCAAATCAATAACGACGGACCCTTCACCAGAAGTTACAAAGTGCACATTTGAAGGAAAGTGAGAGCAGATTTTGCACATTTAAAGTAAATATGTATCAGATGAGAAGGACAAATCAGCAGCGCCAATAATGTTTTCCTTTGCATGTGTTTCAGCCAAACTACTGAGCCACACTGACACCATGCATTATAGGATTTATTGGACCATAATTGAGTATGAAACATGCAGAAATAGAGCTGTTTATGATTTTATATTCTTTTACCTGCACCCTGTGCCTGAGTGGCCTTGCTGTGTTCAGTCTGAATGACCAAACCACATCTTCATTCATCTGTCTGCACAACAATGTCTCGTCTTTGATGCGTGTTCAAATAAAATACATTTTGTGGCTGGTGTTGTTAAAGTGGATCTTTGTGTTTGTTGGAATTTTTTTTAAATAATCTGTTTTTAGGTCATGCAATCCCAGTTCCACCACTGGTTCCATGAGAAGCTAATTCATTTCTGTGCCAATCACATTGATTTTACTTTCACTTTTCCCAAGTAGAGTATTTTAAATGTTCCTGAAAGACTACACTTAAAGTCTGAGCAGCAAAAGTACTGCTCATAGGAGTGTTGTCATAAAACTACAATTTCAAATACCATTTTTATAATTTTTATTTTAAAAAAAACCCCAAAAAATAAATTATATATATATATATATATATATATATATATATATATATATATATATATATGTGTGTCTGTGTGTGTGTGTGTGTGTGTGTGTGTAGAAAAAAGATTGACACAAGATTAATAATACTCTTTAATGAACAATTATTACAATGATAATTCTATACAATATAATGTGTACTTTAAACATTCATTTAATACTTATTTTTTTCACCATGAGGTGAATGCACTAAACATACTGTGAGGATTTAGGCTATTTTAATGGGCATAAATGTTTCTTTTAATTAAAGGTTTTATGAGGGACAGGGACAGGGTGCTAAAACTGAACGAATGCACAAAATAAAATGAGTTTTGTTGCAAATAGTACAGTTTTGGCCATGTTTTGCATTGGAAATGGAGCACCATCGAGGAAAAAAGGAGCTCTGCAAATTGTACCCACTGACAAAGACAGTGCATTGTGTTCTGCTGATGAGAGGAACTGGAGAAAGCATGAACATTTGTTTGATCAATGTAAAGGATGACAGGGCTGGAGTCGCCTCTCAGTGCAGCTTCTCCAGCTTGGTCTGCAGGGCTTTGAAATGGATGTTTTGAAGGTCAAAGTTTGGGCTGAGAGATTGTAACAACTCGAGGTAGCTCTGGATTCTTGAACGACACAAAAGAGTAAACCTGGGTCTGGAAAAGAAAGACAAAAACAAGTAGTAAATATAATAAAAGTAGTCTGTCTAATTTAGCATGAACTGAGAAGCAGCAGCGCTCACTGGTCATTAGTTGGGTTATCCACAGATCCACAAAAAAAGGACAACAATACACTGAACCAAGTGAAGAGGTTTTCTCATTATCTGCCAACAGGGATCCTACAGAGACGCAAGAGGCATAACATTTAGTACAGCTCTTCAGTCTTTTTAACATACTAAAACAGATTAATAAAAGTCAAATGCCTGGGTTATAAAGAGCTGGTCATAAACTTCGAGAAGATGTGGCAGCTGTACTCCAATTTCCTGCATTGCAGAGGTGACAAAACCCACGTCCCAGTCAAGCCGACAAACCTCCTGCTCCAGAAACTTAACAAGGAACTCTGGAAAATGTTTTTAGAATATAAATGAAGCCATTATACAGCTCTACTTTTATAAATACTCTGTGTGCTTTCAAGATGAAATAGCCCAAAAAGGACCCGCATCATTAAGAAGTTCTCACCTAAAGGAAAGTATCTTGGTGTTCCGGCGTACATCTTTCCCAGTGAGATCAGCTTCAAACTGACGGACCTCATTCGATCTGCCGGGCTCATGGCCACAGAGTCTGCCAGTTCTGAAACGAGATGCAACATAGTCACACATGTGGTTCATAATTGTCATTACAGTTTGCAGTGAACACAGTTGAATTTACCAACCTTTCTCCATGATTTCTTGCCACAGTGATTGGACCAGGAAGGGGTGAGTGTCTCCCACGTAGTGAATGATGGCCAGCTTGCACTCGGACAGTTTGTAGTGGTCAGCAAAGTCCACATAGAGCTACGCACAGCAACAGTCAACACTCATTGTAAGAATATGAACACTTATTAACATTATCCATCTCTGTTCCAGATAAGAAGCAAACACGCTCAAACAAGTCAATGAGCCACGCAGATTGTTGACTGAACCGAGCTTTGGGCTGCACATCCTACAGCTTAAACCAGTCAGTAATAAATCCAAAAAGACTAGACCATATTTCTACTTTTACTTGAGTAATATTGTGTTGTTTGCTTTGGTGTCTAAATCTACTGATTATTATTATTTTTGCATTAACCCATATATCAGATTTAAGAATTTTTTTTACACAGACTGTAACTCAAGTAGTTTTTCCCCAAATACTTATTTACTGTACTTTTTACGTTTACTTAATCAAAAATTGGTAACTGTATCTCAGACCACATAGCCCTGACCTGTGGGGTGCCCCAAGGGTCAATCCTGGGACCCCTTCTTTTCAACCTCTACATGCTGCCGTCAGTTAATACGCAGTGAAAATGTGTCCTATGACAATGATGCAGACGACACTCAGATCTATGTTTCCATGACGACAGGTGAATATGGACCAGTGGATTCACTCTGTCACTGCATCCAACAGATCAGTGTGTGGATGCAAAACAACTTTCTCCAGCTGAACTCAGACAAGACTGAAATCATCGTCTTTGGCCCACAGAAACAAAGGGAAAGTGTTAACAGTCACCTCCAGAGTCTCGCTCTAAAACCTACAAATCAAGTTAGAAACCTGGGGGTAATAATGGACTCAGATTTGAATTATAACAGCCACGTCAAACCAATAACATCAGCAGCTTTTTACCATCTAAAAACATAGACAAAATCAAAAGTATAGTGTCTAAACCAGACCTGGAGAGACTTATCCATGCGTTTGTCTCTAGTAGATTAGACTACTGTAACAGCCTGCTCACTGGCCTCTCCAAACGAGCTGTAAAACAGCTGCAGTACATCCAGAACGCTGCTGCTCGGGTCCTGACTAGAACCAGGAAGTACGATCACATTAGTCCTGTGCTCAGGTCTCTGCACTGGCTTCAGGCTCAGAGAAGAGACTTTAAAGCAGCTCTGCTTGTATACAAGTCTCTCCATGGCCTAGCACCAAAGTACATCTCGGACATGTTAGTGCCATATAAATCATCTTGGACTCTGATGACCTCAGGGACCGGCCTCCTGCTGGTGCCAGAGTCAGGACTAAACATGGGGAATGTGCGATTCAGTTTTATGCAGCTAAAATCTGGAACAGTCTTCCTTCTGAAGATGTGAGCTACAAGCAACATTCTAAAACCAGTGGGAGCCCCTGCCATCACTAACACATTCAATTCTTACAAGTGATACTTGGTTTAAGTGGCAGATCTATGATTGTTTCCGTTACCTTGCTGACGTCCATGAGTTCAGAGTCCAACTGTGAGATGGCGGTTATCATCAAGGGATCATGAGAGTGCTTTCTGATGACGGTGTCTTGAATCTGAACTTGAATACGCACAAGCTGCAAGAAAAGCCTTTTATATGAGCATTTCAAAACATCAGCATAAAGTCATGTGCATTACCCACACATACCTTAATCTTCTCCTGAAGACCGTCAACCGCCCGGGCAGAGATGCGGGGCACGCGCTTAGCAAAAAGTATAGCTTGGGCAATGTACTTCAGGCGTTGTTTCAGAGAGATCTCAGTACTGCAAAAAATACATATGGTACATTAAAAAAAAGGCTTGAAACTGCTTAAATATAGCTGGTAGCTACATTGCATAGCATTTCACTGCACCTTTGCATGTCAGCAAGTCGGGCCAAGACATGAGAAGCTTTGCCAAATTTGGAGTTCTTTACATAATAGCGCCATAAGAGCTCCCTGTAGTGAACTTTACTCTGGTCCTGCTTGAAGATATATATGAGATGCTCCTCGAGGTATGGAAAATTCATCTACACCAAGATATTAGTTAAGTATCAGACAATGGAACAAAAAATGCATTTTCAGCCAAAATTAAATCTATACACAAAATATCTGTCCAAAGTACCTGAAGCAGCTTGTTGATGAGGTCAGCTTGAATCAGCCAGTTGTACAGAGCAAAGTGGAACAATTTATCTTGAGACCTCTGTGCCAGTCCCAGCATTTGCTCAAACTACAAAAGAACAGGTCAAATCTGTTTAACATATGGCTACATGCTCAAACTGTCTCAGTAAAGAAATCCCTGGTTCCTTACATGTGCAGAAGCCTCTTCATTACTAAGCATTTTGGGGTCAGAGGTCACGACAGGGGGTCCTGGTTGCAGGGGCACACAGGGATACTGTGGATCCGCTTTGTTCACCAGCTCCTGCATAGCGTCTGTGATGCACTTGTAACATGAAAGTCTGCAAACGTAAAAACACATGATATGGAATCACCATTTTATGGCTGACATTGGCATTTCCTGATATGTATGATTTACCTTTCCTTAAAAGCTTTTTGGCCCACATGTCGTCCTCTGGCTCACCATTTTTAAAGAAGTGAGGACCAAGTCTTTGTGGATCTTTCTTATCTGCAGATGTGAGGCACAACTCCAGGACGCCCTCATAGAAATGAACTGGAACAAAACAAACTGAATTAGCAGAGACTGAAAAACAAACGTTGTAAATTGAGGTGGCAGAGGTTTTGAGCACCTAGTCTGAAACAGGAGCAGACCAGAGACAAGTCTATGTGCTGGCTCATCTGCTGGTAGAGCCTCAGAGACTCCATGAGCATTCTCTCCTTCTCTGCCTTATTCTGAATCTGCCTTGAACTCTGGAGCAACTCATTTGCCTGAGAGAAAGAACAAGAAAAACAATATAAACTACACTGTGGAAAACACCAATAAGAACATTTCTATAACAATAGGAATGCATAGTATTACATTTAGAGCAAAGTAATTATAGCTAAAATGTGGTATTGAACCTTGGCGCATATGTGGCCGTCGCTGCTGTCCAGCAGAGGGCAGATGTCCCGCAGGTGAGTGCGAATAGCCTCCTCAGAGACATTATCTCTGATGCAGACTTTAATGAGGGCTGTGATGAGGGCTCCACAAAGCTCTTTCCCTCGGATCACGACATCTTTAAAACGCACTCCTTTCACTTGTTCCTGAATATTCTAAAAGCCAGAAAGCGTAAAGTGAACAAAAGACCCCAGAGAAAGACCTGGGGCTGAAATACCAGTCACCTTGGGCAGCTCAGACATAATGAGGCTAAACTGGTGATCACACAGAAGCTTCCACAGGGCCAATGTCTGGTAGGAGCGATGCACCAACTGTTGGATGCCCTGCAGCGACACCTTCTCATAGAGCTGAGCCTCGACTACAATACAAAAATGACATCTTGTCTTTTAAAGAACCATGCATATTAAAAAAAGGTGAGAGTGAAACTCACTGTTATATTTTCTCTGGATTTCTCGCTGAACCTGCTGAGGGTTGGCACCACCACGTCCCGGCAGCCTCTGCAGCAAATTGGCTGTGGACCTAAAACAAGGCAACAGATGTTCATTAAAATCTGGATTCAAAATGATTCACTGGATTACAGTCTCAGCCTCACACAGCCACAAAACGACAGTTACAATGGATAAGAGGAGCTGGATCATGTCAGTGTAATCCCTCATTTGTCCAGGAGTGTTCCATTGTAGAAAAGATTCAGTTGTAGTCATCTGGACTCTGTTTTAGAAAAACAAAACGTTTTGACACTCGAGTTCAGGACCCCAGAGCACCGTGCATCTTCATCTCAAAGCCACAAACCACTCTATTGAAGACAGTGAGGTGGAGATTCTGAGCAGGAGAAAAGATGGTTTGAAAGAGGAGTTAAGGAGGCCATCTTTGTTAAAAAAGAGAATCCTTCCTTAAATCGTAATGGAGGTTTAAGATTCAACCTTCCGGTTGTTTATAATGGTCTGCTGAAACCATGGAGATGTCCGAGTCATTCTGATGCAGGTACTCGGTGAGGAGGGAGCGAATGTTAGTGTACAATAGGATGTAGATGGCCCAACTCAGGGCTGTTAGTAAAACAAAGAGATTAGTCTCAAGTGAAACCAAAAACTCCCCCCGTTTATCTGGAGGAGGAGGAGAGGTGGATATGAAACCTGAGTTCCCAGACTTTATTCAGAGATTGAGAATGACTCTTGGATGAGTCGAAAAGTTTTGTTTTTCTAAAACAGAGTCCAGATGATACAACTGAATCTTTTTCTACAATAGCTGGATCATGAATATTTCCCCATTTTGAACACAATTTCTCATTTCCTCTTACCCAACGGCATCAAGAGCGGATGGATAAAACTGAGAATTTTGATCTAGAAATTCTTGCAGGCCATGGAGCTCCTGAAGCACAGCCACCAGGTCAGAGGAGCTAACACTGCTTTCCAGCTGAAGAAGCAATAATTCATTAAAAGCCAACACATCTAGGCCCATTACACCAGCAATTGTAATCCATTATACTTACAATAATAATAACATTCTGGTTTCCTTTACTTATCGTTTTCTCAACAGAAATGCTTCCATCCCATATATTTCTGTTAAAACCAAACATACATATTTAGTTAAACCTCTGCGATCACATTTAGCCAAAACGTTTTAAGAATCAATTATCACCAACCCAAGAATGCGGGCAAAATAGACGCAGATGCCATTATGTCTTCCTGAGAAAATCACCTCAGGTCCTGGAGTCATTGGTGCAGTGACAGATGACGAAGGTGTGACTGGAGTGGTTAACACTGGGGGAATAATACCTGAAAGATTAAAGTCTACGTTCATAATGTTGCAAATAAGTAAAGTCTTTATTAGATGAGTTTTGAGACCTGGTGCTGGAGAGCTCATGGGTGGTCCCACAGTGCTGGGGTTGGTCAAGGCAGCGGGGAACCTCATCTGTGCCTCTCCTCCATGTCTGATGACAATTGAAATCGCATTTATTTCTAAATGAAATATTGGTCTACACAAAAGTAGATTGGGACTGATCCAACCTTAAGAAAGCTCTCGTTGCCCATTGTGACACCTTTCGATCACATGCGGCCATGGAGCACGACAGGATCAATGATGTGGCACAAGCCTGTTCTTCCTGAAAAAGCTTTAGGTATAACAAATGTCTCCACTTATATTTGTTGCAGGGAATGGCAACATTTTTACCCCGTGAAGCTTAAAGTATCGCTCAATCTCTTCACTTTCTCCTCCAGCGCAGCTGACCAGCAGGTGGCGCAGCTGATCCACAGGACGTAGTTTCTGGAAAATGAGACTCCCCTACAAAAATCAGAAAGCCAGCTGTCAGCCAAACTTTTAAGATGATAAGAAAGTGATCATTAGCATTGGAGATTTCACCTTGGCTGAAAGAAGGATGAATCTTTGCGGCGGGACATTGTGCTGCTGAACAACCACAGGGGCTTCAGTGATGGGGATTTGGTCCTTGTTTAAAGGAGTGGAGATCTTTGCTGGTCTTTCTTCATTTATGGCACAGAGAGCCCAGGTTTGACCTTCATTTGACATGATCTGCAGTAAATATGATCATATTAGTGTTCAGTGGCACAGAATAAAGAAAGATCAATCACATACCTGAGTCTCCATAAGTGGCTTTTTAAAAGGAAATGAGTCGTGGTTGATGCACCACAAAATGTCACTGTTTTCTGTTTCAGAAGCAGCCATTAGCAAAACACCTGCAAAAAATACAAATGGAATGTATGAGCGACATCATTGAGGGACTTTTACAATGACTTACCATGTTGTTACCTTTGCTGTGGAGAGCCTTGTGAACCTTTGAGGGTTTCTGAAGAGTTGCAGAAGCCGAAAAGCCCGGTGGAAGACGGACGTGGACCAGAGACAGCAAACTTGGCCGAACCGGAAGGTGTTTTTGAAGTGCAGGGGCAAATGGCGCTGTAGTGAAATATAGACGCACGCCTACAAAGCCAAAATGAGACTTGTTTTAAAAGGTGTAAAAGTAGAAACCGGTTTTCCTCCAGCACCTTATTTAAATGGCAGGTCTTTCAGCTTATACTGAAACTAAGAGCCACATTCTATGGTTGGTTTGACTAAGAATTCAACTGATACAAAACTTGCAATTGATCAATGCGAGGTGAAAATGTTTTAAATATAATAGCAATCAATTCCTTTTGCCATATAACTCATCCCTGGCAAATATGGAAAACAATTACCTGCATGAGTAACCGCCACCAGATGGAAGTCTGATGACTCCGATCTGGTTATCTCAGAAATCTGAACAATAGGCTTGAAGACCGAGCGATCAATTGTTCTGTGAGCAAAAACACTTATGTTATGTGAGGAGCAAATCATATTAAATCATTCCTTTTTATTCTTTTTTTTTAAAACCATATTTTTTTTAATTTAAAATGTATTAACATAAAACACAAACAAAAAACTAAAACAAACAGAACAAGACCAGAGAGAGAAAGAAAAGGTCAATACAAATCAATAAACACTGAACCGCAAATGAACCCAAACAAAGGTTCCATTTAGTCCAAAACCTGTCAAATTTGTCCATTTTCAAATTGACTCCCAATGTGATTTTTTCCATTTGTCGAATGTTTATTATGTCAGTCCAGTCCTTAATAGTTGGTGTGTTTTGTGTTTTCCATTTTTTGTGAGGGCCTTTTGTTGCTGCAGCAAGGAGGATGCCCCAGAGATAACCACATACTGTGTCCATGGCAGGAGTCCTGAGTCCCAAATACCTATTGGTCTGAAATCCATTGGAATGGTGATGTTGTAAATTGTCTATAAGGCTTTGTTGATCTCAGTCCAAAACTTGTGACCAACAGGACAATCCCAAAACACATGATAGTGGTTTGCCTCCTGGCTGCCACATCCTCTCCAACAGTCTGCACTTCCCTGTGAGTAATGAGCACTTTAAAATGGGTTTATAAAGAAACAAGACACATTTTTCCAACAAACAAGTGATTTGGTGGTTCTCCAATGAGATGTACTGTTACTTTCCCACTCTTTATCAGCCAGAACAAAGTGACCCCCTCTTTCCCATTTACCCTTAATGTAATCAGTAGAGTGAATGCCCAAATTGTTAATACATTTATACAATTTAGATACTAATCATCTTGAAAGTTCAGATTTATATGCTTTAATGAATGTTTCTGTCAAAGGGCTATGATGGTCATCATTCTTTTTGATTTCTTGGTTATAATAACTCCTTTTGTGTAAATACCTATAAAAGTCCTGCTTCTCAAGGCCAAAGGATTCTTTCAGCTCCTCAAAGCTCTTCAGATGATGCTCCTTTACAATCTGGTAAAAGACCTTCATACCTTTTGTTGTCCAGACTTTAAATCTGGAGTCTGTGCTGTTTGGTGTATGACATTTTGATCATAGGCCAACCAATTAAAGTAATTTTTCAAACAAGGCAAACCTCAGCCTCCTTTTTCTTTTGATAACTGTAAAGTTTTGAATCGGATACAGGTTTTTTCCCCCTGCCATATGAATTTTGAGATTGCTTTAGTCCACTCATCAAGTCTGGAACAGGTAGAGAAACCTGGGCAAAACATACATTTTTGTATTCAATCCTTTGACTTAGACGTAAGTATGGGATAAGGGTCAATTTTTCAAGATCTTTTTTATAGTAATAAAAAGAGTGGTTAACTTTTTCTCCAGAATAGTTGATAGGTATTTACGGAGTACCGCACCTAAATATCGAAGAGATTCTGTTTGCCATTTAAATGTGTAAAAGGGGGTTGCCAGTAAGAGAGAATTTCAGTCTTTTGTCCATTTAATTTGTATCCAGACATTGGACCAACTTCTTAGAAAATGGATCACATGGGTATGGAAATTTCTGGTTTGGTCAAATACAACAAAACATCATCTGCAGCAGGCAATTTTATGTTCCTTCCCATCAATTGTAACACCATGAATTGTTTTTGATTGTCTAATAAATTGGGCCAATGGTTCCAAATACAAAGCAAACAAGAGGGGAGACCAGGAACAGCCCTGCCTGACCCCTCTTTCCAGAGTCAGTGGATCTGTCAGATGACCATTGATTTAAATTCTTGATGTTGGAACATGGTAAAGAGCCATAATATTTTTTATTAGAACGATTTGAAATTTGTTTAGCACTTTAAATAGATATGGCCAGCTAACAGATTCAAAAGCTTTTTCAGCGTTCAGACTTATTACTGCTCTGTTTTGATGTTTTTGTATTTGGTTCATTATGTGTAGAGATTGTCTTATGTTGTCTTGTGTTTGTCGTTCGGTAATAAATCCTGTCTGATCATTGTTGATTAAGTTTAATAGTATTTGTTGCATTCTTTTGGACATATTTGAGGTGTAGATACGATAGTCCACATTCAGATTAGTAATGGGTCTGTATGAGGCACATTCCAGTCGGTCCTTCCACTCTTGAGGTATTAAGGATATGATGGCCTCGTTCTAACTCGGAGGGGTCTGAGTTTTCTTAAGTGCCCAGTGAAAAGTTGCCAAAAGGAAAGGAGTGTGTCTTTCAAAGCTTTATACCACTCTGAGGTAACCCATCGCTCCCTGAAGATTTATTCTTTTAATTGCGCCTTGTATTTCAAATACTGTTATTTCAGCTCCTATTTTTTTATTCTGTTCTTCTGATAAAACAGGCAAATTGACAGTGTCCAGACAAGAATTTATATACTCTTCATCATCTGGAATGTTTGAAAAAAGTTTTTGGGGGGATTCAAATGCTGAATTTGGTCTTGTTTGGTTAAGATTACATAATTTTGTCTGTCCCGTATTTTTTTTTAAAATTCTTTCAGCTTGTTGTTTTTTAAGTTTCCAAGATAGTAATTTAGAACATTTTGATCCACTCTCATAATATCTTTGTTTAGTAAAGAGCATTTTCTTGATTATTTCCTGTGAAGTCATATGATTAATTTCTCCTTTTATCTCCATTTCGTGTAGCATTTAGGACACCCCTTTTTAGCATGGTTTTCCACGTAACTTCTTGTTAATTCTTCCTCCAGTGCCTCTTGCGTTTGACACGTCTAATGTAGGCTAAATGCGAAGATTCCAATCGCCGCCACAAATTAAGGTTCCCTCAGAGTGGTTCACAATCAGGTCCATGACATCAGCTGGTGGAGCATAGTACATATCTGCCCTCTTTATCCTTACGTTCAAAACTCTGTTAAAAAACTATTCGGTTTGAAATCAATATTGCAACTCCCATTCTATGTTTTCCTTTGTATGATGAATAACAGGATTTTGTTAGTTTTTGATGATTAACGTCACTCAGGTGGGTCTCTTGTTCGTATTATTGTGTTCAGTATGCCATTCACATTGAAGGATGCTACTTGTAATACTTCCGATGTCATTGAGTTGGTTGTATTGATTCCACCGTTGACAACTTTTGAATATGTTTAGTCGAAAACAACAAACATACACAAGAACCATAGGAACACAGAACAACTGAAAAGGTAAAAATGAAAACAAAAGGGCTCATGCTGGAAACGGGCATCAAACCCCAAACCCAATCAAAAAAGATTGCAAAAGGGAGGGAGGTCCAAACGTAATGAAGGCCCCCCCCGCAAAAAAACTCCCCAGGCACTCCTGACTCCAATCCTCGGAAAGGACTAGCTATATAAGATCCCTGGCTCTCCACGTCCCCCTGCTGCACTCTGCATACTTTCAATTTCCCACAAGTCCAATCTCACACATTTGGCACACAAAAAATCTGGTCATTAGTCTCTTCAAATTCACAGAAATGTATCACCATTTGACCACAACCCGAACTCACATGCCCCGCGCTGGTGGCTCCATCATCCGTACTGTTAATTTCTCTGTGTTTTCCTTAAGAGTCCCTCTGCTTCTCCTGGTGTTCTGAGCATGTGTGCTTTACCTTCAAAAGTCACTGGAAGAGTCGCGGGGAAAGAGAATCCATGTCTCAGTTTTCTCTTCCTGAGCTCCTCACAGATGTGGTTACACTGTTGCTGTGGTTGACGGACCTCGTATGGAATATTTGGAGCAAAGAAGACACACTTGCCTTTGTACTGGAGGTCTCCTTTAATCCTTGCAGCCTTCAGGGCGTGTTCCTTCACACGGCTTTCAGTGTCTTTTCCTTCCTTTCCTTCTTTTATGCCCACAAGCCACAAGTTAGGACGACGGGATCTGGACTACAAATCCAGGAGCTTATTTTTCATGTTATATATAGTTCTCCGACTCCAGCGTAGTGACCCTGGCTCGCAGCGCTTCCATCTCGGACCTTACTGTTTGCAAATTGTCCGTATTGTCTGAAACACGCTACTCGACTTCCTCAATGCGTGTAATTCCCGTTATTCCATCGGCTTTCAATTTAGCGGTCACTGCCTACGACACTGCGAGAGCTATGGTAACTAACAACTCGGCTCTCACAGACTCCATGACATGCTGCACACAGCTTGAGCCAAAGCCGATGACAAATTACGTTCTCTTCCCCTTCCGACACCAAGAAGTCGCGTTAGTTTCCATCTGGGCCGGCAGGGCTCAGCGTTTCCGGCGGGGAAGGAGTGTGGCTCTCAGGTTAGTTGTTAGCCGAGCTAGCTTTGTTAGCCGTGCCAGCCTCATTAGCTTGTGATGCGGGCTGTTTTCCACCGGAGCCGTGGCATCAGCTTTGTCTGTTTTGGTCCCGTGGTGCTACCGGACTTATGTCTTCCTTGTTTACTCATCTCTCGTCCTTGTTCTTTGGGATTAAGTAGGTCAAACGATGATGTTTTGCAGCAGCGGTGTGAGGTGCGTCCACTCAGTGCGTCACCATAACCGGAAGTCTCAACATTTATTTCTTAAGAACTGATCTTTGCCTTAACATAATGACTACTTGCTAACAAGAGGATTGACTTCATCACACACACAAAATGAATGGACAAAATAAGATTGAATCAAGGTAAATACAAAATCCTTTTAACACTTTAATAAATGTGAACATGAACACACAACACAAAACACCCAAATAGAAGAAACATACCTCGCAATATTACCAGCTGCTGCCACAATGGCATTCTGGGACATTGTTGCCACATGACTCATGCCTTGGCCATCAGCTTCAAGGTCATACACCTGAAACAATCAGAAGCAGTTAATCAAATGTACCATTTTAGATAAAAAAAAAAAAAAACACAACATGCCTTCAAAACTCCTTCCTCAGACCGAGTGAAGAGGACATTTCGAGAATTGTCAATTGCAATCTGCAGAATAGGATCTGTAGGAGACAAACAAACCAATAAATAAATATACAATTGCACCCCCATGCTAGAATATGTAAAAAAAAAAGGAATTAAAAAAGTGGTGTTTTTGTTTGTACCGTCTTCAGAAAACAAGAACTGGAGCACTGAGGGAACGAGAAAGGACAGTGTACTCTTTGAATGGTTTATTTTTCTGCAGCGCGGCATAAGCCACGCTGCGTCTGCCTGGTAGGCCACCTCATAAAGGCAGCCATCTTGTCCTGCCATAAAGATGCGGCCCAAGTCAGTGGAAGTGATGGTGACGATGTACACGTTATCGGTGGGGATTGAAAAGAGCGGCTTTGGAAGCAACTGCATCCCTCCCGACGTGCTGCTGTTCAAGCCTATAGATCAAACAGTTCAGTTACAAGCTTACATACATTTAAAAATGACAAGAAACACATATTACATACACATTTGCAAATGTTTTTGAAACATTTCCAGATGACTAACGTTGAAACCTTTGATAAAGGATAAATGAACAGATGTTTTTTCAGCTGTGAAAGGCAGTCCGTCACTTTGAAAATCAAACTATTGCCTTTAGTTTTATATCGGATATTAAAATGACTTCAAGTAAAGCTCTGACTTTCACTGTTGACCGCTGTTTTTTTGGACATATTTGGTCGAGACTGAACTAAAGCCGGACTTTCCTCAGAGCGCCCCGGCCCCGCCCCCTAACCCTAACCCCAGCACAGCACGACTTCACTTTTCTCTCTCTCCAGGATTCAGCTTTTTTTAGCACACTTAACAGGCAGAAAGCACCTTTAGATTACACTGAGTGGGCACGTTCTTATGCCGTTCACGTGTCAGATACAGATATGCAAATGTAAATGCACAAAAAGCGCTGAATATTGAACAGTGGAGTGTGTCTGTGAGCTCTGCTGAGATGCAAAGCACTGAATATACCGGTAGTCCTGTTTCTAAAAGAAGGAAATACAAATGAATTCCTATTTTACATCTGCAACACCAAAATATGACTTTATAGCGAGAGAGTGCTTTGATTTTTGCTTTTAAAAAGCCCCAGATGCCCTGTGTGTACCACCTGTCCCACACCTGCAGTAAAAATATGACTTTTTAAAATCCTGTCATTCATAATGATGGACCAGAATTGTGTCCAGCAAAACCTCTGGCCGACAGTATCTTTACTTACCACCCTGCCTCTTGGGGAAACTGAGCCCCAGAAAAACAACCACCCGACATGTGGCCAACACCAACAGATAGTGAATGTATGGGGGCAGCATTCCTGTTGGAAAAACAAACAATAGCATGATATTAAGAGTCAATATTGTGTTTGCATTGTTGACTGTGTACACACACCTGGTTTTGGTTTTACTAGACCCACTGCTAAAATGGTTTCATTAAGGCTCTCCACATAGAAAACATCTCCTCTGGAAAAAAGGCAAAGGTTGAAATAAACTATTACTTAAGAGAAATCTGGCTGTCCAACACATTTTTAAAGCGTGTTTGTAAATAATGAAATGCATTTACCCGTCTTCATAATTCCACATAAAGATGTACTTGTCAAAGGTGAGCCATGCTCTTGAGATCTCAGGAAAAACACCCTTCAAACAGTCACAGTGCGTTTCTTTGGAAAAGTTAAGAACACTCAACTCAAAATGATATCATTAAAAGATGGATAAATGGAAAAGGATACGGTTGATCTGCTCCATCACTTCTGGGGGAAGAGGGACCCTGCGAATAGTCCTGAGCTCAGGCAGGTTTGGCCCACTCAGCAAACGCTGCCCTTGCAGAGGATAGTCCATGTCAGACACACCAGACAGAGAGGCCATGTCTGAAACAGAGGAGACACAACACCTCCAACTTTCATTCATTACACACAAGCATGTAGACTGCAGAGTAACTGAATAGATGTGTCTGCGCAGTCAGGTCCCAGAGTGTAGCTGCTAGGCAACTCTCATCCATTTAAGTTCATATTTTGTAATATTCCGTTTAAACACATTTACGAGAGTAAAATATTAAGCTGCATCTCGTGCACTAACACAGACTGAGCAGAATTATGCACAAATTGAGAAGGAGTGCTTGAGCATTGTATTCGCGTGTCAGCGCTTTCATTATTATCTCTATGGCAGGGATGAGAGAACAGCAGAAACGGATCATAAGCCGCTCATCTCAATCTTCAACAAGTCACTCTTGAATGCACCTAAACGCCTGCAGAGCATGCTTCTCACTTTGCAAAACTACAGTCTCAAGGTAACATACAAACCCGGCTCAGACATGCACATTAGTGACTCTCTTAGCAGAGCCACAGTTGCATCAAAGACAATTGGTGACACATACAACCGCCATTTTGTATGCCTCCTGCAGAGGGCACAAGAGACCATTCAAAACATGTATCAGTTTGAATGTGACAAGCCAGCGCCTAGAACAGATTAGAAAACACACAGATGGGGACACTTGTTTACAAAGGTTAAAAACAGTTGTCCTGCAGGGTGGCCTGAGCACAAGGATGAGACACCTGTAGCCATTCCAGAGTTCTGGTCTGTCAGGGATGAGATTAGTGCACAGGACGGGGTTCTCTTCAAAGGTCAGAGAATCATCATCCCGAGATCACTGCGCCCAGAAATGCTGAAACGTATTCACGTTAGTCATATTGGAGACGAAGCATGTTACAGACAAGGAAGGCTCTTACTGGCCCAAAATGCAGAGCGAAATAAAATACTTTGTTTGCCAGTGTTCTGCTTGTAATGAATATTCACACAGACCGCAGCAGGAAACAATGATGTCACATGCACTTCCCACACGTCCATGGCAAATCCTTAGCCTGGACCTACACAGACAGGCCGGACAAGACTTTCTGATAATGGTGGACCACTTCTCAGACGTTTGGAAATAGAGCAGCTTTCCGACCTCACTGCAGAGACCACTGGACTCAAGTGTAAAATGCAATTTGCCAGGTATGGCCAACCTGACCGCATGATCACAGACTGTGGCCCGAAGTTTGACAACGAGACATTCAGAAGGTTTGCACGAAGGTGGGGTTTCTAACATGTTATGTCCTCCCCAAGACATCCAAAGTCCAATGGGAAAGCTGAGTCTGCAGTGAAACTCAAGCAAGCGGGCAGCCAGTGCAGGTACTGATCCTTGGTTGGCTATACTGCAGTGGAGAAATCCCCCACTGAGGATGTAGAGTCAATAACGCTCCATTGTATGAACTGTGCACTAGGCTATGAAGCCGGTATTACAAGTGAATACACCGAGTCAAATGCATCTATCTGGAGTTATTTACACAAACTGATTCCTCCTGTCCGAAAACAAATGTCTGTTAAACCCAACAAACGATTTGGAGCTTGATTAACTCGAGGGAGTAACTCAAGAGTGTTTACATACTGTGTGCGGACACGCTGAGCAGCTCGCGCACAGGTCGGGAAGTCGCGGTCCTCCTGCAGGTGTTTGTCCATGAGTCGTGCAGAGGTTTCCAGCGCCTCTGCGGCGGCTGCGGGGTCAAGCCTCCGATATCGGACGGCATGGCTCCAATACCACTATTTATCACTGCACACAAACACGATAACAGATGTTACAGGCAATCCACGGGTTGTCTTAAAGAATTCAAAATGAAAGTATGTTACACTGCGGGGCTTGTAGTTCAGTTTAAGTGGTTTGGAAGCAGAATAGTTCTTGTTAACTAAATGCTAACATGTTCTTTGGCTCTTTATTCTGAAAAGAATAAAGTCTAAGAATAAAGAATGAAGTCTAAAGTCTACAGAATAAAGTCTAAAGTCTAAAGAATGAAGTCTAAAGAATAAAGTGTAAAGAATAAAGACTAGAATTTGAGAATGGGATCTAAAAAACCAGAAACTGTTGAGCATGTGCTGTTTCACTGTACAGCATATGAAAGAGAGAGACCTGAGTTGTCTCTATGGTTTCAAACTAATAGGCAGGAATTGAATCTGCTGAATCTTCTTACGATCCAGTCACAGGGATCATGTGAGGCTGTAGTTACTTATGTAACACAGGGTTCATTGGGAGATTGTAGTTGGGTGCGTCGTCGTAGTGTTGCACGCTCTATTACCCACTGCCATGGAGGGCAGTGACAACAGCGAAAGTGACTTCCAGAGGCCACAACTACAGTGGGTGGCGGTGAGGTGGCACTTTGGATGCTAGCCACCGTGGAAGACCAAAGAAGAGGAAGGATGCACCTTTGCAGTTGGTTGTCGGCCACCGTTGGAAGCGCCAACAACAACAACAAAAGGAAGAGGGTTTGATGAATAAAGACTAAAGACTGGCGGCTAATGCAACATGGATACCAACCGCCATAAAACACCACCAAATAAGAAGAAGAAGAAGCCCTTCCTTTCTTTCTTTCTCTCTCTTCTTCTCTCTCTTTCTCTCCTTTTGACCGGCGACAGTCAAAAAAGAACAAAGTCTAAAGTCTAAGTCTACAGCCCCAGGCCTGTCCTCATCAAAAACATCATGTTAGCAGGTTTAGAAGAACAGCTGAAGAAGACTGGGCTCACAGCGCCCCCTGCTGACCGCTGCTATGCCGGACCTCAGGATGTGTCCTGTGATGTGTGCACTGGGAGGAAGATGAAAGCTGTCCAGTCCTGTCTGCAGTGTGTGGCTTCATTCTGTGAGCGCCACCTCCAGCCTCATGATGATGCTGCAGTGTTACAGAAACACCAGCTGGTGGCGCCGTCCCACAAGCTCCAGGAAAACATCTGCTCTGAACACCAAAAAGTGATGGAAATCTTCTGCTGCAGCGACCAGCAGAGCATCTGCTTCTCTCTGTTTGGACCAGCACAAGGGCCACAACAAAGTGTCGACTGCAGCAGAAGAGGGCCCAGAAGCAGGCAGAACTGGACACACTGTCCCTCACTCCAGATCATAACCAGTTTCTCCCAGCTCTACGCTTCACTGTCCACAGACACACAGAGCACAGAGCCAGCCAGGATTCAGACCGGGCCCCGGAGCTACTTTGAGGAAGTGACCAGAGCTGTGTCAGCGCTCAGGGACAAACTCCAGCTCACTCTGAATCCAGTCCAGGTTTTACTGTTCCCAACTGTAATCAGCTCCAGAGAGGACTTCTTACAATATTATACAGAAATCATTCTGGTCTGTCTCTGTCTGATGGAAACAGGTACTAAGAAAGTGAATGGTTTATTAATTTGGACATTAATAATTTGATGTGAGCAGAGGCCCATCTTTGGCGTGTCCTTGAACACTGTAAAAGGCGTTTAACGCTGCAGCTTCATGTTGTGTTGTAGCGCTTTGTGGCTTGGGCTCTTTAAATTCATCAATCCATTGTGTGTACCTGTGCTTAGTGCAGCCCATGTCTGTGTGTGTCAGGAGCCGGAACATGATGGAGGCGCTCTGCTCTGTGATTGGCAGGTCTATCTGTCACTCAGCCCTTGGGACGGACACTGCTCACAGTGCTGGTGCTTCAGCCTTTACACCTGCGTGTGTCTCTGTCGCTGTGGTAATGTGCATCAGTTGTGTGAAATGTGAGAGGGGAGTCTGACTCCTTGAGGGTTCATTTGATTTCAGTGGGTTCATTTATGTACAGGAGTTAATGAGATTTGCCAGTTCAACAATAATAATGGTATTTTACCTTCTCTTTTTTCTCACTTTGAATCAGAATGAATGGTTTTGCATGTTTAATATAACAGAGTCCAGATGAATGAGGGATTACGCCGACGTCTTTAATAAAGACAGTTCTTGAAGGCAAACGTAACACCCCAAATATTGGCAGCATGTCAAGTGTCTGAACAGACTTGACGTTGATGAGAAAACTATGTCTCTCTGACACGCTAAGAGCTTCACTTGGGCCAAAGAAGGTAAAACTGCTGATACAAGCTGTCTCTGAATTGCCTAAAGTGGCTCCTTTGTCGACTCCAAGCTCGACACTGTTCAGAGACTCCCACAAAAGTAGCATCTCCATCACAAAGTATTCCCTAATGCTCACTGTCAACTGAGGACGAACTTTACTCAGCATTGATGTAATGCAGAAACTTGAATTTTCTTTGATTTGTTTGTTATGAAATAAATGTTTTAATCCATGCCTCAATGAATTAATCCTCGGTCTTCGATAGCGCCATACAGCTGGACCGAGTTCTACCACCAGCGCTTACTGTGGACTATGGGAAATAGGGTTGGACAATGAAGGACAAAATGATGAACTCTAATGTGAAACGAAAGCCACAATCTGGAAACGGGGCTGAATAATGGTGAACTCATGTGGAACTGAAGCAACATGATTTTAAAGTAACTATTCAAACTAGAAAAATGGAAGCCATTTTGCGAGTGACTGCCTAATGCAAAAACAAAAGGCACCTTTTCACACGTCTATATAAAACCGCTATAGCAAGTATAAACAAATATCTCACAGTCAGTGCTCACTGACTATGTTTGTGAAATTTGTTCATTGACAATGGCAATAAACCCTTTCTGAATCTGAATCTGATGACGATGATGTCACAAACCTCCAACATTCCGCCACATCACCAACATTACCTCATATTTAGAAGGGTCCCGGCAGTGGCGTATGGTCAGGGCAATCAAGGCAAGCAGTGATGGACGTATACAATCTAAAATTACTGTGTGTCACAAAATATATCTAAATAACCCCGTTCTCCCCTCACTTCTACTGCTGAAGCTTGGCTGAAATCACCATGTCTTTTAGTGGCTGCTGAGGAATACCGCGTGGGAAGCTTGGTTCTTCTTCTCCTGCAGCTGCTCAGTCTGTGGCCGTGTTCAGAGGCCCGTTCATGCTCCGCTCTCTAACATGAGCTTTTAGAACCAGAGTGGACAGCAGCTACTTTTAGAGCTCTGCACATGTGCTGAGGACAAACTCAAACCATGCTGAATAAACCTGTGTGGGAGTCAAAACTATCTTTTAGAGTGTGTTTGTGGAGGAGTTTAGTTCATTAGTGTAGATGTTTGCCCTTCATGTGGGAGGCTGGGTTCGAAGCCCCCTTTGAACTTTGTGTTATCGACTAAATTTTGAACACCTCAAGTCTGCTTTCCAATTGTTGTGGAAGAAAAATACCAGACTTGTCGACTCTGTGTAAAATGGCCCCTCATGCTCTCGCACAACTTATAATTATACCCCTGTACTCTGTGTCTTGATCAAAGACCGATTTCTCTCCATTCGGGAGAAAAACTCCAGGGGTCCAGGATGTGCCTCTTTGCATGAAGACCTTGCCCTTTGGCCAAGTCATTGTCTTTCAATGTGTGGTCAGGATGTAAATGTAATCAACTACCTCTCGTCTTTGTTCTCGGACACAGCATTTGTGTCAGAGCCAGTAATTTTCCATGTGCTGTAGGTCATGTGACCATCTATTCAAGTGTAAACACTTGGACACACGACACTTTGATTAGGGACAGACTGATTCAGACTGTACACTGAATTAAACCATTCACCTTTGAGAAAAAACAACTCTGTTCTATTGTTTTACTTTATTTCTTGATAATGTTAGAGAAGTTTTCCAAAACACCATTCATAAAAGTCACCGAACGCTACTGGCTCCCGGTATTCTCTGGTGCCGTTATTCCCGCACTAAAGAATTGGGGAGCAGTGCTACCGGGAAACAGCTACGTGCGCATTTACCGAAGTCCCGTTTTTCCCCCGCGACTGACGCATTAACAGTAAAACTCGTTTCACATGGGCTGTATTCGTTCAGTAGTTTAATGCGGATGAGAGGCATTAGTTTAAATAACTCACCCGGAGCCGCTTCAGTTGTGAGTCTTAATCCAGTCATGTTGTTGAGTGTCGGCTTGAATCTGCTCAAATTATAAAAAGTCTGCTGGTTCAACCACATATACGGTTCCACATCCCCAATAGTTGTGCATGAATGTATGGTTTTACAGCATAACAGCGCATATCCAGCCACGGTGCACGTCCCGTTGGTGATCGACGCACAGGCGCAGAGACTGTACATCTCTGCATTTATCCATCCAGAGTCATATCAATTGCTCCTGAGGGTTTGTTTGTGGATTTTCAAATGATCCACGGACGGCAGTGCATTCAGAGAACCTTACGCTGAGGTTGTGTGCTGGAGTCTGGTCCATGCACATGTTGCTCTGAGTTTGTTGGAGTGAAGCGCCACGCTGCGACGCCTGCGCACTGCCGTAGTCCGTCTATGCTGTATGCTAGTCGGAAGAGATGCTCTTTACTTGAGCTTTGACTGCATGAGAGGGATTAAGAACAGAAGGGAACAGGTGAGAGTCTCACCTATACGCCCCTTTACGCACAGATGCCTACAGATTATAACGCTTGATATTGTAGTTTAACTCTTTGAAGATGATTATATTATTGTAACATTCTGAATAATTATGATATTTCACACTAATACAATAATTTTAGGCTATTAGTTGATTTACTACAGTGCAGCCGCACATAATGGCAGTGTGTAGGGCATCGAGTGCTCTGAAGGGCACCAACCTGGACAGGGTTTGGACGAATGACACAGGCAATTTGTGGCTGCAGCTGCACTGTTCCTTTAGTAGTTAAACAGGGAGCCTTCAGTAGGCATAGTCTCTATATTTTTGTCAATGCCGACTAAGACTCAAATGTCGCCCCTCGCGAAGTAAATAATTACCACTAATTCTAAACCTAGTCCTATTGTTTCCTCCTGCAGTCATCACTATATAATAAAGTCTCATAGAATTGATTTGTCTCCTCCAATGTCCCTCTCAAGTCTCGCATAGTATTGTCCTCCTCTGTTTTAACTTCTCATATCAGTTGTCAGGTGTCTTCGTCAATATCTGAGTCTCCACTTTGATTGGGTCTTTCTTTCACTAAATTTGGCTCATAGTTGCTTTACTAGTCACTCTAGATTGTCTTAAAGTGGTCGCTTTTTTGTACTAAGAGGGCATAAAGTAAAACTCCTCACCCTCATTGTTGTATTTGTCCTGCTTTCCAAAGTCTTTCTACTTGTAGGAGTGATTGACGTCATACTTTATTTAGTTGCTGGTGTGGCCAATGTTCTTGCTGTTATAGTAGCCAACTTCATATTTCAGAATCAGAATCAGAATCAGAAAGGGTTTATTGCCATGTCAATGAACAAAATTCACAAAACATAGGAACTTGTCTCAGCATTAAGGTGCAACATAGAACACTGAGCAATAATAAAAAACATATATTAATCAAAAGGGCATGAGGCAGAGGGAAAGAAACTATTCTTGGGCGGGAGGTTCTGGTCCGGATGGACCGTAGCCTCCTGCTGAGGGGAGTGGTTCAAATAGTCCATGTCCAGGGTGAGAAGGGTCAGCTGTGATCCGACCTGCTCGTCCCAGAGCCTGGAGACGTACAGGTCCTGCAGAGATGGAAGTCTGCAGCCGATCACCTTCTCAGCAGGGGCTGTAGTCTCTGTTTGTCCCTGGCTGTGGTTCCAGCGTACCACACGGTGATGGAGGAGGTGAGGATGGACTCAATGATGGCCGTGTAGAACTGCACCATCATCTGCACTGCGCTAGCTGCTTTCCCCAGCTGCCGCAGGAAGATACATCCCTCTGCTGGGCCTTCTTGATGAGGGAGGCTCACACATAAATCTAGCCGTGTAAAAACAGCCTATTTCCATCTGTGTAATTGCCATCAAAATCAGAAAAATCTTGCCCAGCGACGCTTGTCCACGCGTTTGTAACATCTAGATTAGACTACTGTAACTCCGCTCTCGCAGGTGTCCTAAAAGCTCTATAAAAAGCTTTCAACTGGTTCAAAACGCAGCAGCAAGATGACTAACAGAACTAAAAGAAGAGAGACAATTACGCCGGAGCCGTGTCTCTTCAATTCAATTCAATTTATTTTTTTGTACACCCAAAATCCAAACAGTGGTTACCTCGAGGGGCTACAGTGGAAAAAACAGAATAAAAACAGAATAAACAGTGTTCATAGGCGACTTGGGAATGTCCGCGATCACGTGTCCTTAGACAGATGTCCCAAGCTCCCCTGATCCTTAGATCCACTCCTTTCTCGGCCAGGAAAAACTACCAAACCTCTTTGGGAAAAAGTAGAAACCTGTAGGAGTTCCACAGTGAAGGAGAGATCCGACTCCCTCGGACGGACAGGCGGACGAGAGAGACAGTGGAGCTGGACCCACTCAGGAGGAGAACCAGGTCTTCGCTGATGAAGAACCGTTCATATGGAGTAGAGACCGTTTCTCCAGGCAGTTGAGGAGCATCTGGATCCACAGGTCCTCGATGTGCCCGCTCCACTCCCGTGGGGGAAGTGGGAGAAGAAGAAGGAAAAGCGATCAGCAGATTGCAAGTGAAATTAAAAATAAAATATAGTTTGATAGAAAGTAGTAGGAAACAGAGGATAGTGCTCAAGCTGCCATACTTCCCCCAGTATAGTTGCTCCTAGGGCAGCATAGCTGGGAACTAAAGGTTTTTATTTCTGTTCCTAACTGGGAATCACACAAAGAGACTGGGTCAGCAAGAGAACAAAAGGATCAGCCTGATATTTGGGAATATTTGGAAGTCTTTAAAAGCTGATATAGGTGAGTGGGCAAAATGCACAAAAGGAATTCTGTCCTAATCTTAATATCACAGTGATGTGCATTCAACATGTTTATTCTGATGTGGAAACAATTCACAATAATATTAGTATTAAAGTCAACGTTCTGGAAGTCTAACGAAACAATCCGAGAGGTGGTGATAGAAAAATACTTTTACTAAAACTTTTTAGTCTTGTTTCCAAAAACGGCCCATCTGATCGCTATATTTGACTTCTTGACGTTATTTCATTGCTGTGCTTGTGCTTTTCTGTTACAACATTGCAACTTTCCCATTGTAGGACATATTCTTATCTTCTTATGGTATTAGATTTTAAGACAGAAAGATCCACATGAAAACAGATGGATTTATGACTTTATTGTTGATTTCAAAGTTCCAGAGTGAAGAAGATGCTGTTTGTCTTCACCATTATATAACCAGTGTTACTCATTCTGTGACTCTGAGACACTTTTACAATTAGGGTTCAAAGTCAACACAAAACACTGAAAATCTACAGAGAAACACAGAGAACACAAACAAAACAAAACACAAAAAAAAACATCGACGAGATCCAAACCTGTTTTTCAAGCGTGATCTGAGACAAAGTGAGAAAAACCTGCAGCACGCACTTTTAAAAACGTTACACATTTAAACACGAAACCTTTAGGAAACTACATTTGAAAGCACAGAGAATGTTCGTAGGATTATCGCTCTGTCTTTAGAGATAGCACAAAAGCCCCTCGAAGGAACCGGCTCAGCCTCAGTCATGATTGAACAAGGGTACACAAACAGGTCGACGCACAACCACAAACCAGTCTTATAGATTACAGTCATCCAGTGGGTAAAATAATATCTAAAATAGTATAATTGGTGAGTTTAAGAATATAAGAAAATCCCTTTTTACGTTACGAGGGAGCAAAGAGTTATAAACAGTTACATACACGAAAAACATTTGAATCAAATCAGTACTGACACTTCCAGTTTTAATACTAATTATAAGGAATTAGTATCCAGGTATCTTTTTGGTCAACTCTGAAAGTTTTTAAACCTATAATTAGTTATAAACAAAGTACTAATCATAACACCTGTGAAGAACAAAGCTGCTATTTGAGTTTAGGTAATTTGTGCGGTGCTCATGAACCAACCCAGACTCCAGCGTAGAGAGTGAGAGTGAAAGTGGTCCGGACTCTGTGGAGGAGGCTCATGGTACTTTCAGAGATGTTGTAAAACGCCAAACCCCTGCACTGTGGTCCAGGTAAACCCGATTCTGGATGAGACCGGACCTGAGGACCTGGGACTGGACTGAGTTAAACCAAATGAAGATTGGTTTTGTCACAGTCTAAAGCCCAGGATTTATTATTGTATCCAAATCCACATACCACTAGAGTTTCCTTTTCTCTGAATAATCTCTGTATGAAATGCATATAAACACCACGTCCCGCTCCACTCCCACCTCCCAGTAACAGCGGCCCCTCAGACTCTCTCTGCTCAGGACCTGACTATAGTTAGTGAATCTGTCTGGATGATCAGGATAACTCTGGTGTTCTTGTGTTACTCTTCTGTTTCCATCAGACAGAGACAGTCTGGTCTGAGCTGTGTTTGGGTCCAGAGTGATTTCTGTATAATATTGTAAGAAGTCCTCTCTGGAGCTGGGTCCAGCTGGTGACAGTAAACCTGGACTGACTCAGAGTGAGCTGGAGTTTGTCCCTGAGCGCTGACACAGCTCTGGTCACTCCTCAAAGTCGCTCCGGGGCCGGTCTGAATCCTGGCTGCTCTGTGCTCTGTGTTGTCTGTGGACAGTTAAGCGTAGAGCTGGAGAAACTGGTTATGATCCGGAGTGAGGGACAGTGTTTCCAGCTCAGAGATGCTCCTTTTCAGCTCAGTCAGGTCCTGCTGCAGTTTGTCTGGATTTCTTGACTCGCTCAGTTGGTCTGCTCCTGGGAGAGGATCTGCCGCTCCAATGTAGAGCGAAGTGCCATCTCTCTGAAGTAGTGCCTGCTGTGCTGCACTGCTGTCTGGGCAGAGCGGCTGATGTCCTGGGCCTTCTGTTTGAGCCTTGTCAATACTGTCTCTTTGTCCTGCAGGCTCTGGACCAGCAGGGCCCTCCTGGGCAGGCAGCTCTGCCTGCCTTTTGATCCACTCTGGGAAAGAGGACACTATGTCGTGGCCCTTGTGCTGATCCACAGAGCAATTGTAGCAGATGTTCTCCTGATCGCTGCGGCAGAATAAATCCATCACTTTGTCGTGTTGAGAGCAGCTGCTCGGCTGGTTGGTGCAGCAGAATATTTCAGGTGCTTTCTTCGACATCTTTCCTGGAAGTTTGACTTTGACACAGATGAAACTTAAGAGTGATAGCAGTGGGAGGAGCCAGTGGGGAGCCAGGGCCACACCCACAGCTCTGTGTAGATCTGAGGAGGAAGCAGGAAGCACCGAGCAGCAACACTTTAAAGACACAGCTTTTCTCTCTCAACATGTTTGTGTCGTCATTTCAGAGGGACAGGGGCCTTTAGAAGTTGTTTTTGAAAGAAATATCCAAAGTGAAAAACAACAAATGTCAAAAAACTAGCTTTGTCTGGTAATGGCCCAACAAACGCAAGTGTCTGGCTGCAGACCTTAATCCAGAGTCCTCGACCCCCGCAGACCCTAACCAGGAGGAGCCTTCACCAGCAGATCCAGGACACACAAATAAATACACTTCAAAGCAAATATACGCCAATAAAAGAACAAATTGCTCGTATGGAAGTGCTTTGTGACATCATCGTCACTTTTGCTTTGTGACATCATCGTCACTTCCACAGAATATTCTTAACAAATTCTTCTTTGGTGGGTTTACGCAGTCACTCGCAATGGCTACGCTGCCATTGCACAGTTTAAATCGTTAAACTAGAAACCGTGCAATGGCAAGAAGCCGTATGTAACACCTATCATATGCAGATTTATTGATTATATCATTGTTGCCATGTTTTACATGAATTGCATCGTGAGTCATGTGTTGTGTATTGCACTTAATCACGAGGCATCCTGTGATTCTCAGCCCTAAACTTGTAACACAATTTAGGAGGTTAAACGTGTGTATATTTGTGTCCATTCATGGCCTTTATACCTTTCCATTCAGAGTGGCAACTGCTCGCGAGCACTCCTACTGTTCATTCATGGAAGTGATCATTGTCCACTGGTTTGTCCCTGGATCATATCTTTCAGCCATGTTCAGAAACTACAGTAGGTGGCGGTAAGTGCACCTTTTCAGTTGGCTGCCAACCGCCATTCCAGTTGTTGTATTGCTTTTATGGCGGTTGGCAGCCAACTGAAAGGTGTACTTACGCCACCTACTGTAGTTGTATGTGTGTTTCTCAAAGTGTTGTTTGAGTGGTTTGAGTAGCAGAAGAACTCGTTGACACTAGCTTCTGTCTTTTCAAAATGTTTTATTCACAGAAACAGCATCAATACAGACAAGCCGACATTGCCTGGGTGCTCCTATGGTCAGATCTGGAATCACACTGAATCTAATTTCCGCATGAGTTCTTTAACCTCTTTCCTACAATAGCAGATCCTTCTTTGATTGCTCTTATTACCTCTCCTAACGCTGACCAGACATTTAGTCCCAGACAGCAGAAACCCAATCAACCGCAAAATAGAATACCATTTGTTTCCTTGCCCTTTCCTAATTTAGGTGACAAACAAAAGAGTGTCTGTCTCTAACAGACCTCAGATTTCCCCCCTTTTTGAGTCTCAACGCGAATATTTATTTATGACCAGCGAGTATGAGAGTGAAAAACCTACAAACATTCCAAACATCTTTCTGCTTTGTCTGTTTTCACTTCTTCTCAGTAGGCAAAAATTCTCTCGCGGCCCCAATCGCAAAGATTATGCGACCACCTTTGTCCTCTTCTGTTTTAACTTCATCCTCAGTTGTCAGCGTCTTTGTCAATCTCTGAGTCTCCTCATTCTGATTAGGCTTTCTTTCACTAAATCTGGTTTCATACTTACTTTACTAGTTACTCTAGTTACTTTGTACATAAGAGTGCTTCAAGTAAAACTTCACCCCCACCGTTGTGTTTGGCCTGCTTTCCGAAGTCATTCTACTTGTAGGAGTGATTGACATCATACTTTTTTCAGTTGCTGTGTAATGGCCAATGTTCTTGCTGTTATCGTAGACAACTTCATATTTGGTGTAATCCTAGTAATTGTTGACACTAACGTATTAGTCTCCTTCTCTCCTGTCTCCATCCATCAACTGTCACAACCTTCGTCCGTCTCTTCTTCACAGGCATTGGCTCTGGCAATGAGCCGCTCACCCTCAGAGTCACTTGGCGCACTTTTTACCCCTCTATCCAAACATTTCTGCCTGGCACAAATCTATAATTAGGGTCATAGTATCTACACGTATCGTCCCCTTGATCTTCACAAGTGACATTTCGAATTACTAATGCACAATTTCCTCTAATCCAGAAATTTCTCACATCATTATAGAGAATATACCTTCTTTGATCCTTAGGTATTCCCCTTTTTCAATATTTGTTAATTTGATTCATTTCCCCTCGATTGTTTCTCCACTCAGTATTTTCCTTGTCATTCCAGTTTGAACACTTTTACAGTCCAGATAAACTGAGCTTCCTATTTGGTCACTGGCCACAGTTACAGATTCAACTTCTTCAGTTGAAGCTGCTTGAGACACCTTTGTAGTTTTGCTTGGTGCACTAGTGTCACATGTGTTTTCCAACAGTCGAGAGATTTGTTTCTCTTCCAATGCAACAGCTACTTTCTTCTTCCACAGTCACCTCAGTTTTAGTGACCATAATCTCTCTGGTTTTCTTCCCTTCCGGACTGGTCTTGGGTTTCTTTTTCTGACTGTGTTTTCAGATTCTCTTGGCGGACGGTTACCTCTCTCTGAGGTCTCTGCTGGTTCACAGTCTCTAGGGACGGACTCTGTTGTCTCTGGGAGATATTGTAAATCAACATCTCTGAACCTCTGTTCTTGTCCATTGTCTGAAGAGTCATCTGCGGCATCAGCAGAAGCATGTACAAACTCATCATGAATGTCCTTGACAGGGTCAAACTCTCCTTCCGCCTCCTTGTCGGGAGATCTTTCTGCCACACCTTCCTCTGCAGGTCATTGGAGTCCTACTTTGGGCACTTTCACATAATGTGACAAATGATACCACAAAGGAAATCCTTTAACCTCGCTGCAACATCTGTTGATTATTTCTTATGAAGCGCCACCATATATTTAATCTACGCTTGCTGCATCTCATCCTCTTAATAGCTCTAAATTATGGCCCTTCCCACTAGTACGCAAACGCGGAGTTGGCATATGCCTCCTCGTCAGCCAACTCATGCGGTGTCATGCGCAAATCAAAAGCTCACTCGAACGACAGCCCATCAACGCTAAAGGAAGCCCAATTTAGACCAGTATGTATCGATTTTTCAAAACGCCATTCATTTTCTCACATATTCCTTGTGCCTGTGGTCTGTACACTGATCCAAATCTCTGATTAATTCTCCAGAAATTGGGAATTAATCTAACAGTTTTATCCACTTAAATCAAATTTTGCCCCATTTAATCTCATTTTATCCAGTTTTATCCAAATGTATTCACTTTTATTCACAAATTCTTTCTCTTTTTTCTGAAGAGAACCTGTCTGGCAGGCTCCACCTACTTATGACTTCTCTAACCAAAAACTTGGCAACAGATTGTGCATCTCTACGCTTTGTTGGACAAGCCTCAACCCAACATGAAAACCTGTCTACAACAACCAGCATATATCTTTTACCCCCCACTGGTTTAATCATACCAACATAATCCATAACAAGCTCACGCATGGGCCCCGTTGGTGTCGGAGTGTTTCCTGGAGGAACTAAAACTCCTCTTCTCGCATTGTTTTTTAAGCAAATCGCACTATGACATGATCTATCTGTTCAAGTAAATATGGTGCCCAAAACCCATATTCCTTCTATAATTATTCTCTTAACCTCCCCCCTTGCAACATGCGCTGAGCCATGTGCTTCATGTATCATTAAACCCAACAGATCTGAAGGAGCCACAATCAACCCCTCATGATTCCTCCAGGGGCCAGTTGAATCTTTTGAAGCCCCTCGGTCTTGCCACAATTGTTTGTCAATGTCAGGAGCGTTCTCCTGTATCAAAATCACATCTCTAAATGTCATTTTGTCTTCCAAATCCACCTCATGTGTGACTAGGAGAACCTTCCCTCCTCTGTTTGCACCTGTTACAGCTTTTGCAGCTTCGTCGGCTGCTTTCTTGCCTTGTGTGACTCTCGACACATCATTTTTATGTGCAGCACACTTAGCTATCGCTATCTCTTATGGGCTTCATCATGGCTTGCAACAATTTAATCATTTGGGTGTGGTGTTGTATGGGTGAACCAGTCCAGTTTTCTTAAAGCCTCGGTTTTTCCACACAGATCCAAACAAATGACACACATTGTGCGCATAAAGCACTGTCAGTGTATATCGTAACTCGCTTGCCCTCTGCAAGTGAACATGCTTCAGTTAACGCCGCAAGCTCCGCTAGCTGAGCAGATGCTAGCTGTGGTTCAATCTCTGATTTCTCCACAACAAAATTAGACTCTTGGTTTCTTACTACTGCGTACCCCGCACTCAATGTATCGCCAATACGATAACAACACCCCTCGTCCAAAACTCTAAGTATGGATCCCTCAAAGGTAAAGCTTTCAAATTCGATCGGAGTTTATGAAAACCTTTCAACTTCCTTAACGCAGTCATGTGGTTCTCCATCATCTGTTGTTGGCAAAGGTTCCGCTGGATTAGCCGTGTTAAATCTCGCTAAAGTAACATCTTCTTGTTCTAAAAGCCTATGATAGTCCCTGAGCCCATTGTCAATATGTCTTTCCCATAGTTCAAAAGATTTCTCAAACTGTGATAAGTAAGACTTGTCACTGGACCCCATTGTGACCGCTGACACCTTATCATACATAAAATACACTCCCACCATTGCTCTATAGCACCATGGTAACCCCAATTCTACATCAGAATAAGCCGTTGAATGGTAAGAAAGGCTGAGGTTTTAACTTCCTACCTGTAGGCTGACATAAAACCGCACATGCATATTTCCCTCCAAGTGGCGGTGGAAACATACAATAAAAAGTTCTTAAAATAGTCCGGCAGTGTCAAAGCCACATCCACTGGAGTAATCAATACGCCATTATACTAATTTTATTTTATTTAATGAATTTTCTAACGCTTGTTCCTGTTTGGGGTCGCGGGTGACTGGAGCCTATCCCAGTGCGTTTGGGCCTTCGGCGGGGTATTTATCTTAAGTATTTTTTGTAGGATCTTTGCTCTAAATCAACTATGACTATTCAACCGTTCAATAAAACCCCACAGAGATGTGAAAAAATGCATGCGTGTTCACAGCGTTTGCCATGACACACAAAATTGAGCTCAGGAACATGGTTTCTCCACTGATCGTCCTTGAGACACTTCGACAGCTTGATTGGAGTCCACCTGTGGTCAATTCAGTCGATTGGACATGATTTGGAAAAGCTCCTGTCTATATAAGGTCCCACAGTTAACAGTGACGTCAGAGCCAAGCCTCCGAGACAGGATTGTTCCTAGGTACAGATCTGGGGAAGGGACGGATGTTTTACCAAGACTCTTCCTGAAGGGTCTTCGTCAGGGAGGTGACCATAATCCCAATGTCTCTGTGGAGAGAGGAGAACCAGAACAACCATCTCTGCAGCACTTCACCACTCAGGCCTGTATGGTAGAGTGTCCAGACAGAAGCCACTCCTCAGTAAAAGGCACATGACAGCCTGTCTGGAGTTTGTAAAAAGGCCCCTGGGGGACCCTCAGACCATAGGAAACAAAACTCTCTGATCTGATGAAACAAAGATTGCACTCTTTGTCTTGAATAGCAAGCGTCATGTCTGGAGGAAACCAGGCACCGCTCATCACCTGACCAGTACCATCCCTACAGTGGAGCCCGGTGGTGGCAGCGTCATGCTGTGGAGATGTTCTTCAGCAGGAGGAACTGGGAGACGAGTCAGGATCAACAGGGAGATGAATGCAGCAGAGTACAGAGACAAACACTTGTCATAAAATAATAACAAATAAATATCCATAAATAGTGTAAATCTACAGCTGTTCCAGAGCTGCACAGCAAACAAATATACCTGTCCACCAGATGGCGATATTGTATGGGTGTTGTACAGGTGAGGCTTTCGTTGGTTTTGGGTGACTTTATCTCTTCTGTTTAAGAAGGTTGGAGGTGACTTTATCTCTTCTGTTTAAAAAACAGGAAGATATTTTGTTGTTTGCGAAGAATATTATTCACATTATGGAGCAAGTGGTTTTTTAGTTAGTTTGTACATATGACCAGCTCTGTTTGTTACATATTCAGGGACTGACCGCCACACAAGAAAAAGAGGATTTCCAAATGTTCCTACGTTAAGGCTTCTGCATTTGCCGTGCAGTTGGTTTGAAATAATGGCTTCATAAAGTGTCTGTATCTTATTCAAACACACAGGCACAATTGTTGAAAGGACTTAAAGCCTCAAGATTAATATGACAACTTTTCTATCTTTATCTAGAAACAACAATGATAAAGATTATATGAGTTCATAAGTTTGGAAAAGCTGCTCCTCACACCAAAGCTCTGAACTACACTTTGGAGCCTTTTATTATCTTTCGTATTGTTTTACTTGTGACTTTAAACTGTTGACACAATATTGAGTTAGAATGTGGTTCAGACGAGCTTTTGTTTAACTCACCTGCAACAATACAAACTAGTACTGTTCAAACTAGTACTGTTCAAACTAGTACTGTTCAAACTAGTACTGTTCAAACTAGTACTGTTCAAACTAGTACTGTTCAAACTAAACTCATATATTCTCTACATATATCAATGATGCTGTGTTCTTTGTTGAGTTTGAATCCTAATTGTGAAAGTGTCTCAGTCACACAGAACACGGGTTTTACACTGGTGAAGGCAGAGATCAGTTTTACACTTGAACTTTTGAAATGTACGAATGTTATCGTTTTCCTGTTGTTTTTCAGGTTTTCAATATTGTTTATTGTATTCTAATAATGACGTTCAAAATTGTGATGTTTGTGGAGTTGTGTTACTTTTCATGGCGGTTGGCAGCCGAATTGTGCATTTACTGCACCTACTGTAGTTGTACGTCTTCAAAATATGCGTTTTACGCTGTACTATTAAAAAAAAAGAGACAGAGAATGAGAGAATTTAATTTATTGACATGTTTGCTTTGAAGTGTGTTTACTTTGAAGTGCTTCCATGTGAACAATGTGTTCGTTTATTGATGTATATTTGCTTTAAAGTTTACTTTGTGTGTTCTTCCGGACCTGTCGGTGAAGGCTCCTCCTGGTTTAACTCTGCGGGGATCGAGGACTCTGGATTAAGGTCTGCATCCAGACCCTTGAGTTTGTTGGGCCATTACCAGACAAAGCTAAGTTTTTGTGACATTTGTTGTTTTTCACTTTGGATATTTCTTTCAAAAATAGCTTCTAAAGGCCCCTGTCTGATCCAGGAGAGATGGCACAGAAAGCACTCGACCAAGAAGCCTTTTTCTGTCCCGTGTGTTTGGATCTACTGAAGGATCCGGTGACTATTCCCTGTGGACACAGCTACTGCAGGAACTGTGTCCAACACCACTGGGACCAAGAGGACCAGAAGCAGCTCTACAGCTGTCCCGAGTGTCGCCAGAGCTTCAGCTCCCAGGCCTGTCCCCATCAAAAACATCATGTTAGCAGGTGTAGTAGAACAGCTGAAGAAGACTGGGCTCACAGTGCCCCCTGCTGACCGCTGCTATAGCTGGACCTCAGGATGTGTCCTGTGATGTGTGCACTGGGAGGAAGATGAAAGCTGTCCAGTCCTGTCTGCAGTGTGTGTGGCTTCATACTGTGAGCGCCACCTCCAGCCTCATTATGATGCTGCAGCGTTACAGAAACACCAGCTGGTGGCGCCGTCCACAAAGCTACAGGAAAACATCTGCTCTCAACACGATGAAGTGAAGAAGACGTTCTGCCACAGCGACCAGCGGAACATCTGTTACTTCTTTTTGGACCAGCACAAGGGCCATGACATAGTGTCGACTGCAGGCAAAGAGGGCCCAGAGTCAGGCAGAGCTGCCGACGAGGAGGAACCTGAAGAGGCTTCAAACGGGAGGAGGCCCAGAACATCAGCCGCTCTGCCCAGACAGCAGTGCAGCGCAGCAGGGACAGCTTCAGAAGATGGCCCTTCTCCTGGAGAAGAGACGCTCTGAAGTGGAGCAGCAGATCCTCTCCCAGGAGCAGACCCAACTGAGCCGAGTCCAAGAGCTCCAGGACCAACTGCAGCAGGACGTGACTGAGCTGAAGAGGAGCATCTCTGAGCTGGACACACTGTCCCTCACTCCGGATCATAACCAGGTTTCTCCAGCTCTACGCTTCACTGTCCACAGAGCCAGCCAGGATTCAGATCGGGCCCCGGAGCTACTTTGAGGAAGTGACCAGAGCTGTGTCAGCGCTCAAGGACAAATTCCAGCTCACTCTGAATCCAGTCCAGGTTTTACTGTCACCAGATGAACCCAGCTCCAGAGAGGACTTCTTACAATATTATACAGAAATCACTCTGGACCCAAACACAGCTCAGACCAGACTGTCTCTGTCTGATGGAACAAGAAGAGCAACAGTTTATGAGTGAAGACCAGAGTTATCCAGATCATCCAGACAGATTCAGTCAGAGGTTTCAGGTCCTGAGCAGAGAGAGTCTGAGGGGCCACTGTTACTGGGAGGTGGAGTGGAGCGGGAAGTGTGTTTATATAGGCAGTTTCATACAGAGATATTCAGAGAAAAGGAGGCTCTGATGAATGTGGATTTGGAAACGCTAGTAAATCCTGGTCTTTAGTCTGTCACAAAACACAGTTTGTTTAACTTAGAGATTTCCGATATCTCAGGTCCAGTCTCGTCCAGAATCGGGGTTTACCTGGACCACAGTGCAGGGGTTTTGGAGTTTTTACAGGCGTCTCTGAAAGTACCATGAAGCTCCTCCACAGAGTCCGGACCACTTTCACTCACACTCTCTACGCTGGAGTCAGGTTTAATCTTCTTGGAGACACAGCACATTTCCCTAAACTCAAATAACAGCTTTTTTCTCCTCGGTTTAGGTTTGAATCTTACATTTTTAAACAAATTAAAGTTTTAAAAGACTCTTTTTGAGGGTTGTGTTGGAGTCACCTTGGTAATATTACAGAAAAACATGTTTGTGTTGAAATGTACATTATGTTGAATAAAAATAGGCTTTGTTTATTATTACATTACATTTATAAACTTGATCAAATATGACATGTGGAGAATCAAAATCCTTTTTTTTTTATTTAAATAAAAACAGACTTTGTGCATTATTTAAGGGTTTGTCCTTCCTTCAAATCATAAATCAGACGTTACTCTTACCGTTACTTTTACTTAAGTAGAAGTTTTCTCCCAAATACCTTTTACTCGCACTTTTTACTGGTGATTTCTTTGACCCACTGCCTTTTTCTTCCACACGAGTCACATTATTTTGAAGTAAAGGACCTCTTGAGTAGTTTCTCACCTCTGCTTATGAGAATGTTCTGCTTCTTATATTTATGTTGGTGTTTGAAATGTACGGAGCCCCGCAGGTGACATTGGTGAAATATCATATTTTCTCATGGCCACGAGATGTGATCACATTAGAAAAAAATAAATTAAAAATAGGTGGGAAATGTTAATAATCTTGAGGGAACGGGTTATTTTATATTTATTTTTCTTATATTATAATTTATTTTTTGACAGGCAGGTATAAACCAAAAAAATGGAGGCGCGCACTTTAATAGCATATACCGGAAGAACAGTTGAAAGAATGAATTAAAGCCAGAATGCAGGATACAATGGAACATTTTATGCTGGCTTTAAAACAATATATCTCCATGGAAACAAGCACCACCAGCCCAAGTTACAGGTCAGATCTGTGGAGAGGCAAGCCACTCACAGTAAGAATTTGTCTTTTTCCAGGTATTTTTAGTAGAAGAGTATTGAATAAATACAAGTTTTAATGCCATATTTGTGGAACATTTCAGGCACTGGCAATATCATCAGTTAATGCTGCTAACGGCTAATGCTGGTAACGGCTAATGCTGCTAACGTCTCATGATGCTAAGGGCTAATGATGCTAACTGCTAATGCTGTTAACGGCTAATGACGCAAACGGCTAATGTTGCTAGCGGTGTATATAATGAAGACTCCAGACAAATGCGTTTCAACTCGTGCCTTCACATCACATGTAATACCGGCTTCACAGTGCAGTACACAGTTCGTACAAGGAAGCGCTGCTCCGTAATAACACTGTTGCTGGACTGTCACATTATACAACACTAGGGGGGGCGAGCCCCTGTAACATAGTTATCAACTTTATCGTCAAGAAATTACTGGAACAACAAATTTCATACACAACATTCAGTAAACACAATAACCAATAACCATAAACATAACATTCCCATCTGTAATTTACACACAAAAACCCCCGCATTTTTTAGTTCTAGGTCCAGTCTTTTGGGTGGTTTCATCAGCCGGCCACACCACTGCTGGTTCTATACTCCTGTGGGAACTGGACACTGCACTCTTCAGGCAGCTCTTGATTAGTTTTGTGTGTCTTTTTCTCCCCTCGCCTGCGTCACATTATCCTGATCAGGATCTTGTCCGTCCTGTGACCTCTCTGATGCATCCTGCTCTGCTGGTCGCAGGTCCACTCTGTTGCGCCTGTATAGGGTCCCTTCAACGTCCTCCAGGTACGAACGAGGGCCCACCTGTTGAAGACACACGCCTCTTCTCCACCTGCCCGTCCGGTCTCCTGGCAGCGGCTGCATTGGCTGGCCAGTGTGAAGTTGTGGCAGATCCCTGGCTAACCTCATACCAAAACTTAGCCCTTTGGTGCCTGGCCTTTATTTTTTTCTGACACGTCAGTCAGGGTGCACGGTGGCAGAGCGGTTAGAGCTCTCGCCTCCCAAGAAGAAATCATGGGTTTCGATTCCTGGGCGAACATTACATCACATGATTTCTCTGGGTGGAGTCTGCATGTCCTCCCCGTGTTACCGTGGGTTCTCTCCGGGTTCTCCGGCTTCCTCCCACCGTCCAAAGACATGCATGTGTGAGGTGAATTGGCAACTGAATGCGTTGTGAGAGTGAATGGTTGTCTGTATGTCTATGTCTCTGTGTTAGCCCTGCGACGAGTTGGCCACTGTCCAGGGTGTTACCCCGCCTAAGGCCCAAAGGCACTGGGATAGGCTCCAGTCACCCGCGACCCTAACGGGAACAAGCGGTAGAAAATGGATGGATGGACGTCAGTAACTACGGCTATGGCTGTAGAAGAGCGTCTGATGCAGGGATTAGTCTCTGTGCTGGACTGTTGTCTACATCCATTTCTTCACTGCAGTATAGCCAACCAAGGATCAGTACCTGCACTGGCTGCCGCTTGCTTGAGTTTCACTGCAGACTCAGCTTTCAGACTCAGACTTTGGATGTCTTGGGGAGGACATAACATGTTAGAAACCCCACCTTCTTGCACAAGAATGTGTCGTTGTCAAACTTCGGGCCACAGTCTGTGATCATGCGGTCAGGTTGGCCATACCTGGCAAATTGCATTTTACACTTGAGTCCTGTGGTCTCTGCAGTGAGGTCGGAAAGCTGCTCTATTTCCCAAAAGTCTGAGAAGTGGTCCACCATTATCAGAAAGTCTTGTCCGGCCTGTCTGTGTAGGTCCAGGCTAAGGATTTGCCATGGACGTGTGGGAAGTGCATGTGACATCATTGTTTTCCTGCTGCGGTCTGTGTGAATATTCATTACAAGCAGAACACTGGCAAACAAAAGTCTTTTATTTCGCTCTGGCATTTTGGGCCAGTAAGAGTCTTCCTTCCTTGTATGTAACATGCTTCGTCTCCAATATGACTAACGTGAATACGTTTCAGCATTTCTGGGCGCAGTGATCTCGGGATGATGATTCTCTGACCTTTGAAGAGAACCCCGTCCTGTGAACTAATCTCATCCCCTGACAGACCAGAACTCTGGAATGGCTACAGGTGTCTCATCCCTGTGCTCAGGCCACCCCTGCAGGACAACTGTTTTTAACCTTTGTAAACAAGTGTCCCCATCTGTGTGTTTTCTAATCTGTTCTAGGCGCTGGCTTGTCACATTCAAACTGATACATGTTTTGAATGGTCTCTTGTGCCCTCTGCAGGAGGCATACAAAATGGCGGTTGTATGTGTCACCAATTGTCTTTGATGCAAACTGTGGCTATGCTAAGAGAGTCACTAATGTGCATGTCTGAGCCGGGTTTGTATGTTACCTTGAGACTGTAGTTTTGCAAAGTGAGAAGCATGGCTCTGCAGGCGTCTAGGTGCATTCAAGAGTGACTTGTTGAAGATTGAGATGAGCGGCTTGTGATCCGTTTCTGCTGTTCTCTCATCCCTGCCATAGAGATAATAATGAAAGCGCTGACACGCGAATACAATGCTCAAGCACTCCTTCTCAATTTGTGCATAATTCTGCTCAGTCTGTGTTAGTGCACGAGATGCAAATCCAACTGGCTGTCCATCTTGTAGGAGGCAGCATCATAGTCCCGTCTGGCTTGCGTCACTTTGAATTGTGACTGGCTTTGTTACATTTCAAAACTGGTGCTGCTGTGACAAAGCCTTTTGATCTTCCAGCAGTGCTGCATCATGTTTAAGCAGCCAGTGAAACATCACATCCTTGTCCAGTAGCCTACGCAGCGGCTCACACACTTCTGAAAGGCGTGGAAGAAACTTGGCAAGGTAGGTAACAAACCCTAGAAATCTTTGGACTGCTTTAGCATCAGTGGGTGGGGCATGTCCTGAACCGCTGTTTTTTCTCAGGGTCTGGTCGTAGACCCTCTCCTGACAGAATGTGCCCAATCAAATTGGACTTCTTTTACTTTGAACTGCAAACTTCTTGATGCTCAATCTCAGTCTTATCTCACTGCACCTGTCCAGTAGTGCAATCAACTTTGTGTCATGAGCCGCCATTGCCTCAGCATCGGATTCCCCACACCCCACAATGAGTGTGTCGTCTGCTATTGGCTCAACACCTCTGAGCCTTGCTAAAAGTTCATGCTGCTTATGTTGGTACACTTCCGGTGCCACAGATACTCCAAAAGGCAACTTAAGCCAATGATACCTGTCCAGAATGTTGTCACGTGCATCCACAAGTGTGAAAACTCGAGCCTTTGGGAGTTTGTATAGTACATCATCCAGTGTAGGCATTTGGTAGTGAGAGTGCCTTCAGGCTTTATTGAGGGCCTTTGGGTCAATGCAAATTCTGAGCTTTTTAGGCTGCTTAACAACACTATGTTGCTTATCCATTCGGTCGGCTCAGACACTGGGGTTATGTGACCGTCTTTCTCACATTTGTCCAGCTGAGTCTTGACAGTGCCACAGGGACATTTCTGGGATTAAGCTTGTACAGGAGCTACACTGTTGTCAGGTTCGAAGTGAACTTCCCCAGGGGGAGACTGAACAAGCCCACTGAACACATCTGCATCGGAGTCAATGAGTTGCTGTTTAGTTAAAGGCACTGGGACTCCCTGTTCTATTTCATTCAGTTCCTCAGGGATGGTGAAGTACATTAGCCCTAGCTCAGCACTTGTGCCTGAGAGGAGGGGTCTTTGGTGGCATCTGACTATCTCAAAGTCCAGCATGTCTCTTGCCCTGCACCACACACTCTGTTGCTCCTGAGTCCAGCTGGCACCTTTGCAAAACTCCATTGAGCTTCAGAGTGGCAAACCATTTTTTCCCTTGTCCGTTCACAGCTCCGGTTTCTGCTTAGTAGATCTGGTTGTCCATGTCCTCTTCGCTGTTGACATCATCTGCCGTGTTCACTCTTTGATCAGCGCAGGGCTTCTTCATGCACACCTTGGCAAAATGGTTTTGTGTGCCACACTTACGGCATGTTTTACGTTCGAACATGCGTCTCGTCCCCGTTTGTGCGCACCACCACAATATTTGCATGCTTTGTCGTTGACCATCCTTTGCATATCTTGTGGCTTGTCTCTGCGCTTTACTGGCCGCTGCTGACGCCTGTTTATGACATGAACACTTTCAAGTGGCCGGTCCTGGGACATCAATTTTAACTTCATGTCAGTGATTCAGCTGCCCTACAAATGTCAATAGCAGCCCCCGTAACACTAACCGCTAATACTGCTAACGGCTAATGCTGCTAACGGCTAATGCTGAATGGTCAGATATTTAACGGCCACACGGGCGTTTCAGGAAATTGATTCATTCCTGATTTGAAGATTTTGTGAGCACCTTTCAAAAGATATGGTTTACATCAACATACTGATACCTATCCGAAAGATAGGATTTAAACCAGCTGAGGGCGGGGCCTCTGACACCTACATCACATTCTAACTTCTTCAGTAGAATGTTGTGGTCGATGGTCTCAAACGCTGCGCTGAGGACCAACAGAACCAGGATTGAGACCAGTCCATCGTCAGCAGCTTATAACAAATCATTTGTGACTTTAACTAGTGCAGTTTCAGTGATGTGGTGGGCTCTGAACCCTGACTGGAAAACTTCAAATAAGTTATTGTCCTTTAGATGGCGACAAAGCTGTTTAACTACAACTCTTTCAAGGATTTGAGAGACATAGGTGAAATAGGTCTGTAGTTTATCAACAGGTCAGGATCAGGATTAGGCTTTTTCAGAAGCGGTTTAATGACTGCATGTTTGAAGGACTGTGGAACAGAACCACTTTCTGATGAAGTATTTATTATATTAAGAATAGAATCTATAATTAGGGGGAGAATGTCTTTGAGGAGTCTGCTTGGAATCGGGTCTAGAATACAAGATGACGTTTTAGACGACATAATGGCTGAAGTTCTCTCTGCTTGATCAACAGCAGTGAAGCTTTCTCGTGTTACTGATGGATTTCTATGGGACACTAGTTCTACAGCTTGGGCTTGTTCAGGGCTAATAGTGGGAGTAGTTTCATCTAATTTATCTCTGATTGTTTTTATTTTATTGTTAAAAAATAGAAGAAAATCATCAGAGCTGAGACTAGCTGGGAGTGAGGGCTCTACTGCGCCGTGACAGTTTGTTAGCCTGGCTACAGCGCTGAAAAGAAATCTAGTGTTATTTTTGTTGCCTTCTATTAAATTTGAATAGTATCTGGTTTGGGCCTTATGCAGAGCCTGCTTATAGGACAGTAGGCAGATTTTCCATGCTTTTAGGGATTCCTCCGTGTGGGAGCCACGAAATGGGTCTTTCTAATTTTCTAACTCTTTGTTTATGTGAACGCAGTTCTTCATTGTACCATGGGGAGGCACGTTTTGGCCTAATGACCTTCTGCTTTAGCGGAGCTGCAACATCAAGTGCAGACTTCAGATAATTCATGGTCAAGTCGACACGCGGACTAAATCTGTTCTCAGCAGGATCACATGACATGTCGCTGAATATTGGCTCTATTATTTCTTTGAACTTTGAGATAGATTTTTCTGATATTGTCCTTTTCATTATGACTTTATTCTGTGGGGTTGGATAATCTTTTAGAACAAACTATTCCATATGCAAGAACAAGATCTAGAGTGTGCTTGTGACTGTGAGTCGGTTTATTTACATTTGAGCAAAACAAACTTTGCTATCTAACAGGGCGTGAAAGAATTACTGAGAGAGTTATCGTTCACATTCACGTGGATGTTGAAGACTCCAGCTATCACTACTTTATCCCAGTCTGACACCAAGTTTGATATAAAGTCTGAGAACTCTGTTAAAAACTCTGAATAGGGACCAGGAAGAGTCCTTTTGGTTTCTCCAATTTGGTCATGTGATATAAAGCATGAGGCTTTCAAATGAGCGAGAAGCATTGTTAATTTTAGGACTCAAAGAGTAGGCTTGAGTGTGAGATCACGGCCACACCACCACCTCGGCCTGTGCTCCTGGCGGTCTGAAAGTTAACATGAGTGGGTGGAGTGGACTCATTTAGTCTGACATAATCATCTTGTTGAAGCCGTTTCAGTTAAAGCTAGAAGATCTATGTTATAATCACTAATTAATTCATTAACTAAAAGCGATATTGTATGGGTGTTGTACAGGTAAGACTTGTTGGTTTTGAGTTTGCAGTTAATGAAGAAACATTCCAGATCAGGAGAGCAGATGACTAGGCGTTGTTGATGTAAAAATAGACTCCTCCACCGCGTGATTTCCCTCCGGAGAGATCTCTTTCTCTGTCCGCACGAAGAAGCTCAAAGCTCTGAAGTTGCACGGCACAGTCCGGGACCGGCTCACTGAGCCACGTCCCCGTGAAGCACAAAACAGGAGATGAAGAAAAGTCTCTGTTTCGTCTCATCAGCAGCGCCAGTTCATCCATTTTGTTGGAGAGTGAGCAAACGTTGGAGAGGAAAATTCCAGGTAAGGGTGTCCGAGACGCACAAGGACCCCCGAAAGTTTTCCTCGCCTACGGCGTCTCTCTTTTAGCCAAAAGAAGGGCTAATTCTGCAGCAGAAACTAAAAAAACGAGAACCAAGTCCGAAGGAGTTGTGGTTCAGAAGGACAAGAGCTCTACACGGTGTAAGAGCACGCACACACACAATTTACAAATAAAAACAGACAAAACAAAGAGCACCGAAAAGACGGAGTGTTTCATGATTTTGACTTTAAATTTACTGTTACAGCTGAAGTGAAAATGAAGTTCTAAATGTGCATTGGGCAGAACAAGTTGTATCTTATGGATTAGTCAAGAAGACTTACTAAATGACCCCCTGATGACATCATGCAGTGAGGCCACACAATATAAAAGCTGTGACACATTGAGTGGCTTGTCCTTTGTACTTGTCACAATAATAAAAGCGTCCACATTCACTCAGCACCTTTAGAATCAGTGTGTCCAGCCAGTGCCTCCTGTAATAACTGAACCTCAGTGTCACGTCTAATTACACCTTCAAGTCGTGTTTCATGTTGGAGCTACAGTTCGTCGTGCTCATAGATGTTGTACTCCTTCGCGCTGATCTGTCCGTCGCGGTTGTGGTCGTTCTTCATAAAAATGTCTTCCATGATTTTGTGGTAAAATGCGTCGTCTCGAGGGTTTCCCACTTTGGTGTAGTCCTGTTTTAAGCACTCTTTCACCTGCAAATAAAACACATGCACCACTCATTTATTTGGACTCTTTAGTTCATTTGAGAAGTAGGGAATACTATTTGATGGGAACCAAAGAGTAAGTGGTAGAAATACTTCTCCCACCTGCCACCAGGGGGCCTCTGTCGTAGCACAGTAAAAATGGTGAATAATATTCTCCTTTAACAGAAGAGATAAAGTCACTCAAAACCAACAAAAGTCTTACCTGTACAACACCCATACAATATCGCCATCTAGTGGACAGGTATGTTTGTTTGCTGTGCAGCTCTGGAACAGCTGTAGATTTACACTATTTATGGGTTGTTTATGAGTAATGATATATTTATGAAAATGTGAGTCATTTTGGAAGATTGTGATGTATTTACTTTGCGGGTCTACATTTCTGTTTGTATCAGTGTACGTTTATGAAAACAAACAAATATATAATGTCACCATTTTCCATTCTATTATTTGATGTAGATCTTAAGCAAATATTTTACATGTTTTTAATTTACAACTGTAATTTGACTCAAGGTTTAGTTTTTATAATTCCGTTTTATTTAGCGTGACAAGGACAGTGCACATTATATTAACTTAAGCAGAAATGTACCACCTGTTGTTCCTGGACAGGCTGATGTTAGAACTCATAAAATCACACATTTAGGGAAAAATGGCACCAGAATCACCAGAACTTTGGTTCTGTCACATCATTCTGTCCCAGTTCTCGCAGCAGCAATAATCTTCCACATAGGCAAGGCAAGTTTATTTGTAGAGCACAATTTGTACACAAGACAAAGACATGACAGAATAGTTCAAAGAAAATCATTTCAGTCATAAGCACAGCCAAACAAAACAGTTTTTAGTTTAGATTTGAACATTGCCAGAGTAGCGGCCTGTCTCACATCCTCAGGAAGACGGTTCCAGATTTTAGCTGCATAAAACTGAAATGCAGATTCCGCCCATGTTTAAGTCCCTGACTCTGGGCACCAGCAGGAGGCGCGGTCCCTGAGGAGGTCCTCAGAGTCCGAGATGGTTCATTATTATTGGCACTAACAGTGTCCGAGATGTACTTTGTGTGCTAGGCCATGGAGAGACTTGTTTAATACAAGGGCAAGAGCTGCTTTGAAATCTCTTTCTCTGAGCCACAGGGGGCAGTGCAGAGACCTGAGCACAGGACTAATGTGATCGTACTTCCTGGTTCTAGTCAGGACCCGAGCAGCAGCGTTCTGGATGTACTGCAGCTGTTTTACAGGTTGTTTGGAGAGGCCAGTGAGCAGGCCGTTACAGTAGTCTAATCTACTAGAGACAAACGCATGGATAAGTCTCTCCAAGTCTGGTTTAGACACTATACTGCGAGTAAGAGATTTGATTTTATAGTCGTATATTTGCTTTGAAGTGTGTTTACTTTGAAGTGCTTCCGCGTGAGCTTCTTCTTCTTCTTCTTCTTCTTCTTCTTCTTTGGTGTTTTATGGAGGCTGGTATCCATAGTGTTACACTACCGCCATGCTTTACACTTTATGGTTCTTTTATTGACGTATATGGAGGGCGGTGACAACAGCGAAAGTGACGCTGAGAGGCACAACTACAGTGGGTGTGGCACTATGGATGCCGGCCGCCGTTTGCCGTTTGAAGCACCAACAACAACTAAAGAGATGGGGTCTAATGAATAAAGTCTAAAGAATGGCTGTAATGTAACATTATGGATACCGACCATAAAACACCAGCAAAGAAGTATATTTGCTTTGAAGTGTGTTTACTTTGAAGTGCTTCCATGTGAACAATGTGTTCTTTTATTGACGTTTATTTGCTTTGAAGTTTACTTTGTGTGTTCTTCTGGACCTGTCGGTGAAGGTTCCTCCTGGTTAGGGTCTGCGGGGGTCGAGAACTATGGATTAAGGTCTGCATCCAGACCCTTGAGTTTGTTGGGGCATTACCAGACAAAAGCTTTTATGACATTTGTTGGTTTTCACTTTGTATATTTCTTTCCAAAACAACTTCTAAAGGCATGAAATGACGACACAAACATGTTGAGAGAGAAAAGCTGTGTCTTTAAAGTGTTGCTGCTTTGTGCATCCTGCTTCCTCAGATCTACACAGAACTGTGGGTGTAGCCTGGCTCCTCCCACTGGCTCCTCCCACTGCTCTCACTCTTAAGTTTCATTTGTGTCAAAGTCTAACTCTCAGTCGCTCTGATCCAGGAGAGATGGCACAGAAAGCACTCGACCAAGAAGCCTTTTTCTGTCCCGTGTGTTTGGATCTACTGAAGGATCCGGTGACTATTCCCTGTGGACACAGCTACTGCAGGAACTGTGTCCAACACCACTGGGACCAAGAGGACCAGAAGCAGCTCTACAGCTGTCCGAGTGTCGCCAGAGCTTCAGCCCCAGGCCTGTCCCCATCAAAAACATCATGTTAGCAGGTTTAGTAGAACAGCTGAAGAAGACTGGGCTCACAGCGCCCCCTGCTGACCATTGCTATGCCGGACCTCAGGATGTGTCCTGTGATGTGTGCACTGGGAGGAAGATGAAAGCTGTCCAGTCCTGTCTGCAGTGTGTGGCTTTCATACTGTGAGCGCCACCTCCAGCCTCATTATGATGCTGCAGCGTTACAGAAACACCAGCTGGTGGCGCCGTCCCACAAGCTCCAGGAAAACATCTGCTCTCAACATGATGAAGTGAAGAAGACGTTCTGCCACAAGTGACCAGCAGAGCATCTGCTCATTCTGTTTGGACCAGCACAAGGGCCACGACATAGTGTCCTCTGCCTCAGAGAGGGCCCAAAGGCAGGCAAAGCTGCCGACGAGGAGGAACCTGAAGAGGCTCAAACGGGAGGAGGCCCAGAACATCAGCCGCTCTGCCCAGACAGCAGTGCAGCGCAGCAGGAACAGCTTCAGAGAGATGGCCCTTCTCCTGGAGAAGAGACGCTCTGAAGTGGTGCAGCAGATCCTCTCCCAGGAGCAGACCCAACTGAGCCGAGTCCAAGAGCTCCAGGACCAACTGCAGCAGGACGTGACTGAGCTGAAGAGGAGCATCTCTGAGCTGGACACACTGTCCCTCACTCCGGATCATAACCAGTTTCTCCAGCTCTACGCTTCACTGTCCACAGAGCCAGCCAGGATTCAGACCGGGCCCCGGAGCTACTTTGAGGAAGTGACCAGAGCTGTGTCAGCGCTCAAGGACAAACTCCAGCTCACTCTGAGTCCAGTCCAGGTTTTACCGTCACCAGCTGAACCCAGCTCCAGAGAGGACTTCTTACAATATTATACAGAAATCACTCTGGACCCAAACACAGCTCACACCAGACTGACTCTGTCTGATGGAAACAGAAGAGCAACAGTTATGAGTGAAGACCAGAGTTATCCAGATCATCCAGACAGATTCAGTGTCTATAGTCAGGTCCTGAGCAGAGAGAGTCTGAGGGGCCACTGTTACTGGGAGGTGGAGTGGAGCGGGAAGTGTGTTTATATAGCAGTTTTCATACAGAGATATTCAGAGAAAAGGAGGCTCTGATGAATGTTTATTTGGAAACGCTAGTAAATCCTGGGTCTTAGTCTGTCACAAAACCAGTTTGTTTAACTTAGAGATTTCCGATATCTCAGGTCCGGTCTCGTCCAGAACCGGGGTTTACCTGGACCACAGTGCAGGGGTTTTGGAGTTTTACAGCGTCTCTGAAAGTACCATGAAGCTCCTCCACAGAGTCCGGACCACTTTCACTCACACTCTCTACGCTGGAGTCAGGTTTAATCTTCTTGGAGACACAGCACATTTCCCTAAACTCAAATAACAACTTTTTCTCCACAGTTTAAGACTGAATCTTATATTTTTAACTAATTAATTTAACTCATTTTTAACAAATATATGAACAGAAAACCAATGGTGGAACATAACAAAGTAAAAGGACTTAAATAATCGTTACTGACAGCCGAGTTTAATTGACTCATTTATAAGAGAAAAAGTCGGTGATGCAGCTTTAAGTTGATTCAACCAATATTAGAGGCGTTTCAGAAGCTCTTTAAATAATGTTAGTTACATACCAGAGTCTGAGGGGTTCCATGCTGAAAAGAACCGAGGAGACCTCAAAGTTCAGATGAAGGTTCTCATGCTTTTCTGATTATGATGTTGTTTGGCGAATGTTTGGTAAAATCTTAAATCTAATCATATTCCCTTTTTTTTTTTTTTTACTGAAAAATGTAGTCTAATGTGTCTTATGGACTTTAGGCAAGGCAAGTTTATTTGTAGAGCACAATTCGTACACAAGGCAATTCAAAGTGCTTCACACAACAGGAAAAAATGCATTAAAGGCACAAAGACATGTCAGAAATCACAAAATCTTAATTTAAAAGTGCCATTCTCAGGCTCCGTCAAATAGTTCAAGACATGAAAGAGAAGAGTGCAAAGAAAAGCATTTCAGTCACATGCACAGCCAAACAAAACAGTTTTTATTGAGTACAGTGACTCAGTAACAAGGTGAGCACGCATAAGACATGTCCTTTTACAGTTTAACCTTTAAATTTGAATGTCACAAACTTTTGACCCCAAAGATTTATCACGTTCGAATTGTCAAGTGTGGCCGGGAAAAGATGTGATTACACTCAGTCACAGTAACTCCAACGTGTTGAAAAATGCTGCCTCTTTCTGTTCATTTCCAAGGTCAATATCATGGACACAGTTTCAGCTGATCAATTGCAATTATCCCTATAGCACAAAATGATAGATTAAAACTTGTTCTTAGATTAAGAATATAGCAGGATGTTAGGGTTAGGGTTGTTGGGTGGTTTAACAGGAAATTAAAAAATGTCTTAAAGTTTTTGAAATATGATAGCTTTTGCTCCATGTTTCACATGAGAGCGGGAAAGGCGCGGCTTTGATAGCGCTGCGGACATAACACCACATCCTCAGCCAAAATGGAACTTTTACACAAATGGTTTCATGAATGACTGTTTCCTGACAAAAACAGCTGAAATAATTGAATGTGTTTAAATTATTTACAACATTCATTTCATCCCACTTTGAGAAAGCTGCTCTAAACCAAAACTATTCTACTTTTTTGTGTTCAGAATTGTTCCTTGAGTTCCAAAGTGTGTCCATGAAAAATGTTAAAGATTGTGTTCACAGATGACTTTTTTTTACCCTAAGCCCCTGATGTATTTTTTTTATATAATCAATCTTCTCCATTAAGCACTTTTCCAAAGTAGACATATATATATATTTAAGCTGAACACCGTAGATCTTCACGCCGTCAAGCCATCCTCCCTTCGCAATACGGAAGTGAGCCGCCTTCAATAGAGCCATAGGGGGCGCTTGTTTCAGACATGTAATTATGTAAGAATGTACATGTTTGTTTCTGTGATTACGTTCACTTGTAATGTGTATGTCAATGACATATTGTGACGTGACTTTTTATTATTATTATTATTATTATTGTTATTGTTATTGTTATTGTTATTGTTATTGTACATGGAGCATTTTGAGAAGAAGGCACTGACCTCCTTTTCAGGCATTGATCCAAGTCTTTGGTACCGCTACGTGGACGACACTTTTGTGACAATTAAGAAACAAGAGCTGGAAGCCTTCTCAGAGCACATCAATGCAGTGGACCCACATGTCAGGTTTACAAGAGAAGATGCAAAGGAGAACCGCTTGGCCTTTCTTGATTGTTCCACTATCAGAGGAGAAGACGGGAAGCTCCAGATAGAAGTATATAGGAAACCCACACACACTGACCAGTATCCTGCTCTTTGGCTCTAACCACCCACTAACAGCGCCACCTGGAGGTGATCAGGACACTACAACACAGAGCAACAAGCGGTGCCCACCAGCTCCAGAGGGCAAGAGGAAAGAGGAAAAACACGTCCGGAATGCTCTCTCAGCCTGTGGATACCCGACTTGGGCTCTGAACAAAGTGAAGAGAACCAAGAAGCAGGACAAAAGGGACAAAAGGGAAACAGAACAAGAAGAAAGGGTGTTCTTCTATCCTTATGTCTCGGGATTTGTCAGAAAAACTGCAACGAATTTTTAGAACAACACGAAGTCCCTGTTTATTTCAAACCAGGAACACGTTAAGACAAAAACTGGTATCACCCTAAGGACAAGATGCAACACACAAAAAACAGATCAATGTAGTGTATTCTATCCAATGCAGTGAAGAAAGTTGTAAAGAGCGTTACATAGGGAGGACTAAACAGCCACTGCACAAGAGGCTTTATCAGCACAGAAGACACTCGAGTTCAGGACCCAGAGCGCTGTGCATCTTCATCTTAAAGCACAAAACCACTCTATTGAGACAGTGAGGTGGAGATTCTGAGCAGGGAAAAAAGATGGTTTGAAAGAGGAGTTAAGGAGCAACTTTGTTAAAAAAGAGAATCCTTCATTAAATCGTATATGGAGGTTTAAGATTCAACCTTCCCGTTGTTTATAATGGTCTGCTGAAACCTGGAGACGCCCTGGGCATTCGGATGCTAAATAGGCACTCAGGTGAGGCAGGGAACAATAGAACAATAGGCCGCATCCAGTTTCAATGGGCCATTAGCAGGAGGTCCCGCCCTGTGGGCAGGGCTCTCACAGAGTAGGATTTAAACAAGAGTTCTCGGACTTGTTTTCTCTGATTGAGAATGACTCTTGGATGAGAAGTTGACTTGGATGAGAGTTGAAACGTTTTGTTTTTTCTAAAACAGAGTCCAGATGACTACAACTGAATCTTTTTCTACAATGGAACACTCCTGGACGAATGAGGGATTACACCGACATGTTATTGTTATTGTTATGATTGTAATAATAAATCCAGTCTGATTGTTGCTAATTATTGTCCATTTGCTTGTCAGTTGCTCGTTTGCAGGGAACATAACATTATTGTCCCCTCAGGATTGACTTGAATAAGTTGATTGTGATTCTGATGTTCAAATAATTACTATAAATATGTGTTCCTGAATGCTTGATAAGATTTGAAAAAAAAAAGTCCTTTCAACAGTAGCTGACATGTTGCGTGAAGAAAATTGCATTTGGTCTAATAAGAAAGATAAATAGAGTCAGAGCAGCCAACAATAGGCCATTCAACATGTATGAAAGTGGACAGTCATGAACATCTGCGGCTTTGCACAGTTGTTCATTGACAGATATATTCCATTTGGCCTTCTGATTTATAATCCCCCCAGACAACTTGCTCGTGAGCCAACATTGATCTGATCAGGCTTTAGATTCCAACACAACGTAACATTTCACTTCAAAACAACCAAAAAACATGAAAAGATAAAAGGATTTCCTCCAAAATACTGTGGTTTGTGCTGATTTCAACACCTCATTTACAATTGTAGACAACAAATCCAAACCTAATAGATCCATGAGCCAAACACGTGTAAAATGTCTTTCAAGCAAAAATACTGGAGTTACTATGTCAGTTCTTTGAAGCCGGAGCTGAAATTTGGTATGTTAGGATTTTTTTTAACTCCACATAATTTTGACATTCACATAAATTAGATATATGTAAAACTAAAAGCAAATTCTAGCCATCACTGCAATGAATAGAAACACATCTCAATAGCGCCACGCCTGAGGCTCCTGTCGGGCCTTGCATAAATGCACTGGACTGACTTTGTGATGTAACTCTTGTATGCAACGACTAAAATTGGAACTTTGCCTTGAACTCCTACACCTGGGGCAAGGATTCCCCACCCACATGGAGAGGGCAAGCCACCTTTTTCCTGTTGAGAACCATGGCCTCTGATCCTCATCCCGGCAAACCGTCCCAGTGCATGTTGTAGGTCTGGATTTGATGGAGTCATCAGGACAACATTGTCTGCAAACAGCAGAGATGAGAGTTTTGACAATTTAAGACTATTTTAATAAATAAAGTGGTCATTGCTTTTGTGTATTTTTGTTTGTTTGTTTAATTAAAGGTTTTATGAGGGACAGGGATTGGGTGTTAAAACTCTTAATGAATACACAAAATAAAAAGACATACAAAATCTAGAGTTTTGTTGCAAATAGTACAGTTTTGGCCACGTTTTGCATTCAAAATGGAGCAGCATCGAGAAAAATGGACATCAGAGAATTGTACCCACTGACAGAAAAACTGACAGCTCTCCATGGGGCATCTCCAGCTTGGCATACAGATCATGCAAAATGCTCATTTATCTCCCTGATGTACCTTATGACCCTTGGTAGCCACTGCTCTAACGAGGCTCAGGAAATGAAAGACAAAAACAAGTTGTTTATAAAAAGAAGTCAGTCTAAATTAGCATGAACCGAGCAGCAGCAGCGCTCACTGGTCACTTGGGAAGCCCATTTCACGCAGAATGAAAGCCGTACACAAGTGAAGAGGTTTTCCCTGCATCCGCCAACAGGTACTCTTCAGAGACGCAAGAGGCATGACATTTAGTACAGCGCTTCAGTCTTTTTAAAACCAACAAACTAAAAAAGATTCATATAAGTCAAATGCCCGTGTTCTGATGAGGTTGTTATAACCTTGTAGAAGGTCTGGCAGATGTATTCCAATTTCTTGCATTGCGGACGGGACAAAAGATTCACCCCAGTCAAACCGACACACCATCTGCTCCAGAACGTTCACAAGGAACTGTGGAAAAAGTTATTAGAATATAAATAAAACAATTATACCGCTTTACGTTTATAAAGACTGTGTACTTTCAAGATTGAATGTTCCAAAAAAACCTGCATCATTAAGAAGTTCTCACCTAAAGGAAAGTGTACTGTTCCGGCATTCATCTTTCCCAGTGAGATCAGGACGGGATGGAAGTACCTGATCTGACGTCTCCGGCTCATGGCCACAGAGTCTTCCAGTTCTGAAATGAGACGCAACATAAGTCACACGTGTGGTTAATAATGGTCGTTAGAGTTTGAGGTGAACACAGTTGAATTTACCAACCTTTATCAATGATTTGTTTCCACAGTGCTTCGACATGGAAGACGTTATAGTTTCCCGTGTAGTGCCTGAAGGCCAGGTGGCACTTGTACCGTCTGTTTTCCTTCACAAACAACTCATAGAGCTGCGCACAGCAACAGTCAACACTCATTGTAAGAATATGAACACTTATTAACATTATCCATCTCTGTTCCAGATAAGAAGCAAACACGCTCAAACAAGTCAATGAGCCACAGCAGATTGTTGACTGAACCGAGCTTTGGGCTGCACATCCTACAGCTTAAACCAGTCAGTAATAAATCCAAAAAGACTAGACCATATTTCTACTTTTACTTGAGTAATATTGTGTTTGTTTGCTTTGGTGTCTAAATCTGCTGATATTTATTAATTTTTGCATTAAGTCTAAAACTCTAAAACCTACAAATCAAGTGAGAATCTGGGAGGTAATAATGGACTCAGACACAGAGTGGTTAAGGCACAGCACACATATGCCAGGCTGCAGATGCAGATCTCTCATTCCCCATTTCACCCTGTACTTTCCTGTCAATCTAAAGCCTAGCGGCATCAAAATCTAAAAAAAAAAAAAGAGAGACATCAGCAGCTTTTTACCATCTAAAAACATGCTAAAATCAAAAGTGCTAGTATCTAAACCAGACTTGGAGAGACTTATCCATGCGTTTGTCTCTGGTAGGTTAGACTATCCGCAGGGGTGTCAAACTCAATTTTCGGGGAAGGGGGCAGATTTTCGACGCTCAGGCTGGGTCGCGGGCCGAAAATAATGTAAAAAATAAACAATAACAAATATAAAACAAATGTATATATAGTAATAGTTCTATGAGGACACTGAGTCCATATTCATGCAGCAGCAGCAGGAACAGGAACATGGACGTGTGATATGATTCTGATATTAAATGTTTGTATCACAGACATGTTAATACAACTAACTCAATATGAGCTCACTATTTTTACAGTTTAAGCTTCATTTTAGTGACAAATGATTCATGTGGTGAATCAAATGAGAGCTCAAAGCAGCTTCACTCTGTCATGTTCAGACTTTAATCACACTCTGACCTGTGTTTTTACCACTGTGGCTCATGATCTGTCCAGGTTTTGCACTGGTTTGGATGTTTTCCTCACAGAGTTGTCAGCAAAGAAGTTTGTTTTCTTGTTGTTAGCTTCACATTAGCGCCGCTTTTAGCACAGCTCTAACGTCCACAAAACGGCCTCTTTTCTTTATTCCTCACGATCTGCCCTGGGGCAGAGCGCAACGTGTGAAGCGGGCGCTACAGGTCATCGCTGCCGGTGTGTTAGATTTTAAACCTGCTGCGATGAGTGTCGCTGGTCGCTGTCCCTCGGCACTTGAGCTGGCGGCACACAGCAGAGCAGCGCGGGGGAGGAGCCGCGGCTACAGTGGATTGTGGGAATTGTAGTTCTAGCGATAAAAACGCGATATATCTATTGGAAATGAATAATTATAAACTAGAATATTCGGCGGGCCAGATGAAAACATCTGGCGGGCCACATCTGGCCCGCGGGCCTTGCGTTTGACACATGTGCACTGGAGTAATCAATCTCGCTGTCGCAATTATACTATTTTTATTTTATTTCATACATTTTCTACCGCTTTTTCCCGTTTGGGGTCGCGGGTGACTGGAGCCTATCCCAGTGCCTTTGGGCCTTCGGCGGGGTATTTATCTTAATTATTTTTTGTAGGATCTTTGCTCTAAATCAACTATGACTATTCAACCGTCCAATAAAACCCCACAGAGATGTGAAAAAATGGTGGGCAAAAGTCAAAGTTATCAATTATCCGATTAAAATAAAATAAACAAAAAGGTTGATTGTGAAAATATTTCTTATATTGTGGAACCCACCAGTCATTGCCAAGTTCTTGCATAACAAAAGCCTATGATTATAATGTGTCTACACAATGTCTTAATGAAAGAATTTGTGGATAAACACACTGGCCTGAAGTCCTTTTCCGCCACTCGACCGGGAACTCTCCTGTCTCCTGTTTCTCCTGCTTGTTCCTCTCATGCCACCAGTTTAGTAACAACCATGCGTTCACATACGTTCATATTTATCCTATGCCAACATCAGGTCATTCCAAAACATTATCACTTAATCATTTGCATAATTAATTATCATTCATTTAATTATACAATAACCTATCTATTTTAATACCCTTATAAATCATTTATTTATCTATTTATTGATTAATTCCTCTATTTTCTCTCCATATATATCTATTTGCTTATCTTCTAGTTATTTATTGTCTTATTACTTTCAATTGTTTCCAGAGAACTCCCCCTTTTTTATGTGATCTATAATAAAACTGACAACAGGCCTGTAACAACACTGGAGGAGCTTCCCTGCCCCTTCTCAACACACTCAACACACGACATGTCCCTTGCCTATTCTTTCTCACACACATAGGAGGAGCCAATAGCTCCGCCCCCAACACTGCTGAACTTTCTCAGTCCTCTTTCAACTCTCCCAAAATCTCCCAAAACTCCAAAAACAAACCCCAAAATCCAAACCCCATGGGCTCTGGAGGGCCAGCCTCAGAATCCCAAAACCCACTGGATCCAAACAGACATAAACAAAAAGAACAAACAATCTACCAGCTAAACTCGAGTAACTCAAAAACCATTGCCACCCTTCACAACGGGTCCATAATGCATGCTTTCATCAACTGTAACTGTGACTGTAACGTTACAACACCATGACCCCTTCCAAAGGCGGTTCTTTTTCTTCTCAGTCGGGCAAACACTTACTTCAACTATAACTCCAAAAAGTCTCTTCTCTTTACTAAACTGGAGCCCCATTATAGCCCCCTTCCGAGTTGCCATGACAACCAAGTCAACACGCACACACGCACGGAGAGAGGGAGAGCTCCACATCTTGGCGGGTAGCACACCTTCCCTTGGAACAGGTCTAACGCAGATGAACACCTAATAATAACAATAATAATAATAATAATAATAATAATAATAATAATAATAATAATAATAATAATAATAATAATAATAATAATATATTTGAGGTTCTGTCAGTCTAATTTCAAATGTTAAAGCTCCATGGCAAAAATTTACTCTGAGAACTGAACTTTTGTTATGTTCATAGCCATCTCAAAATGCATATCATCATTTCAGATGGAGGGCGTGGCCTTCACAGAATGGTTTGGAAATAAATATCCAAAGTGAAAACCCGCAAGTGTTGAGCATTTACTTTTGTTTCGTCGGGTAATGGCACAACAATCTTTTCACATTAATCTTGTCTTTAAGTCCTTTCAATTGACAATAATTCACCCTGAAGAGACGGCAGAAACAGGAGGAAAGCATTAAAACGCTTTATTACATGGGATATTTAAGTAAGTAAGTCAACTTTATTTGTATAGCTCTTTTCACAGACAAAGTCACAAAGTGCTTCACACAGTAGTACAAAATACAATCAAATATACAATAATATGCAGACAAATTTGAGCTTGGCCAGTGAGGCTAAAATGATTGTTTGAAAAAGTGAGCTCTTGATATTTGGCGCTCAGACCCCGGCAGAAGACTTTGTGATTATGGACGTGACAGGTTAGATGTATATTAGGAAATGTCGCCCCCTGCGGCCTGGAGAGTGGTAGCGGTGAAAATAAAACCTCAACTAAAAGAAACCCTGTCAAGACGGTGAATGGAGTGGAAGAGTTTTGAAAGAGCAGGCTGAGCGCAGATCATAGGAGAGCAGAGCGGTGAAGGTTGAGCAGGTGACACAGCAGGAAGTCATCCAGGCTGAGTCATCCAGGCTGAAGCTCTGCTGTGGCTTTGTTTTCGTGTGAATACACCCAGTATTTACAGAGATATCAACCACAGGTCAAACATCTGCATTGTGACAGTAAAAAAGACACAGATTTCTCACCTGTCGTCCACCAATATTAACCCGGAGCTCTTTATCATGTTGACTTTTTATGTCAAATCTAATTGCAATGACACTTTTAGTTTGAAAAGTCGCCATGATATGTCCGTATATTTCAGCTCTTCAGGGAAACAAGCAGCAGAGAAATAAAGTGTGGCGTGTGTGTGTCAGGCGGAACAGTCAGGTGAGGACAGGACATGGTCATGAGAGCCGGAACCAGCAGAACCACAATCTGATCCAGACTCAGCAGGAGGAATGGAACCTGATCCTCGACCACCAGCAGTTTCCAACGTCGCGCCAACGTCGCGCCAACGTCGCACCAACATCGCGCCAACGTCGCGCCAACGTCGCGCCAACGTCGCGCCAACGTCGCGCCAACGTCGCACCAACGTCGCAACAGCATCGCGCCAACGTCGCGCCAACGTCGCGCCAACGTCGCGCCAACGTTGCGCCAACGTCGCGGCCCAATAACGTCGTGGCCCAACATTCGGCACGCAACATCGCAACCAACAACATTCGGCACCACACATTCGCACGCAACAACACAATCGCGCAACACAACATCGCACAACAACACGCCTGCCACACATCGCACCAACATCGCACAGCATCGCACACATCGCACAAACATCGCGCCAAACATCGCGCCAACATCGCGCCAACAACATCGCGCCAACATCGCGCCAACAACATCGCGCCAACGTCGCGCCAACGTCGCGCCAACGTCGCGCCAACGTCGCGCCAACGTCGCAACCAACGTCGCAACAACAGTCGCGCCACATCGCACCAACATCGCACCAACAACATCGCACCAACAACACATCGCACCAACAACATCGCCAACATCGCACCAACATCGCACCAACATCGCAACCAACATGCGCAACATCGCACAACATCGCACAAACATCAGCGCCAAACATCCGCAACAACAACAACAATCGCACACCAAACATCGCAACCAAACATCGCACAACATCGCATCCAACATCGCGCCAACATCTGCGCCAACATCGCACCAACAACATCGCGCAACTCGCACCAAACATCGACCACTCGGCACAACGTCGCGCCAACGTCGCATCAACGTCGCACCAACGTCGCACCAACGTCGCAACAGCATCCGCGCACAACGTCGCGCCAACGTCGCCGCCAACGTCGCGCCAACGTCGCGCCAACGTCGCGCACAAAATCGCGCCAACATCGCACCAACATCGCACCAACAAATCCGCACCAACAACATCGCGCCAACATCGCACCAACATCGCACCAGCATCGCACCAACATCGCACCAACATCGCGCCACATCGCGCCAACATCGCACCAACAACATCGCGCCAACATCGCACCAACAACATCGCCGCCAACGTCGCGCAACGTCGCGCCAACGTCGCGCCAATGTCGCGCCAACGTCGCACCAACGTCGCACCAACATCGCGGCCAACATCGCACCAACATCGCACCACAACATCGCACCAAACATCGCACCCACCACAGACATCCGCCAACATCGCAACCATCGCACCAGCATCGCACAACATCGCAACCAACATCGCACCAACATCGCGCCAACATGCGCCAACATCCGCAACCAACAACCATCGGCCAACATCGCACCAACAACATCGCACCAACCTCGCACCAACGTCGCCCAACGTCGCATCAACGTCGCACCAACGTCGCACCAACGTCGCAGCCACGTCGCGCCACCATCGCACCAACATCGCACCAACAACATCGCACCAACATCGCACCAACAACATCGCGCCAACATCGCACCACATCGCACCAGCATCGCACCAACATCGCGCGCCAACGTCGCACCAACGTCACATCAACGTCGCGCCAACATCGCGCCAACATTGCGCCAACATCGCACCAACATCGCACCAACAACATCGCACAACATCGGCCAACATCGCGCCAACATCGCGCCAACATCGCGCCAACATCGCGCCAACATCGCGCCAACATCGCGCCCAACAGCGCCACCACGCACCAACAAACATCGCACCAACGTCGCACCAACGTCGCGCCAAGTCGTCGCATCAACGTCGCACCAACGTCGCACCAACGTCGCACCAACGTCGGCACCAACGTCGCACCAACGTCGCGCCAACGTCGCACCAACATCGACACACAACATCGCACCAACAATCGCAACCAAACGTCGCACCAACAACATCGCACCAACGTCGCACCAACGTCGCGCCAACGTCGCATCAACGTCGCACCAAACGTGCGCACCAACGTCGCACAAACATCAGCACCAACATCGCGCCAACATCGCACCAACATCGCACCAACAACATCGCACCAACATCGCACCAACAACATCGCGCCAACATCGCAACCAACAATCGCACCAGCATCGCACCAACGTCGCACCAACGTCGCATCAACGGTCGCACCAACATCGCGCCAAACATCGCACCAACGTCGCACAACGTCGCACCAACGTCGCACCAACATCGCGCCAACATCGCACCACATCACATCGCACCACAACAACATCGCGCAACATCGCACCAACATGGCACAACAACATCGCGCCAATACAACTCGCACCAACATCGGCACCAGCATCGACCAACATCGCGCCAACGTCGCAACCATACGTCGCACCAACATCACGCCAACATCGCACCAACATCGCACCAACAAAATCGCGCCAACATCGCACCAACATCGCACCAACATCACACGTTTCCGCAGCTCGTCTCCAGCCGGAAAGGAAGTACTAAATGTTCAAACGCGCAGGATAAAAGTAGTAGTTGTGAGTTTTAGTACATTCAGCCGCAGAAAGACATTCATCAGAGGTGCAGAGGAGGAATTCAATGTGGATGAATCTGAATCCCACTTCACACAACTGGACGTTTAGAGTTGGCATTTAAACGTCAGCATCTTGCACATTTCACATTTCACATCCACTGCCCGCTCTTTCTTGTAAAGGTACACTGTGGACGGTCGACCCCCCCTCCTCTCTCTCTCTCTCTCTCTCTCTCTCCCTCGCTCAGTCTCTCTGTAGAAAGTGCAGGTTGATTTTTCTGTCCGGGACCAGCACCGTTCTGTTCAGACTCTTCACTTCTCCCACCGACGGCTCCGGGCGGATCTCGAACGAGCGCACCAGCTGAAGGAGAGAGGAAACAATTGGGTGAATGTCGTCACAAAATGCACGGTGGCATGAAAATGACGTTGTCCTTTGTTTGGCTTCGGGACGAGGACCAAAACGTGCAGTATATTTTACAAACGTCACTTGCTAGAGAAGGAGGAAGATACGTTCAAACCCCCAAATCACAGCGGTAGAATGTGCGTTTTTCCTTTGTTGCAAGTGTTCCGTTTAAGACACAGAAGTCATTATGGTCTTAATAGAAAGCTAAATAATTGGATATGTTTTCGAACCACTTATGAGGCAGTCATTTCAATCAGGCAGGACAAGACGGAACAATGTGTGGAGGCAGAAAAAGGCCACAGAATGTTCATTTTAGACCTTTGTTTTCCCTATAACATTTTACTTGTTTGAAAAAATTAAAAAACACTGCACTTCGCAAACGCTATTTAAATACGACCCCCATGTTATGTCAGGATAATTTGTACCAATTGTAATAATCCTGTTCACCAGTTGAAATGAGCACGTTATTACCCACGGTATTTGGGACAACAATAAGTGCACATTTCAGTAATCATATCGTGCAGTTTTAGTCACATTGTCTGAGAATGGCGTGACGTTGTACAGAAAGTATAAAAAGTTGTGATAAAATGCCACAGCCTGAAAAAGACAGTGGCTAAAGGAAACAGTTCATACTAATTCCTGTTAATAACCTCATTTTCTGATAGATCTGGTTTGGACCACGCCCATTTTAAACCCCCTACATCTCAAACTTCAAAAACAAAAATGAAACTGATGTATGACTTTATTGTTTGAGCTAGTGATTAAAAACAACAAAACAGACCAACAGATTTAATTAGGATTCAAACTCAAAACGCAATGAAAATCTCGAATGAAACAGATCCAAGAAAAGAATCATTGGTGCAGTTTTTGACTAAATAAGAACATCACTTTTTACTTCATGACAGAGCAAAGAGTTAAATAATAGTTACATTACACCAGGAATAATATTTTAAGTTGTTGTTTTTTTTTCAATATTGATTCTTGTTGAACTTTGTGTAGTTTTGCCACTAGTTTTAGCATCAGTTAGTGTCTCTGTACAATGTTGACGTGGAGCATCTACAGACGATGCAGTGGTCAGCGCCCTCCAGAAGGACACTTTAAATGTCTGATGGAAAACCAAACTGAAATGGTTCAGTGATGGAAATCTTGGGGAAGATGAATCAACAACCGGCTCCCGTTCCAAAACCATATCACGCGACAATGAGCCAAAAACAAACCGCTTTCTGTCAGTGCTAAGTAAAGACTGGTAGAAGCAGCTTTTGTGTCTGTGACGTAACTATGGCAACACTTTGAACGTCAATCAATCCACGTTCCACTCTCATGATGGTGGACGCAAGAGGTCTATATTTGTGTCGATTGTGTTGGCCCTTTGCAAAGGATTCTGAATTGTTGTTATTCAAACATAAATACACTACAACCAGTCACTGTTTGAGTAGAGGGAAATGTGCAGTGTCTCCAGGAATGTAAAGAAAAAAACCGCCAAACCTGACCCCAGCGTAGAGAGAGTGAGTGAAAGTGGTCCGGACTCTGTGGAGGAGCCTCATGGTACTTTCAGAGACGCTGTAAAACGCCAAAACCCCTGCACTGTGGTCCAGGTAAACCCCGATTCTGGACGAGACCGGACCTGAGATATGGAACTGGACTTTGCTAAACCAAAGAAAATAACTGCTTTTGTCACAGAATAAGGCCCAGGATTTATTATTGTCTCCGAATCCACATTCATTAGAGTTCCCTTTTCTCTGAATATCTCTGTATGAAACTGAAATACGAACCCTCTCCCCAATCCACCCCACCTCCCAGTAACAGCGGCCCCTCAGACTCTCTCTGCTCAGGACCTGAAACCTCTGACTGAATCTGTCTGGATGATCTGGATAACTCTGGTCTTCACTCGTAAGTTTTGCTCTTCTGTTTCCATCAGACAGAGACAGTCTGGTGTGAGCTGTGTTTGGGTCCAGAGTGATTTCTGTATAATATTGTAAGAAGTCCTCTCTGGAGCTGGGTTCAGCTGGTGACAGTAAAACCTGGACTGGACTCAGAGTGAGCTGGAGTTTGTCCCTGAGCGCTGACACAGCTCTGGTCACTTTCACAAAGTAGCTCCGGGGCCCGGTCTGAATCCTGGCTGGCTCTGTGCTCTGTGTGACTTGGCTCAGTTGGGTCTCATCCCGGATCCGGATCGTCTGCTCCACTGCTCCACCGCTACACTGCAGGACTACTGTCTGGGCAGAGTGGCTGATGTACTGGGCCTCCTGTTTGAGCAGCTCTGCCTGCCTCTGGGCCCTCTCTGAGGCAGAGGACACTATGTCATGGCCCTTGTGCTGGTCCACAGAGCAGAGGTAAACAGATGCTCTGCTGGTCACTGCGGCAGAACAGCTTCTTCACTTCATCGTGTTGAGAGCAGATGTTTTCCAGGAGCTTGTGGGATGGCGCCACCAGCTGGTGTTTCTGTAACGCTGCAGCATCATAATGAGGCTGGAGGTGGCGCTCACAGTATGAAGCCACACACTGCAGACAGGACTGGACAGCTTTCATCTTCCTCCCAGTGCACACATCACAGGACACATCCTGAGGTCCGGCATAGCAATGGTCAGCAGGGGGCACTGTGAGCCCAGTCTTCTTCAGCTGTTCTACTAAACTTGCTAACATGATGTTTTTGATGAGGACAGGCCTGGGGCTGAAGCTCTGGCGACACTCGGGACAGCTGTAGAGCTGCTTCTGGTCCTCTTGGTCCCAGTGGTGTTGGACACAGTTCCTGCAGTAGCTGTGTCCACAGGGAATAGTCACCGGATCCTTCAGTAGATCCAAACACACGGGACAGAAAAAGGCTTCTCGGTCGAGTGCTTTCTGTGCCATCTCTCCTGGATCAGAGCGACTGAAAGTTTGACTTTGACACAAATGAAACTTAAGAGTGAGAGCAGTGGGAGGAGCCAGTGGGAGGAGCCAGGCCGCACCCACAGTGTGGATCTGATTTAATCTCAGGAGGAATCAGGAAGCACGGAGCAGCAACAATTTACCAGCATACATGTTTAATTTAGTTTAAGGGCATTTAACGTCATAGACATATGGTCATTTGTTTCCCGTTTTTATTTCACAAAGTTTTGTTTCACGAAGAATGGCCCCATTATTTACTTATTTTATTTACTCTATTTTCCTGTGTGTGTCAATAATGTTAGCCCTTTATTGAAACCATTATTTCCCCATTTGAACTTGCCAGTGTGCCAGTTTCTGTTCCCTGTGGTTTGGCCCACAGAGATATTCACCATGAGCCAGGTGAAACGTCTGCATTTTGACAGTAGAAAGACACAAATTCTACCACAGAATTCCCCAAATACTAACCTCAGGGCTGTTTATAATGTTGGGAACACATTGAATCACATTGAATCACACTTACACTTTTAAATTCCATTGTTGCAACACACATTAGAAGCAGAAGTATAATAATAAAAACGGATTTTATTTCTCTTATTTACAGCTGTTTTATGAACAGAAAAATATTGTACTAAGGACGATTGGCATTATGTCATAGTATATAACTGCAGGGTGGAGAAGTTTGTAGCTTTTAAAGTTGTGTGCTCGATTGTGCCTGCCTGATGGAGGATCTCATACCCAAGTGAAGGAGATTTCCAATTACCATACTTCGGACTTAAGCCGCTACTTGTTTCCCACGCTTTGAACCCTGCGATCATGACAGCGGTGTGTCTAATTTATATACTTTTACTGGTTAACGGCCACTGGGACACACTCTAGCAGGAAGCATTTCACACACTGTAGAAGAAGACGTCAGTGGACAGTGGTCACAGAGAAATGAAAGAGGAAGTGAATCTAGACGCGGCTGAACGCAAAGACACACGCGGACAAGTGACGTACGGCTGCAGTTTAGAACCTGCCGCTTTGAAAGTAAACTTTCTTGGCCCACCCCACCCTGCCCCTCGAGTCAGACCTCAACCGTGCAAGCTTCAAAATGCTGTGTGTTTTATTGCAATCCAACTCCAATTCATTGAGAAATTAGTCTAATCAGGTCCAGGCGCAACCACGGGCTGCAGCGCAGGGGTCCGCGGGTGCCCCACGAGACCCCCGGTTCAAAAGAAAACCGGCATGGGCACCTGCGGCTTATTGACAGGTGTGGCCTGTATATGTATAAATTCTTGTTTCTTTGGAACTTCCGTACGGTATTTGGAGGAGAGTTATGCTGAATTTCTTGGAGAGAAGGAAACACTCACTGCCTCACTAAACATTTTCCAAGTTTGGTTTTACAGCCTTATGGCATTATATAAGTTATATTTTTTGTGCTCACGCCGCATGGTTCAAGTCACTGGGACAGCTTGGAACAAAGAAACTCAACATGTCATGCACATTCCATCTGCGTCTGCTGTGTGTCCAGTGTCGGCCTGGAAGACCCCCTCAGCCCTTAACTTCTATGACCAGTGTTTTACCTGGAAAAGAGCCATGTTCATCTCCAGCTCTGCGATGCGGCGGCCCACACATCCTCTGACACCGAACCCAAACGGGATGGACCCAAACGGGTGAGGCAGCGTGTGGCCGTCCCTGATCCAGCGCTCCGGCCGGAACTCAAACGGAGCAGGGAACGTGCGCGGGTCATGGGAGATGGCGTAGTGATGGAAGGTGAACGGGGTCTGTGAGGAAAAACAGGAGACAAATGATGACGTTATTCTTCCACGGACAGGTGAGTGCTATAGTGTTAGTTATCGACCTGCTAACCCTGTATTTAGAGCTCAATACAAACATGTTCTGAACAACGAGATTCTTGAATTTGTTTGGCAGTTCAGATTTCAGTCTTCAAATGTTGATCTTCCCCTTGATCCTACATGTCCTTCCCGTGTTACTGTGGGTTCTCTCCGGGCTCTCTTCCTCCCACTGTCCAAACACATGGAAATGTGAGGCCAATTAGCCGAGTATAATATATATACATATATTCATCCTGTCAGCCTGTGTCACAGGATCTTGGCTCGGTCATTCTCTACCACCTTTGGGGGTGTTTCCCACTTTGACCTTGGAGTTTCCAGTCCATACTCCGCACAGATGTTCCTGTACACTATGCCAGCCAGTTGGTTATGGCGCTCCACGTATGCTCAACTAGTAAGTCTCCCACGGGGGACAAGGGTTCAGATCCCCCCTTAGGAAAGCTGTATCCTTTGCGTTTTGTGAACATTTGCATTTGTTATGACTTGACTAATTTTGTCTGCGTTGTTAGTTTGTTACATCATTGACCAATAACTGCTTCACGTACAGACGCGCACTTTATTTTTGGAAATAAACGTTCATTCTTCATTCTGTGTCATTTGCTTTTTATTTATATGTTTTGCTTTGTAGAGATATTTATTTAGCAGCCTACAAATGATTTTACTAATCCACTGGGCCTACGTGTATAATTCCTGGGAAACACTATTCACACAGTCACATCGAGGACTTCAGGAAAGTCACAGCCCCCCCTCATCATGACAGACTCCCCCATCACCACCGTGGACTCCTTCCATCTCCTCAGCACCACCATCACCCAGGACCTCAAGTGGGAGCCCTCCATCAGCTCCCTCATCAAGAAGGCCAGCAGAGGATGTACTTCCTCAAGAAGGCCCAGCAGAGGATGTACTTCCTGCGGCAGCTGAGGAAAGCCAAGCTGCCAGTGCAGATGATGGTGCAGTTCTACACGGCCATCATTGAGTCCATCCTCACCTCCTCCATCACCGTTGTGGTACGCTGGAGCCACAGCCAGGGACAAACAGAGACTACAGCGCCCTCTGCTGAGAAGGTGATCGGCTGCAGACTTCCATCTCTGCAGGACCTGTACGTCTCCAGGGCTCTGGGACGAGCAGGTCGGATCACAGCTGACCTTCTCACCCTGGACATGGACTATCAGTGAAGTAGTGAAGTAAGAGTGTGTGTTTTTCAAGGTGCTTTTGAGCTGCAAAGTGCAACTAATAACTGAATAAATGCAAGATACAGCGAAACATTTAAGGCAAAGCAAAGTCATCGCCATGGAGACGAACAGGTGGTGGATGCCTTACCAGAAAAGCTACACGGTGCACCTTTAAAATGAAGTACGTTATTAAACCAAATCACACTGTTGTAGTTCACATTTATTGAAGATTAAATGCCAACACATTAATACACCATTCAAACTGCGATCACCAAATATTTGAATCAATGAGACACAAGCCACGGTATTTTGTATTTTCTAACAATGTATTGAAGATGTTGTTACCGTATTTTCTGCACTATGAGGCACCGGACTATAAGGCGCACTGTCAATGAATGGTCTATTTTTGACCTTTTTTCATATATAAAGCGCACCGGACAATAAGGCGCATTAAGCTAAACAAAACAGATGAGTCAGTCAGTCAAGCTTTATTAAACGCATTCACAATAACTCTATTAACATTGTTCAAACGTCAATGAGCAAATCTGCAATAACTCCCAACCTTGTTCAGTGGAAACACGAAACGCTGTGTGGTCTTCTTTACTGGGCGCAGGTCATCTTCTTGCTTCCTCCACTTCCCATGTTCTACTGCGCGACTGACAGCCTTGAGTTTTAAGTCCGCGTCGTAAGCGTGTCTTTTGACGGGTGCCATTTTGGGATCCTTATACACACACTGTAATATAATGGTGAAGCACAGTATTACTGCGCGACGCTCCTGGCTACGGTAGTGTACCACATCAAATGGGTTCGAGGTCAGTAAGCACAACCAGAATTAATCCATACATAAGGCGGAAAATACGGTATATAGTAGTACATAAAGTTTTACTGTGGATGGAGAGTTGAAACGCCACGTCCCAAACCTGCACCCGACCAACTTTAAGCGTCAATCAGATTTGCGGGTAAAAGGACTTCTTTAGCATTTCCTCATTTTTCTCAAATTCTTTCTCGCCCTCACGCAAGGAATCGTGGACTTTCTGCCACGATTCGATGTCCGCACGCCACAGAGCCGTGTGGGCCCTGATCCACTGCGACAGCTCAGTCTCGGTGCCCTGGGCCAAAGCATGAGCGTCTTTGTAAAGAAAGTATGCGTCTACGCCAGCAAAAACTGAATTAAGTACACAAGAGCCGATTCGGACAACCTTAACCACACGCAGACCACTTATCGCTACTCGATTTATCGCGACTTCTCCTTCGGTTACATGATACATAGCTTCAGCAGACAACCTCTTATTTATCAGTTTTTCATAAGTAATACTTCCAAGGCCGGTCAGGTCATCTGCAAACACAGCACCTTCAAAAGTAGCTACCATTACCTCGTTCAAAACATCTTCTTTCAGTCCTTCAAAGTGCTGCTGGATTACATCCTTAAAAAAGACCTGCAGCTTGTTCATTAGCGTCACACACCGTTTGAAAGCCTCTTTTGCTCGGCCACTCTGTGTGTTGTTGACCCTATGCTCCACGCGTGTGGTCACAATGCCCTGGACTCCACTCACTAATCCCACTCCCAATCCAGCAACTTCAAATAACAACGACAACGGTGGGATCGGAATTAAAACCAAACCAATGGCAGATAAAATCGCTGCCCCGATCCCTACTGCGCTGCCGACCACGCCTGAAATCCTTGCTCCTTTGTACATACTGTCCAGCTGCAGAGCACAACCCTCTAATTCACCCAATAACTGCTCTATCTGAGGCTTCAGCTCACAGAACTTCTCCGTGAAGTGCTGAGACCGGCCCTTGAACAGGAGCACCATCGCGAAGGCCTGGTCTGTCCTGAGGGCGCTGAGCGTGTGGATTTGGGAGAGCATCTTCTTAATGTCCTCCTCGGATAAATCTCTTTGATCGATCTTTGGTTGGACCTGGCTGAAGTGGTTGAGCGCGGCGCTTTTCCATCCATCAAACATGCTCGTTATCGTCAAAATGTAAAGCTGGAGCCGGTTCTGGAAAACATCTTTGTTGAGAGCGTTGGGGTGGAAGAAGTAATGGTTGTTCAGTTTGAATAAAAGCAGGGAAGAAGAGAGGAACGTTGCAGTCCGGATGAGTAACCGCACAGTCTCCAGGTCCATCTCTGGGTTAAGGTTCTTCTGGAACACACTAACAGAGGTGACTGTGAGCCTCTCCATGGCCTCCAGGGGGCGCTGCAGGTTCTTCAGCCCACTCAGAGTCTTCTCCAGAACTGCACCCAGCTCTTTCTCTGATTCTTCAGTCTCTGTGAGCTCGGTGAGAGCCTGAACCTCTTCCTCTCTGTCCTGAATCCACTGGTCACAGCTGTTACTGAACACCCGAATGGTGCTTATGTCGTCGTACGTGTCAGAGACGTACAGCTGCAAGGCCCGCTTCAGGTTCTCTCTCTCAGAAGTCATGAGTTTTTATTCCTGGGCTTCAGATCCTGGTCTAAGAGCCTGGTCTAAGATTCTGGGCTTCAGATCCTGGTCTAAGAGCCTGGTCTAAGATTCTGGGCTTCAGATCCTGGTCTAGGCCTGGTCTAAGATTCTGGGCTTCAGATCCTGGTCTAAGAGCCTGGTCTAAGATTCTGGACTTCAGATCCTGGTCTAAGAGCCTGGTCTAAGATTCTGGGCTTCAGATCCTGGTCTAAGAGCCTGGTCTAAGATTCTGGACTTCAGATCCTGGTCTAAGAGCCTGGTCTGAGATTCTGGGCTTCAGATCCTGGTCTAAGAGCCTGGTCTGAGATTCTGGGCTTCAGATCCTGGTCTAAGAGCCTGGTCTGAGATCCTGGTCTGAGTCTCTGCTTTTGCTGTCTCATTCTCCTCTTCAGAGCGAGCGAGAGAGAGAGAGAGAGAGAGAGAGAGAGAGAGAGAGAGAGAGAGAGACTGCAGAAAGAGCGATGAAAGTAACTGTATTGATTTATGACATCTTCCCTCAAAGACCAGACCCGAAGACAGCGCGAGGGTTTTCAAGTCCAGGCTTTGACAGGACTGGGTTTTAGCTTCTATTTGACTTCTAGAATTCGATGTCATCATTTCAGTAGGTCGTCAAGGGCTAACTCTTGGAGACAAGTCCAAACCGAAATCTTAAATCTGAACAGGACCGGTGAGTCATGAGCGGGTGTGGCACGTGTGCAAGTGTGGCGCGAGCACAGCCGCACTAAGCCACGCCGCTCTTCGTTCTCGCCCGGTCAAGTGCACCGGTAAAGCAAAAACATCCCTCACTTTCTCACACGTTCGGACTATATCTTGATCATTCCCTGTGATTCGTTTTTGTAATCGTTTCACAACTTTTAGAAACCAGAGTGACAATAAAACTAACAACAAACAACTAGCATGAGCGCAGCACACGCTCATAATAACAAAATACATCAATACTTTAGTTCCATGTGGCTAGGGATATTTTTGGACATTTTAAAACATCAGCCCGACTAAGGAGAGCAAAGATCACGAGAGAGATTAGTTTGTTTGTTTGTTTTACATTTGTGCCAAAAACACAGCAGAATAAAGCTGCTCAAAGATGCATTAATCACAAAATGTAACTCCAGGTGTGTAAATGAAACGGGAAAGCAATTATGGCCAGGTTAAAAGCTCTTAAAAGTGGATTTTTGGCGTAGACTTAGGCCGTTTATGTCAGGTTGGACCACTCAGTTCACTAAAAACATTTCATAATTACGTTCAAGATTTTGCTCACCATCAAAAAGTGAATTACTCAAACGCTTTTATAAAATCAAGACTCGCCTTCTTTGGAAAACTGTATCCACCGATGACCACGTCTTTCTCCGAGAAGATTCTTGCGTTCAGGGGAACAACGGGATACATCCTGGAAAATACAATCAATCAAACCACAAAAATCCCTGATCATTTTATGTTTGTGGCCAGGTCCATTATGTCGCTGTTATTTATCCGAACGCACCAAAACAAAGCAATATTCGCTTAGAAATGAGTCGCTCAAATTAAAATATTGCATCTTTTGAACAGTGGTGGAAAGAGTGCTGAAAATGTGTGGTAAAAGTACATTCAGATGCCAAAACGTTACTCTATTACAAGTACTGCTGCCTAATTTGTACAAAAATGTAAAAAATGACTAGTTGCTATACTTATGTGCTATACATATCACAATGAAGTTTATCTGCGAATATGTATATCTTTTTTTTAGATCAGTTCAAATTGTGTTGGAGCAACAATAACGACGCAAATGAAAATGTGTATATATAATCATGGATAATATATGATATATAATAAATAAATAAAACACAATAAAAATATATGTTTAAAAAAATATAAAAATTACAAATAAAGTAAAAAAAAACCACACAAATAAAAAATACAATAAATATAATAAAATAAAGGACTTAATAAATCAATTTGAAAAATACAAATACATGGCCCACCCACTAAACACTGGTGTTGTTTCAGGGTTGTATTTATTTTTGTCTTCGAAGTTCTTTGAAGTTCTGTGGAGTTTTTGAGTGTGAATGTGGGGTATTTTTTCTTATTTGATTGTATTGTTACGTTAATTTTTTTATATTTTATTGTCATTCATTTAAAAAAAAATACATATATTAATGGCGCCAAAGTAAAGTTAAAAAAAAAAAAAAGAAGAATTTCAAAGTATTTTAATAAAAAGTCATAAGTATCGGATATTGCAATACTTGTCATGGTATTGCTTGGTATCCGACTGGATCAAATCACAATCTCTATCTGCTCATCTCCATAGAGATTTTACTGCTTTAACTGGAATGTTCCACAATATAATAAGGCATTAAACGTATCTATTCTTATTCCACTGTTGCTGTTAATTACACTGCAATTCTCTTTCTAATCTCACTATTTGTGAAATATATTTTAGGTTTTGAGACAGAAAAATCCACAGGAAAACCGATGGATTTGTATGACTTTATTGTTGATTTCAAAGTTCCAGAGTGAAGATGATGCTGTTTGCCTTCACCATTGTATAACCAGTGTTACTCATTCTGTGACTCTGAGACACTCTGAGTTTTCTTAAACTCATTAACATAAAATATGACTTAAAAAATATGACAAGATGGCAACACACACATATCTACACATATATATGGCTCTCATTAAGGTAAAAAATGACATCCGTCTCAGTGCTGCGACACTGTCGATCATGGGATTCTTTTACAGAGACTGGAGGACTGGGTGGGCATCACTGGTATGGCCTTAAATTGGTTGAAGTCCTACCTTGAAAACAGGAAAAACATTGTTGAGATTGGTGACTATGTCTCCGAAAGCATGGCGCTGACCTGTGGTGTGCCCCAAGGGTCAATAATTGGACCCATTCTGTTCAGTTTGTATATGCTGCCGTTGGAACAGTTAATACAAAACAGTGGTGTGTCCTATCACAATGATGCAGACGACACTCAGATCTATGTTTCATTGACGGCAGGTGAATATGGACCAGTGGATTCACTCTGTCACTGCATCCAACAGATCAGTGTGTGGATGCAAAACAACTTTCTCCAGCTGAACTCAGACAAGACTGAAATCATCGTCTTTGGCCCACAGAAACAAAGAGAAAGTGTTAGCAGTCATGTGAGAAATATTAGGTCATTAGGTATAATCAAAATGTACCAAACAGTATCATGCTTATAATCTGTTTATGATTCATTATGTGTTTTTGTTAACAAGATGTACAGAGTTAATCTGGGGCAAGATAAACTGAGCGAAGTAGGTCGGGTCACGACCGCCCTGATGAAGTCAAATGTAAGATTACTGTTTGTATCAACTGAATAAAAGGCACGGGAGAGCAGTGGTTCAGAGAGAGACGGTACGACAGCAGCGTGCTGGGTGGGACGAGCGTAGGAGCGCCACATAAACTCTCCCGTGCACGGAAAAACCTAACAGACAGCGTTGGCTGATTTATTTCTACTTAAAGGCCTAGGTGATTTAATCCACAATTAGGATGGAAGTTGCCATTTGAAATAAGAGCTGTTATAATTCACTCTTGTGCATTATTCTTTGACAAGTCACGACCAGTCTCTCTCTCTAAAATCTGTAAACAAAGTAAGAAATTTAGGAGTAATAATGGACTCAGACTTTTTCAACAGCTACATCAATTCAATAACATCAGCAGCTTTTTTCCACCTGAAAAACATTGCCAAAATCAAAAGTATAGTGTCTAAACCAGACTTGGAGAGACATTTATCCATGCGTTTGTCTCTAGTAGAGATTAGACTACTGTAACGGCCTGCTCACTGGCCTCTCCAAACGAGCTGTCAAACAGCTGCAGTACATCCAGAACGCTGCTGCTCGGGTCCTGACTAGAACCAGGAAGTACGATCACATTAGTCCTGTGCTCAGGTCTCTGCACTAGCTCCCTGTGCCTCAGAGAATAGACTTTAAAACAGCTCTGCTTGTGTATGTCTCTCTATGGCCTAGCACCAAAATACATCTCGGACATGTTTGTGCCAAACGAGCCACTTCGGACTCTGAGGACCTTAGGGACCTGCCTCGTGCTGGTCCCTAGAGCCAAGACCAAACACGGGAAATCTGTGTTCCGGCTCTATGGGACAAAGGTCTGGAATAGCCTTCTCCAAGGATGTGAGACAGGCCCCCACCCCGGTAAAGGACTGTTTCTGTTTTGTGGGACGGAATCAAGACTAGTGTAGTGAGTAACTCAATGAAACAAACGGTTCGCTACACAGAGGACCAGAAATGATTGGACTATTTGATCTGGCAAATTACTGATCAACCAAATTTTGATCCATGCTATGCCCAATCCCCCTGCTCTCCCTTATCCCTCTCCCAGCCTTGAGGAGACCAGCTGGACAGCCAGTCATACAGACCTACACACACACGCACAAACAACATTCATCTGACCTTCACGTGTGTACTTCCCGTATCTATTTCTTCTCTTGTTTGTGACCCACCCCCCCATACCCACTGAAAAATACCATCACTTGACCATGTGTACTGTATTCATAATACGTGTTGTATATTGTGTATTATTGTTATGCTTATGGTTGAAACTGCATTTCATTTTCCAAAAGTTCAAGTTCCCCAGTGGGCGCTGCACGGCTGCCCGGGGGGCTGATGCTCTTATGCATGCCTCTCATGTCGCAAAATGTCATCAAATCACATTCCTATGTTGTGAATTTTGTTCACTGACAATGGCAATAAATATATCCTGATTCCTCCTGATGCATACATTTACTAGCATTCATACACACACACATGCATTTTTAGTACACAATTTTTTCAATTTCTCTATAATTTCCTATTACATTAGACTTAAATTATTTTAATGTTTCATCAAACTCGTTCCATAAATTAACTCCTCTAACAGAGATTTGATTAAAAGTTAAAACAAAACACACCGAAAATCTACAGAGAAACACAGATAACACAAACAGTATCACTGGTGCAGTTTTAGATGAAATTAAAAAAAATGACTTTTTACATTCTGACAAAGAGTTAAATACAGTTACATTACGCCAGGAATAACATTTGGACTGAAAGAAAGTTCAAATGAAGTGAGTTCAAAACAGGGTCTGATGTAAAATATGTAGAGAATATATGAGTTTAGTTTGAACTGTACTAGTTTAAACAGTACTAGTTTGAACAGTACTAGTTTAAACAGCACTAGTTTGAACAGCACTAGTTTGAACAGTACTAGTTTGAACAGTAATAGTTTGAACAGCACTAGTTTGAACAGTAATAGTTTGTATCGTTGAGTTAAACAAAAGCTTGTCTGAACCACATTCTAACTCAATATTGTGTTAAATGTTTTTTAATAAATCAGTTTTTTCTCATGATTTGATTCTCCACATAAGTTCATACGTGTTTAGCAAAAATAACCACAATATTGTATATTTACATATTAATATCATGTAAATACTATTATTTTGATACATTGATAATACAATTTTTTTAATGTTCTTGAACGTTTTTCTTTGAAAGTTTTGATAATAATATTAGTTTTGGATCACTGCTACACAACGGTCAGTAACGCCTTCCGCGCCGTGGCTCGCGCTGCTCTCGGCTTTTCAGATCACGCCATGGTTCACCTGATCCCCACGTACAGACAGAGGCTGAAGCTCTCCAAACCTGCAGTGAGGACCTCTAAGAAGTGGACCAATGAGGCAGTGGAGGAGTTACGTGCGTGTGTTTGGACATCACAGACTGGGAGGTTTTCAGAGCTGCTACAGAGAGTTTGGATGAGGACACGGACACTGTGACGTCATACATTCGATTCTGTGAGGACAGCATTATACCAACACAAACCAAAGTCACTTTCAACAATGACAAACCCTGGTTCACTCCAAAACTGAGGCAGTTAAGGCAGCAGAAGGAGGCAGCGCACAGGGCTGGTGACAGGGGGCGCTACAAAGACGCAAAGAATGGATTTAGCAAAGAGGTTTCTCAAGCGAGATCACAGTACAATACGCGTCTGAAGCAGCAGTTCTCTGACAACAACCCCGCCTCCGTGTGGAGGGGGCTCCGGCTCCTCACCAACCACAAGCCCCGAGCCCCCCCTGCTGCAGACAATCGAAAACTGGCTGAGCAACTTAACACCTTCTACTCCAGGTTTGATGTGACCACCCCCTCCCCCACGGTGGCCACCTCCGCCAACCCAAACCTGGTCCCCCCCACCTCCCCCACCACCCTCTCAGTTCAGGAACAGGATGTTCACAGGCTATTTCGGAAATCCAACCCCCGAAAAGCTGCTGGACCAGACGGCGTCTCTGCCGCTACATTAAGACATTGCGCAGGAGTGTTAACCCCCGTCTTCACAGACATTTTTTAACACCTCCCTGGGGTCATGCCATGTCCCAGCCGGCTTCAAGTCTGCCATCATTGTCCCTGTCCCCAAGAAGCCCCGGATCACTGGACTTAATGACTACAGGCCTGTGGCGCTGACGTCTGTAGTCATGAAGTCATTTGAACGCCTGGTCCTGCCCCACCTCAAGTCCTTCACCTCCTCCCTGCTGGACCCCCTGCAGTTCGCCTACAGAGCCAACAGGTCTGTGGACGACACCATCAACCTGGCACTCCACTTCATCCTGCAGCATCTGGACTCCCCGGGAACCTACGCCAGGATCCTGTTTGTGGACTTCAGCTCTGCGTTCAACACCATCCTCCCTGCTCTGCTCCAGGACAAGCTCTCCCAGCTCAACGTGCCTGACTCCACCTGCAGGTGGATCACTGACTTCCTGACGGATCGAGGCAGTGCGTGCGGCTGGGGAAGAATGTCTCAGACACTCGGACTATCAGCACCGGAGCTCCTCAGGGCTGTGTACTTTCCCCTCTGCTCTTCTCCCTGTACACAAACTGCTGCACCTCCAGCCACGACTCCGTAAAACTCATCAAGTTTGCGGACGATACCACCCTCATCGGGCTCATCTCGGACGGGGATGAGTCTGTCTACAGGAGGGAGGTGGTCCGGCTGGTGTCCTGGTGCAGCGGTAACAATCTGGAGTTCAACGCCCAGAAGACAGTGGAGATGATCGTGGACTTCAGGAAAGCCACAGCCCCCCAGCCCCCCCTCATCATGACAGACTCCCCCATCACCACCGTGGACTCCTTCCGCTTCCTGGGCACCACCATCACCCAGGACCTCAAGTGGGAGCCCTCCATCAGCTCCCTCATCAAGAAGGCCCAGCAGATGGTGTACTTTCTGCGGCAGCTGAGGAAAGCCAAGCTGCCAGCGCAGATGATGGTGCAGTTCTACACGGCCATCATTGAGTCCATCCTCACCTCCTCCATCACCGTGTGGTACGCTGGAGCCACAGCCAGGGACAAACAGAGACTACAGCGCATTGTGCGCTCTGCTGAGAAGGTGATCGGCTGCAGACTTCCATCTCGTGTGGACCTGTACGTCTCCAGGGCTCTGGGACGAGCAGGTCGGATCACAGCTGACCCTTCTCACTTTAACTGCAATATTCAACCACTCACTGCACTACAACTTTAAACATAACTGTAAACTTGTGTACATAGAAATGCCTATTTTTTATTTTTATTGTATAGTAATTTTAAATTGTTTCTTAATGCATGCCCTTTTTTGATTGAATATATGTTGTTTTATTATTGCTCAGTGTTTTATGTTAAACCTTAAGGCCGAGACAAGTTCCTATGTTTGTGAATTTTGTTCATTGACAATGGCAATAAACTCTTTCTGATTCTGATTCTGATTGTTAGTATTGATTTTTAGAACATCCCTCATAATAACTATTTTTAAACTTTTATTAGTTAAAAATAAAAGGCATAAATTAGATCCAAAACTGAGGAGAACAAAAGCTGTTTTATTTGAGTTTAAGGAAATAAACAGTGTCTCCAGGATTAATCCAGACCCCAGTGTAGAGAGTGTGAGTGAAAGTGGTCCGGACTCTGTGGAGGAGGCTCATGGTACTTTCAGAGACGCTGTGTAAAACGCCAAAACCCCTGCACTGTGGTCCAGGTAAACCCCGATTCTGGACGAGACCGGACCTGAGACCTGGGACCGGACTGAGTTAAAGAGAAATGAAAGAGTGGTTTTGTTACAGTATAAGGCCCAGGATTTATCATTGAGTCCAAATAAACATTCACGAGAGTTTCCTTTTCTCTGAATATCTCTGTATGAAACTGCTATATAAACACACGTCCCGCTCCACTCCACCTCCCAGTAACAGCGGCCCCTCAGACTCTCTCTGCTCAGGACCTGACTATAGACACTGAATCTGTCTGGATGATCTGGATAACTCTGGCGTTCACTCATACGTGTTGCTCTTCTGTTTCCATCAGACAGAGACAGTCTGGTCTGAGCTGTGTTTGGGTCCAGAGTGATTTCTGTATAATATTGTAAGAAGTCCTCTCTGGAGCTGGGTTCAGCTGGTGACAGTGAAACCTGGACTGGATTCAGAGTGAGCTGGAGTTTGTCCTTGAGCGCTGACACAGCTCTGGTCACTTCCTCAAAGTAGCTCCGGGGCCCGGTCTGAATCCTGGCTGGCTCTGTGCTCTGTGTGTCTGTGGACAGTGAAGCGTAGAGCTGGAGAAACTGGTTATGATCCGGAGTGAGGGACAGTGTTTCCAGCTCAGAGATGCTCCTCTTCAGCTCACTCAGGTCCTGCTGCAGTTGGTCCTGGAGCTCTTGGACTCGGCTCAGTTGGGTCTGCTCCTGGGAGAGGATCTGCTGCACCACTTCAGAGCGTCTCTTCTCCAGGAGAAGGGCCATCTCTCTGAAGCTGTCCCTGCTGTGCTGCACTGCTGTCTGGGCAGAGCGGCTGATGTCCTGGGCCTCCTCACGTTTGAGCCTCTTCAGGGGCCTCCTCGTCGGCAGCTCTGCCTGCCTCTGGGCCCTCTCTGAGGCAGAGGACACTATGTCGTAGACCATGTGCTGGTCCACAGAGCAGAGGTAACAGATGCTCTGCTGGTCACTGCGGCAGAACATCTTCACTTCATCGTGTTGAGAACAGATGTTTTCCTGGAGCTTGTGGGACGGCGCCACCAGCTGGTGTTTCTGTAACGATGCAGCATCATCATGAGGCTGGAGGTGGCGCTCACAGTATGAAGCCACACACTGCAGACAGGACTGGACAGCTTTCATCTTCCTCCCAGTGCACACATCACAGGACACATCCTGAGGTCCGGCATAGCAATGGTCAGCAGGGGGCACTGTGAGCCCATTCTTCTTCAGCTGTTCTACTAAACCTGCTAACATGATGTTTTTGATGGGGACAGGCCTGGGGCTGAAGCTCTGGCGACACTCGGGACAGCTGTAGAGCTGCTTCTGGTCCTCTTGGTCCCAGTGGTGTTGGACACAGTTCCTGCAGTAGCTGTGTCCACAGGGAATAGTCACCGGATCCTTCAGTAGATCCAAACACACGGGACAGAAAAAGGCTTCTCGGTCGAGTGCTTTCTGTGCCATCTCTCCTGGATCAGAGCGACTGAGAGTTTGACTTTGACACAAATGAAACTTAAGAGTGAGAGCAGTGGGAGGAGCCAGTGGGAGGAGCCAGGCCACACCCACAGCTCTGTGTAGATCTGAGGAAACAGGAAGCACCGAGCAGCAACACTTTAAAGACACACACTGCTTTTCTCTCTCAACATGTTTGTATTGTCATTTCAGAGGACAGGGGCCTTTAGAAGTTGTTTTGAAAGAAATATCCAAAGTGAAAAACAACAAATGTCACAAAAACTTAGTTTTGTCTGGTAATGGCCTAACAAACTCAAGGGTCTGGATGCAGACCTTAATCCAGAGTCCTCGACCCCCGCAGAGTTTAACCGGTGGTGGTGGTGTTTTATGGCGGTTGGTATCCATAGTGTTACTTTACCTTCATTCTTTAGACTTTATTCTTTAGATTCCATTCTTTTGACTTTATTCTTTAGACTTTATTCTTTAGGCTTTATCCTTTAGACTTTATTCGTTAGACTTCAGACTCAGTTGGTCGCTGAATAGGACAGGCAAACTTCCTACCAGTTTGTGTAATCACTGTCGAGAGCAGAAACTGTTGAGCATGTGCTGCTTCACTGTACAGCACATGAAGGAGAGCGAACTGAATTAGTTTTATGGTTTCAAAATATTCATTCATTCGTTCATTTTCTACCGCTTGTTCCCGTTAGGGGTCGCGGGTGACTGGAGTCTATCCCAGTCCCTTTGGGCCTTAGGATAGGTTTCAAAATAATAAACAGGAATTTAATCTGCTTCGTACAATTATTCACAAAAATCATGTTAGGCTATATTTACTTACTTATATAACACAGGATTAATTGGAAGATTATAGACTTAAGAACATATTTTTAGTGTTACACTACAATCCCCTTTTTGGTATTCTGGTCTCCACTGATCTCCTGTCCAAGCTCAATCCGGTGGGAGTCGGTGTCTTTGTGGTTGTCTGCCGGCAGCCATTGGAAGCACCAACAACAACTAAGGAATGGGGTCGAATGAATAAAGTCTGAAGACTGGCGGTAATGTAACATTATGAATATCAACTGCCATAAAACCACCAAAATATTGAAGTATTTATTATTACTATTTTTATTAAATGGTGTTTTAGTTTTGAGCACATTTGATTGGAGTGGAACGTGTGAAGGTCTCCTTCGTTTGGGTTCCTGCCCATGTTGGGGTGGATGGTACTGAAATGGCTGATTTGCTGGCTAAAAATTCCCTCAAAATGCCTATCCTATTCAGTGATCTATTGAGTCTAGTGTGGCCTACCAGAGCGACTGAGAGTTTGATCTTCTTTCTTCTTCTTCGGTGGTGTTTTATGGCGGTTGGTATCCATAGTATTACATTACCGCCAGTCTTTAGACTTCATTCCGTATTCTTTAGACTTTATCCTGTAGACCATCCCTTAGACTTCACTCCCTGAACTTCAGACTTCATTCTTCAGACTCCACTCTCCAGACCCCATTCTTTTGTGGTTGTGTTTCTTCTGTAGTTGTATGTCTTCAAAGTATGTGTCTAAGCTATACCCATCCCCCGGGTGGGGAAGTTCGTTACTTTGCAGCGCGTTTTCTACTTCTTTCCACTCCGGATCCTTTGTCCCAAGGTATCTTCCTGTGGCTTTGAGTAGTACAGTTAATAACTTCCACCATAAAGAGGAAAAATTATTTCCTTTTCAGAACCAAGACATCCTCAGAACTCTCGGAAGCTTCACCCGTGGAGGCTCCGCTCTCGGAAAGTTCACCCTTGTGAACGCTGGTCTCTCACCCTGCTCTGGCTGTGAGCAGTGCTGGCACCCCTCACTACATCCACTGTCACCTCTTTCCTTGGCACTTTCTTGACTGCCTTTGCATAGGATATACCTTAAGAGACTTTAATTTTTTCCACCTCAACAGCCATTTTGCAAAACTTGCATCCCCTGTAGGCAGAGCAATGTTCTCCACCACAGTTACAGCATTTCAGTTTTGCTCGTACTCGTGATCCCCTGCACATTCCCTTTGCAGACTGCTGCAATATGACCGCAGTGCTGGCACTTGAAGCAACGTGGTGGTGGAACATATGGCCTCACTGCATAGCTCATGAATCCAGTGAACACTTTACTATGCAGACATTTCCCTAGAAACTGTAACATTACTGACAGGCTGTCACATCATCCTCCATCCCAGGTAGTTTTCAATCTCCTGGCATCCTCAACCTTAGCTCCAGTTAAGTACTCCTTCACTTCATCCACAGTCATCTTCGTAGGGATGCCTGTGATAACTCCTCTGACCATGTTTCTTTCAGCATCTGAAACGACAACCTCCTTTCCTTTACTTTTAATCTTGATCTCTTTCCTTTGCTGAGCTGCGTCTTCGCACACGACCAGCAGCGAGCCATTTCCAAGAGCTCTCGCACCTTTGACCTCACCCACTGCCTAACGTAGGCTCAACGTTAATGCCACCAGAGTCTACTCCTTAAAGGACGCACTTCGCTGAGTGAGTTTTATGATCACCTTACACTCCCGACCTTGGAGGTGTCCTGCTGCTTCTCACTGCCAGAACATTCCGACCCGGATGGGCCCTTGGGCATTCCAAGTTTCTGTTTCTTCCTTTCAGACTTAACAGGAGTAAATATTTCCCCATCCTTATGCTCTTCTTCTTTGGTCCCCATCCTTGCATCTCCTTTGTTTTTGACACAAATGAAATTTAAAAGTAAGAGCAGTGGGAGGAGCCGCACCCACAGCTCTGTGTAGATCTGAGGAGGAAGCAGGAAGTACCGAGCAACAGCACTTTAAAGCCACAGACATCTTTTATTAAGAGTTTAAAAAGAGACGTTTGAACCTGCTGCAGACAGTAATCTGACAGGTTTGGTTGTTGAGCTTTTCGACAACTGCAATTACAAGTGCAAGTACAGGTTTGTAAATAAATCACATTAGTATTTTACTAGTATTGTTACTTTCCACTCCTGCAAATTAACCTCCCTTATATATTATTTTAGCGACGAGGCTTTTCTCGAGGATTATCACTGGCCCCTCGAGGGGATTCATTTACCGTAATACTTCTATAATAACTCATTTACCGTAGTGTTTCCTTAATGGTGGCCTTGAGGTAGGGCATCCGGGTGACCTCCTCTGCAGAAGGCTCGGGGTGGCTCTGTGACACCTCTTTGTGGAGTCTGCTCTGGACCTCGGGGTGCAGCGAGAGCAGGTGCAGCGCCCACGTCAGCGTGTTCGACGTCTGCGAGGAAAGAGACACGGAAACGGGACTAAAGGTCGAGTCTCTAGAACACGTTTGGTTTCATCACAACTTTCTAGAACCGCTAGATTTTCCAATGAGGCTGGGGACGGGTCAGAAGTCAGAAATGGTGTGGAATTAGCCGTTTCATTGTCGGATGTCGACCTGGTTTTTGGGTAATTTCTCTGTCATTACCGGTCCTGACCACGTGGAGCAAAAACTGGCACAAAGTTGAATGTCAATGATCTTTTATCTACTGTACTCAGATTTGAATTTTAACAGCCACGTCAGATCAATCACATCAGCAGCTTTTTACCATCTAAAAAACATGGCCAAAATCAAAAGTATAGTGTCTAAACCAGACCTGGAGAGACTTATCCATGCGTTTGTCTCTAGTAGATTAGACTACTGTAACGGCCTGCTCACTGGCCTCTCCAAACGAGCTGTAAAACAGCTGCAGTACATCCAGAACGCTGCTGCTCGGGTCCTGACTAGAACCAGGAAGTACGATCACATTAGTCCTGTGCTCAGGGCCTCTGCACTGGCTCCATGTGGCTCAGAGAATAGACTTCAAAGCAGCTCTGCTTGTATACAAGTCTCTCCATGGCCTAGCACCAAAGTACATCTCGGACATGTTAGTGCCATATGAACCATCTCGGACTCTGAGGACCTCAGGGACCGGCCTCCTGCTGGTGCCCAGAGTCAGGACTAAACATGGGGAATCTGCATTTCAGTTTTATGCAGCTAAAATCTGGAACAGTCTTCCAGAGGATGTGAGACAGGTTCTACTCTGGCAATGTTCAAATCTAAGCTAAAAACTGTTTTGTTTGGCTGTGCATATGACTGAAATGCTTTTCTTTGCACTCTTCTCTTTTATGTCTTGAACTATTATTTTGTGATTTTCTGCCATGTCTTTGTGATTTTAATGCATTTTTTCCTGTTGTGTGAAGCACTTTGAATTGCCTTGTGTACGAATTGTGCTCTACAAATAAACTTGCCTTGCCTTGCCTTGCCTTGCCTACTGTAAATTCAGTCCCAGAGAGTGCCTTTGTTCAAGCCCCAAAGTCGTGATTGTTGTCAGTTGAAAGGACTTTAAGACACAAGATTAAAATGAAAAGTTCGTGGAGCCAAACCCCAGCAAATAATGATAAAGTTCACCATTTGTGGATCGTAAGTGTGGATATTTTACACTAGAGTTTAATAGTCTCCTGTTCTCCATCTGAAATGTTGTCATGATCAGATTTACGTATTTGATGGGCAGCAGCACATAATGTTTTTAAAGGAAAACTCTAAACAGAAACTCTTTTTGAACTGTTTGTTTGTGCTGACAGAGAAGACTTTGCGCCAACGTTCACGCTGCGCTTTTTACAAACGAGACTCCTGATTTCTTGACACGCCCCCTACTGAAAAACTCTTTTCCCTTCTCTGCTTCACCCAGTTCCCTCGTCGGGGCCGGCTGCACTTTTACCGTGTCGACTCCGGCCAGCAGCAGCTCGGCCACGCTCCCGTACACGTCCTTCAGGCTCATGTCCGTGTTCGACAGGAGGTAGGTCAGGTACTCGCCCTCCAGCGCCTCCTGCTGGTCCGCGCGGCGCTCGATCTCCGCCAGCTTGCGGTCTATCAACACCTTGGCTGGAAAGTATCGAACATAAATGCATAAATGATGAACAAACGTAACGGATTTAGCAGTGCTGGAGGTAACTAACTGAAATTCAGAAAATACGTGACATTATTTGTATCTTAGGCTTCCAAACTGAGCTGAAATAGTGAAGAAAAACACAAAACACTGCTCTTAAAATGTGTACATGCACAATTTCTCCTTCTCTAATAAGTGATAAAGAAAAGCAGAGCAAACATTGCAACAAAAGTTGTTTCAATCCTATTATTTGCGTTTCGTTAATCGCAACTAAATGATTATTATTGTTATCTAATAATCATTATCTGCACTTTACAAAGACTTCAAAAGCAGATCTTAAATTCATAATTTTCAGCACTTTTCACCCTTCAAGTGTCAATATTTTTCGTGTTGTATAACCGTTTACTGCCTTTTCATCACTCTGAAACCCAGGGCTATTTACGTTTCATCATATCTTTTGCAAACCCTGAATTCGTCAAGTAAATTCAAATTCAAATATGCATTCCCTTCCCTTTAAACGAGGAACCGAACTGCGCGTTTTGATCCTCAGACTAAAGCCCTGATCTGTGCTTTTCCCGTCTCTTTGAATCACTGACCGAACGCGAAGATGCCCTCCCAGCCTTCGTTGTAGCGGCGCCAGAAGGGCAGCAGGGGGCGACTCCACTTGGGCAGCACGATGACGTAGGGACTGTTGGAGAACATCTGGACTATGGAGCCGATGAACTCCTGCGTCCCCTCGGGAATCCGCTCCTCCAGGCAGCCGATCCTGGTCTCAAACAGCACGGACGCGATTCCTGCCGCCGCCAACGACAAAGAGAAAGCATCGTGTCGCATTCACGCGCCATTTATCATCTGTCTGAATCACAGCGCTCCAAGACACGACTCGAGTAAGAGGACAAGTTGGACGACTCACTGAACTGAACCGCACTGAAGATAAGTATATACAGAGCTCATTTTTGATTTAAGGTTTCACTTCCTGTTTATTGATGACATCACACCAGGAAATTACCCAGCAAACACTGGTCCAAAACGCACCTAACGTCACGGTGTTTTTTATTTGACGAATAAAAATACAGGAGCGCGTTGAATAAAGCACAAAATCTGCCCATTTCAAAAGATGGACACGAAAATGAGACATCATATCTGACGGAGCAGCGCAACAAAACGCAAATGATTTCATGTCGTCAACATTAAGCTAATACTTTTACTTCAAGAAAAATATGACTCATGTAGGAGTAAAAGTATAGTGTCAAAATGTTACTCAACTCAAGTGTATATAATATAATAACATGATATAAAGATACTGCCATAACGTTTCTACTACAAGTCCCTGGATCTCATTTTTGCTTAAATTAGCTTCAGCTTTTAAAGAGGAATTGTCAAAACCCGACAAAAGCCCAAACACCAGCTTTAGTCTGACTTATATTTAACAAAGACAATACAGGCGAGAATTTAAGTTAGTTTCTACTTTTAATCAGAGTAAATCAAACGGCAGCCTCAGCTGTCAGAGTCATTTTATGGTTAAAGATAAGACTTGTTTTGCTTTTGTAACAGTTTGGGTTTATTTCACAACCTCCAGACGGCCCCAAGCGCTGAAGCCATTGCATGAAACGTAAAGAAATCATTAAAAAGGTGAGCCCACCCTCAAGAGAGAAGCGGTAGAGCTCGTTGGCGATGTCCTCCACCAGGTCTCCGGACGGACTGGACTTCCTCAGGACTTGGACTCGGCCTGTGAAGTCCCGGACCACGTCCCGGATCACCGGCCCGAACTGAAGACTCTCCTTTGGGAGCAGCATCTTCTTGTTCAGCACCGAGCGCAGCCGGTACCAGCGCTGGCCCTCCCTGAAGGAACAGAGCAGGACGGAAATGATGAATGAGGCTCCAGAAAAGGGCTGTTTTCACCTGCCCCCTATCCCCGCCCACATCACTGTACTTGGTGTACTTTGCCCAGGGACGACAGGTGGAAATGAGTACACTTGGTACAGAGCATGTCTCCTGATCGGGGTCTTGTATAATGTGCACTGTCCCCGTCGCAATAAACAAACTTAACTTAGGTTGATTATTTGAAAATGAAGACTCTGATTGAACCGACACCTTAACGTGGTGGAGGGGTTTGAGCGCCCGAATGATCCCAGGAGCTATGTTGTGGTAGGGTCTCCCAAGGCAAACAGGTCCTGGGGGACGGGTCAGACAATGAGCGGTTCACAAGCCCTTTATGATCAGAAGAAAAACAAGTTTGACTGATACTTAAACCTCAACGAATACATTTAAAAAACATTTAACGAGCGTTGAACCGCTATTCACGTCATTGAGCAATATCGGTTCAGTCCAAAATCACCGATATCAGTCGGATGCCACGCCTCGGTAATGAAAGAGTTAACTCTGCCGTCGCTTCAGAAACAGGAAGGAGACAACAGCTAACAGCTCCCGACCCGACAAACAGCTCCGACCCGGACAACAGCTCCCGCGACCCGGACAACAGCTCCCGGACCCGGACAACAGCTCCCGGACCCGGACAACAGCTCCCGGACCCGACAACAGCTCCCGGACCCGGACAACAGCCTCCGACCCTGACAACAGCCCCGGACACGGACAACAGCTCCCGGACCCTGACACACGCAACGCTCCCGGACCCGGACAACAGCTCCCGGACCCGGACAACAGCTCCCGGACCCGGACAACAGCTCCCGGACCCGGACAACAGCTCCCGGACCCGGACAAAAGCTCCCGGACCAGGACAACAGCTCCCGGACCCGGACAACAGCTCCCGGACCCGGACAACAGCTCCCGGACCCGGACAACACTCCGGACGACAGGTCCCGGACCGGACACAGCTCCAGGACCCGGACAACAGCTCCAGGACCCGGACAACACCTCCCGGACCCGGACAACAGCTCCCGGACCCGGACAACAGCTCCCGGACCCGGACAAACAGCTCCCGGACCCGGACAACAGCTCCGGACCCGGACAACAGCTCCCGGAACCGGAGCAACAGCTCCCGGACCCGCGGACAAAAGCTCCCGGACCAGGACAACAGCTCCCGGACCCGGACAACAGCTCCAAGGACCCGACAACACTCCCGGACGCCGGACAACAGCTCCCGGACCCGGACCAACAGCTCCCGGACCCAACGGACAACAGCTCCGGACCCGGACAACAGCTCCCGGACCCGGACACAGCTCTCCGACCCCGACAAACAGCTCCCGGACCGACAACAGCTGCCCGGACCCTGACAACAGCTCCCGGACCCGGACAACAGCTCCCGGACCCGGACAACAGCTCCCGGACCCGGACAACAGCTCCCGGACCCGGACAACAGCTCCCGGACCCGGACAACAGCTCTCAGTCTTTATGAGCCAAAAGTGACAAAGTTACAGACTTTTAGAAGCTCTAGAAAAGTTTTAGATGAAACTTATCATTAAATATATAATAATCTAAATCAGGTATTTCCAAACTATGGCCCGGGGGCCAAATGCGGCCCTCAAGCCAATTTTTGTTGGCCCTCCGGCTTCCTGCTAAGTTGGTCCAAACAACAAAAAGTTGTACTTTTTATTGTAAAATTGGGTAATTCAAAGCATTTTGATGTTATACCAACCTATTATTTATGACAAAGTCTCATTGAAGCTGTGGAGGCCCATCGAAACTATGTCAAATGAAAAATGTTGAATGATTCACTTCATTGTCGGGTTGTCTGTGGCCCTCTGCTTCGTACAAGTTTCAAAATGTTTCAAAAGTTTCAAAAGTAGTTTAGCAAGTAAAACAAAAACAAATATTCAAATTAACCATGACAACATTTAGAAAATATCGGGCCAATATCGTTTTTTTGGAAAAGGCGGTTCCCGTAACATCGGACTCAGAGAGGAAATCGTATCAACTAAATAACAATTCACATTTTATTACTTTTAATGTCGTTGTGAGCCCCCTTTTTTCCCCACGCGTGAAAATGTTGAGAGATCCCCAAACATGGACACAGTGGGCTCCTGCTCCATCTGAGAAGATTCGGACCGCACTGTCCCGTCTCTAAACTGTTGTTGTGTTTGTTTTTAGTTACTCTGTGAACGGGCCGTATCCAATTGCTTGCGTGTCGCGGTACTCCTTCCACAGGGACATGTCTCCTCGCACCGGGAACTTCTCTTCCTTCCTCAGGACCTCCTCCAGGAGCTCGGCGCTGCCCAGAGCCACTGTCCGCAGGCCGTCTCGGTAAATGCTGCCGTGGAGATTCTTCTCGTACAACTGTGGACAGAGGAGGAGACGGAGGAAAGAGACGAAGAGAGGGGGAGGAAAGGAAGGGGACGGAGCGAGGAAGGAAGAGAGAGAAACCAGGACAAAAAGATTTTATCATTCTATAAAAATGTGCTCAAACCGATTTCCTGACAATCTTCTTCTCGAGTTCATCTTCTTCTCAAGTTCATCTTTTTCTTCTCGAGTTCTTCTTTCTTCTTCTCCTTTAAAATCACTTTTTAACAATTCTAAATTCCCAAAATGACTGATTGCTTTATCGACTGGACTTCCTCTAATTTCGTATAATTTGTTTATTGTTTTATCGTCCTCGTTTCTGTCACTTCCTCTGACCTGCATTTGCTTCTTTACTTCTAGTTTTATGACACTTGCATTGTTCTCCGATACTAATACTATAAAAACAAGTATAATATACTGTCTAAAACACGCCGGAGGAATAAAGTTGCACGGCCTTTAGTCGCCGCGACACGACGCCCTCTGACCGCGAAAGCGGAGTCCTGCCGTTACCGTGGCGACGGCAGTAATCGGATCTCAGGCATTTCTAAACAGCGCACGCAGCGGGAAAGCAAGAAAAACAAGCGGCGCTTTAGGCAGAAACGGACGGACCGCGGCCGCGAGCGCGGGAACGGAGCGCTAACACAACGCGGGAACGGAGCGCGAACGCAACGCGGGAACGGAGCGCTAACACAACGCGGGAACGGAGCGCGAACGCAACGCGGGAACGGAGCGCGAACACGCGGGAACGGAGCGCGAACGCAACGCGGGAACGGAGCGCAAACACAACGCGGGAACGGAGCGCGAACGCAACGCGGGAACGGAGCGCAAACACAACGCGGGAACGGAGCGCAAACACAACGCAGGAACGGAGCGCAAACGCAACGCGGGAACGGAGCGCAAACGCAACGCGGGAACGGAGCGCAAACACAAACAAAACCAAGCAGTCAGCTGTAATACCTATAATTCAATTTGAATGGTATTTGTCATATTTATGAGGCCCAAGCGCGTGTTACAATTATTGTGAGGAGAAACAATTTAACGACAACTATTCATGCCCAAACTCTTTTCTTCCCCTGAACGATTAAGCAACGTTAACGTGACATTAACGCATGGAAACGGCACTCAACATTTAGGTTCAAATCGGCTTATTTCGGCTTCTAAATCTGGAGCAATTATACTCACAAAGACGAATATCTCAATGTTTTTGTATAATCTCTAACAATATTCAGAAGATATTTTCACGCCTCGGAAATGTGCTAAAATGTCCTTGTTTGGAAGATGACACTTGATGTTTCGGGTTCATTTGACTTCTCATTTTCTGCTGTCATGAATAGTTTCAATTATAAGTAATACAGTCAAATATTCTAATTTTGCATATCTTCTTCAGAACATTTGCGATATTACCCACTTTTTAAGATGTTTCCCGTCTCAAATTAAGATCATATTGCGTCAAATAATCCCAACGATCAATTCTCAGAGTAATCTTGACTTTAACAATTGTAAAACTTGACTTTTTTCCCCAAAATTGCGCGGCGTTTCTTCTTCTTCGCTCACCTGAAGCTCGTGCATGCGGTTGTAGTAGCCCTTGACCAGGAGTCTGTAGAACAGCTTCAAGAACCCGACTTGGGGCAGGTCTTTCACGGTCCGGAGCCCGGTCTTCGCCCCGGTCTGGTCCTGGACTTGGGCCGACGCAGAACTGGAGGCGTGAGCCGTTTGGGCCGCGAACAGACAAGGGACTAAAGGAGGTCCAGGAGTCCGAGATCCCAGAAGTCCAGACCGGGACACGGACCTAGACCAAGACTGGACCAGTGCGGACATGATGCAGGCTTTGTGTGACGTGTGGACCTGTGTTTAGTCCAGGTTTAGTCTCGGTCAAGCCCTGGTTCTGTCCAAGTTTAGTCCTGGTTATATGTCTTTGTATAATTGAGACCAGAGTAGTTCTCGTTTAGTCCAGTTTTAGACCTGGTTTCGTACTTAAATTAAACCAAATGTAAAATAATCCAAATTCAGAACTATTAAAATCTGGTTTAGTCTAAAATCTGGTTTAGCATAGTTTAAATTTTGTCCCAGTTTAACCTCAATTATAGCGTTTAGTCCTGTTTCAGTTGTTTTTCCCCAGAGCTGGTTTAGTCCTGGTTTAGTTTCATTCCAGAGCTGGTTTAGTCCTGGTTTAGTTTATTTCCAGAGCTGGTTTAGTTTCTTTCCAGAGCTGGTTTCATCCTGGTTTTGTTTCTTTCCAGAGCTGGTTTAGTCCTGGTTTAGTTTCATTCGAGAGCTGGTTTAGTTTCTTTCCAGAGCTGGTTTAATCCTGGTTTAGTTTCTTTCCAGAGCTGGTTTAATCCTGGTTTTGTTTCTTTCCAGAGCCAGTTCACAGTCCTGCACCAGGCTTGTTCCTTTCCTGCTTCAATCCTGGCCCAGATAATCCCAGTTTTTCGGACATGCTTTGGTCCCAGTTTGGTCCCAGTTTGGTCCTTACGTAGGACTGACCCGGGTCCAGCTCCACATCATATAACAGGGCTCCAATGACAAAGGCGGGACTGAGGGCGGAGCCAAAGACACACTGGGAATTTAACCCTTCGGCCACAATAAAGCCCTTGTTTCAGCGAGAAGGACCAGACGGGTTTAGTCCTGCTTTGCACACGTTTACGGTCTTCGTCTGGTTTTTGTCCTCGTTCACTGCATCAACGTTTCTAAAAGGCACTGCTCATGACTTTTATATATTTTAGGTTCTTTGCACCCTGAAGTGTTTGTCAAAGCCGCTTGTAGAAGATAATAAACAGTAGGGAGAAAGATAATGACGGGCATCGAAATGTATCTATAATATCAAATTAAAATGCTGTTTTTAAAATACATTTCGATTTTTTTTTGTGTAATACATTCTTTGTATTTTAGATTTTCTGTACAAATATTTTTTACTTTTCATGTGGGTTCAAGCAGAGGCCGAAAGAAAACAAGGAGGTAAAAAGTGTTCATAGTCGAGGCATTTCAGTAAAAAGCACATTCGTATCGGTATTGGATCGGTATTGGATCGGTATTGGATCGGTATTGGATACTGAATACTGAAATGTTTCCAATTTTAAAGTAAAAAGTAAGTAGTGTTAATCTTGGTTCCGTCCTGGTTTAGTCCAGTTTTAGTCCTGATTCCGTCCTTTAGTCTTGGTTCCGTCCTTGTTTAGTCCTTGTTTAGTCCGGTTTTAGTCCTGGTTCCGCCCAGGTTCGGCCCATACTCGGCTGAGCCCTCGTACTCTCTCTCCGTGGGCAGTAGCCCGGGCTGAGCTCTCGTACTCACTCTCTGTTGGCAGTAGCCCGGGCTGAGCCCTCGTACTCACTCTCTGTTGGCAGTAGCCCGGGCTGAGCCCTCGTACTCTCCCTCCGTGGGCAGTAGCCCGGGCTGAGCCCTCGTACTCTCTCTCCGTGGGCAGTAGCCCGGGCTGAGCCCTCGTACTCTGCCCTCCGTCTCTCTCTCCGTGGGCAGTAGCCGGGCTGAGCCCTCGTACTCTCTCTCCGTGGGCAGTAGCGCCGGGCTGAGCCCTCGTACTCTCTCTCCGTGGGCAGTAGCCCGGGCTGAGCCCTCGTACTCTCTCTCCGTGGGCAGTAGCCCGGGCTGAGCCCTCGTACTCTCTCCGTGGGCAGTAGCCCGGGCTGAGCCCTCGACTCTCTCTCCGTGGGCAGTAGCCCGGGCTGAGCCCTCGTACTCACTCTCTGTTGGCAGTAGCTCTCTGTTCACAAACGCAGTCGACGCTCCACGTCCTCCAGGAGGATGATGCTCTGTTGAGGAGCCACACTCAGTAAATGATTGAGTCGATCGTCTGAGAGCGTTCTGTCACTCAAACTCATCAGACAAATGCTGTATCCCAGTTCGACCGGCCAGAAGCGGTGCTGCAAGTCAGAAGACAACAAAACATCAACGAGAGAAGAGTTTCTATTTTATAAGTGGACTATCCTCTTCTGTACGGGATACCTGAGCAAACACACACACGATATATGCAAATTAAGAGCAGTTACACTTAATTGATTGTTCCAGCTCTGACGGCCAACCGTACCTCTGTCTGTGTACCATCGTGGGTTTCCGATGAACTCCTTCACGTCTTGCACGAAGGCGGTCGCCCACTCCCTGCTCCATGGACCACGGAGCTCAGAGGTCTGCGGCGCCGAGGGAACCCGAAAGGCCTCCAGTCTCCTCCCATCGCCGTGTACATGACCGTCCGGCCCTCCTCCTGCTTCAGGGCCAACTCGCGGGCTACGGAAACATAGACAAGGAACAGACTTATGGTTCTTTAGTCGTAGAAAAAGATTCACTGTTTGGAATCAAGCATCCATGAGTTTGTTTTCCCTGAAGCCCAGTGTAGGTGAATAAAGTCTGCACCTTCTTGTAGGATGTTGAAAAATATTTGGCGGTCTCGTCCCAAAGCTGTGAAAGTGACCGACTCCCAGGGCGTTCCAGTGGTGCAGGTCCACCATCTGCCACAATCTCACTATTTGTGGAATATATTTTAGGTTTTTGAGACAGAAAAATCCACAGGAAAACATATGGATTTATGACTTTATTGTTGATTTCAAAGAGTTTCCAGAGTGAAGATGATGCTGTTTGTCTTCACCAGTGTGTGACCAGTGTTACTCATTCTGTGAGACACTTTTACAATTAGGGTTCAAAGTCAACACAAAACACACTGAGAATCTACAGAGAAACACAGAGAACACAAACAGTATCATTGGTGCAGTTTTAGATGAAACAAGAAAATGGACTTTTTACATTCTGACAAAGAAGTTAAATACAGTTACATTACGCCAGGAATAACATTTTGGACTGAAAGAAAGTTCAAAATGAAGTGAGTTCAAAACAGGGTCTGATGTAAAATATGTAGAGAATAATATGAGTTTAGTTTGAATAGTACTAGTTTGAACAGCACTAGTTTGAACAGTACTAGTTTGAACAGCACTAAGTTTGAACAGTACTAGTTTGAACAGAACTAGTTTGAACAGTACTAGTTTGAACAGTACGTAGTTTAAAACAGCACTAGTTTGAAACAGAAACTAGTTTTGAAACAGAATCAAAATGTTGTCAAATCAGTTTTTTCTCATGATTCGATTCTCCACATAAGTTCACACGTATTTAGCAAAAATAACCACAATATTGTGTATTTACATATCAATATATAAAGTGAATACTACTCATTTCAAACTCAGTTTGATACATAAATAATGTATATATTGTCTTACACTGTTATTCAAAAGAGTTATGTAGTTTTGTTTACAACTTGTTTGTTAGTAGTGATTTTTTTGAAAAACCCACATAAAAACAATTTTTAAACTTTTATTAGTTCAAAATAAAAGGCAACAAATTAGATCAATAACTGCGGAGAACCAAAGCTGTTTTATTTGAGTTTAAGGAAATAAACAGTGTCTCCAAAATGATCAACCCAGACTCCAGCGTAGAGAGTGGTGAGTGAAAGTGGTCCGGACTCTGTGGAGAGAGCTTCATTGGTACTTTCAGAGACGCTGTAAAACGCCAAAACCCCTGCACTGTGGTCCAGGTAAACCCCGATTCTGGACGAGACCGGACCTGAGACCTGGGAGACTGGATACAGGTTAAACAGTAACATGGAATACTGTTTTTGTCAAAAGACCCAGGATTTATCATTGTGTTCCAAATAAAACATTCATCAGAGCCTCCTTTCTCTGAATATCTCTGTATGAAACTGCTATATAAACACACTTTCCCGCTCCACTCCACCTCCCAGTAACAGCGGCCCCTCAGACTCTCTCTGCTCAGGACCTGACTATAGACACTGAATCTGTCTGGATGATCTGGATAACTCTGGTGTTACTCTCATAACTGTTGCTCTTCTTCTGTTTCCATCAGACAGATACAGTCTGGTGTGAGCTGTGTTTGGGTCCAGAGTGATTTTCTGTATAATATTTGTAAGAAGTCTCTCTGGAGCTGGGTTCAGCTGGTGACAGTAAAACCCTGGACTGGACTCAGAGTGAGCAGGAGTTTGTCCCTGAGCGCTGACGCAGCTCTGGTCACTTCCTCAAAGTAGCTCCGGGCGCCGGTCTGAATCCTGGCTGGCTCTGTGCTCTTGTGTGTCTGTGGACAGTGAAGCGTAGAGCTGGAGAAACTGGTTATGATCCGGAGTGAGGGACAGTGTGTCCATCATCAGAGATGCTCCTCTTCAGCTCACTCAAGTCCTGCTGCAGTTGGTCCTGGAGCTCTTGGACTCGGCTCAGTTGGGTCTGCTCCTGGGAGAGGATCTGCTGCACCACTTCAGAGCGTTTCTTCTCCAGGAGAAGGCCATCTCTCTGAAGCTGTTCCTGCTGCGCTGCACTGCTGTCTGGGCAGAGCGGCTGATGTCCTGGCCTCCCGTTTGAGCCTCTTCAGGGCCTCCTCGTCGGCAGCTCTGCCTGACTCTGGGCCCTCTCTGAGGCAGAGGACACTTATGTCGTAGACATGTGCTGGTCCACAGAGCAGAGGTAACAGATGCTCTGCTGGTCAGTGCGGCCAAAGCATCTTCACTTCATCATGTTGAGAGCAGATGTTTTCCTGGAGCTTGTGGGACGGCGCCACCAGCTGGTGTTTCTGTAACGCTGCAGCATCATAATGAGGCTGGAGGTGGCTCTCACAGTATGAAGCCACACACTGCAGACAGGACTGGACAGCTTTCATCTTCCTCCCAGTGCACACATCACAGGACACATCCTGAGGTCCGGCATAGCAGCGGTCAGCAGGGGCGCTGTGAGCCCAGTCTTCTTCAGCTGTTCTTCTAAACCTGCTAACATGATGTTTTTGATGGGGACAGGCCTGGGGCTGAAGCTCTGGCGACACTCGGGACAGCTGTAGAGCTGCTTCTGGTCCTCTTGGTCCCAGTGGTGTTGGACACAGTTCCTGCAGTAGCTGTGTCCACAGGGTATACTCTGTATATTATTTGTTTATTATTTTTAACATTATGTTTCGGCCCGCGACCCAGCCTGAGCGTCAAAAATTTGGCCCGTGGCCCAAAATGAGTTCGACACCTCTGACCTACAATGTGTATGAAAATGTACTCACTCATCGTCACCTTAGCTTCATCAGGGTTTAAATTAGTCAAAGTCTTATATTAGCTTCACGTTTTTAACAATGAATGGGAAGAATAATCAGTGAACGCAAATCGACAAAAAGAAGAAGAAAACAGGCCAAGATCCAAGTTTGCGTTCACAAATCCGGTTTTACAACTAACCCAGAGTAATCTCCACTTTGTGTGGCGTTCTCTTTGCACTGAAGCGTTTATTTGCTTGATGTCACTCCTTTTCGCAGCTGATCGATCCGAAACATAATATAATAATATCGGCCTATGCTGGAGATTTAAGCCCCCAAAAAATCTGAAAAGTGTAATTATTGGTTTATTTCTATGTAACACCTCAAAATTTAAATAGTTATGTTTTTTAGAAATACACAAAAAATATGAATCTATTTTATATGATTTACTTAAACGCTAATAAATCACCGTTTTGCAGTTTTTAAAACTTATATTACCTTTTTTTGTATGCCGTTTTCTCCACAAGTTTTGTAATAATGCTTTTTCCAAATGTAAACGCACAACATTCTTTACACACACACTTTTTATTAAAACGATTCCCCGCGCAGCCCGTTCACTCCCTGATAGTCTTTACATTGTCCATCGCCCCCTGCGGGTCGGTTTTATGCAGCAGGAAGTGTCCCTGCACTTGCGCCGCGCTGATCTCGGCGTGGACGCTCAGGGCGGCGGCGGGCGAACCCGTCCCAGTCGGAGAGGCGTCTCCGGGTAGAAGCGCCCGAACATCTGTGCCAGCTGCCAGCGCGAGCAGTGTCCGATGTACTGCTTCAAGTCCACGCGACCGGGCCGGACCAGAGCGGCGTCCAACCTGCGGTGACAGAAACGGCGTCTTACTGCATCAGGGTATTTGACTCGCGACGTCAAATAAAGGTCGAAATATGCTGAGCGAAGGCATCTAGATACAGAATATTTACCATTTAAAGTGTTTTATTGATGGAAAACGGAAATTCCTCGACATTTTTGTTCAATAATGTCGCCGTTTTTTTTGTTGCCAATTTTAGGTTGGAAATGCAATGGCTGAAGGCGCCGTGTGAATCTTGCAGAACGTTACAGAATGCCTCGTTTGGGATCACAACGAATACTGTGATATTTTGGGGCGGCAAACAGAAAAACAGTGATATTTTCATGAAATGGAGCAAAGGATCGTGTTCTATGTCGTATTATTTGATATATTGTGACGACCCACGATATCATACTGTTTTGGTTATTGTCATCCCTAAACTGGGCCTTTCTGTGTGGAGTTTGCATGTTCTCCTTTTTGTCTGCGTAAGTTTCCCCTCCCACTAAAAACGTGTACAATAGGCTCCTCCCCTCAGTGGGACATCAGGCGGAAAAGTGAAGCTACAGCAAAGCATCTCTCCTGTTAAAGTTCATGTAATAATGCAAATAAATAAACTAATTAACTTAGAGCAGGCAATATTATCAACATTCTGGAGCTACATGTTTTTTGTATTATCTAAATAAAAAAATAAAAGGATCAGCAATGTGCGAAAATGTGTTTGTAAAAGTGTAGAAATGTCGCTTTTTGCTCCTGTTTTGAGATTAGACTAGACGTGTCTGCCATTTTTAATTGTTTGAATTCTAGACATTATTTTACTTCAACAATGTTTCAGTCCGTCTCTAATAACGTCACGAAGGAAACATGCAGGAGTGTGTGTGAAGCTGCCTTCACTGAACGAGCGTCTTCTAAACGTTTTTGACATAAACCGTGGGAGTACCGTTCGATGTAGTTGGTGGTCATGAAGACGATGCGAGCCTCGGACGAAGCCACTCCGTCCAAAGAGTTGAGCAAACCGCTGAAGGTGAGACGGCCCATGCCCTGGAACGCCAAAGGATCTGAGGGCAAGATTCACACCTTTAGTCCCGGTTTTAGTCCTGGTCTAGGACTCGTTTTCCACTTTCAAATGCTGCGTCCACGTCTTCCAGTAGAATGGAGCTGGTTCAGTGCCTGGTCTGGAGCCTGGTCTCGTCTCTTATTTAGTCCCAGTCCATAGTTTAGTTCCTACATTAGTCCCCGTTTTAATCCTAGTTTAGGAAAACAGTTCAGTCCCTTTTTCAGTTCTGGTTTTGCCCAGGATTGGTTCAGTGTTAGTCCTGGTTCCGTCCTGGTTCCGTCCTGGTTCCGTCCTGGTTCCGTCCTGGTTCCGTCCTGGTTCCGTCCTGGTTCCGTCCTGGTTTAGCCCTCGTACTCTCTCTCCGTGGGCAGTAGCCCGGGCTGAGCCCTCGTACTCTCTCTCCGTGGCAGTAGCCCGGGCTGAGCCCTCGTACTCACTCTCTGTTGGCAGTAGCTCTCTGTTCACAAACGCTGCGTCCACGTCCTCCAGGAGGATGATGCTCTGCTGAGGAGCCACACTCAGTAAATGATTGAGTCGATCGTCTGAGAGCGTTCTGTCACTTAAACTCATCAGACAAATGCTGTATCCCAGTTCACCGGCCAGAGCGGTGCTGCAAGTCAGAAGACAAAAAAACATCAACGAGAGAAGAGTTTCTATTTTATAGTGGACTATCCTATTTTTTCATGACAATGCACGTCTGGAAGAACAATAATGCCCCCTGGATGTAAGAAATCAAAAATAAACAACTTACAATACTATTTTGCATATAAAAGTGTTTAAATGCATTTTATTCATAATATCCTCATTACTTTAAAGATTGTTTGGCCCGTAGGTCTTATTAGACAGGAGCAAAGTGTGAAATGGGGACGAGAGAGGGGAGGACATGCAGTATAAGTCGGATACTGCAGCCGGCTGCACCAGGAGCCTGGCATATGTGCTGTGCCTTAAGCACTTGACATATTTTTATTAAGTTTTGCATTGTTTTGTATAGGTTAATGTTATTATTATTTTTTTTTTATTTATTATATCCAACAAGATCAGTGTGTGGATGCAAAACAACTTTCTCCAGCTGAACTCAGACAAGACTGAAAATCATCGTCTTTGGCCACAGAAACAAAGAGAAAGTGTTAACTGTCACCTCCAGAGTCTCGCTCTAAAACCTACACATCAAGGTTAAATCTGGGGGTAATAATGGACTCAGATTTGAATTTAACAGCCACGTCAGAATCAATCACATCAGCAGCTTTTTACCATCTAAAAAACATTGCCAAAATCAAAAGTATAGTGTCTAAACCAGACCTGGAGAGACTTATCCATTGCGTTTGTCTCTAGTAGATTAGACTACTGTAACGGCCTGCTCACTGGCCTCTCGAAACGAGCTGTCAAACAGCTGCAGTACATCCAGAACGCTGCTGCTCGGGTCTACTGACTAGAACCAGGAAGTACGATCACATTAGTCCTGTGCTCAGGTCTCTGCACTGGTCAGTCCTAATGACTAAGCAGCTAGCTTGTTAAGTCTCTCAAGCTCTAGCTCGACTCTAACCCTATCATTGTCATGCTCCCATGGCCTAGCACCAAAGTACATCTCGGATATGTTAGTGCCATATGAACCATCTCGGACTCTGAGGACCTCAGGGAGCCGGCCTCCTGCTGGTGCCCAGAGTCAGGACTAAACATGGGAGATCTGCGTTTCAGTTTCATGCAGCTAAAATCTGGAACAGTCTTCCTAGATGGTAGTGAGACAGGCTCTACTCTGGCATTGTTCAAATCTAAGCTAGAAACCGTTTTGTTCGGCTGTGCATATGACTGAAATTATATATATTTGCACTCTTCTCTTTATGTCTTAAAACTATTCTGTCATGTCTTTGTGATTTTAATGCATTTTTTTCCTGTCATGTGAAGCATTTTGAATTGCCTTTGCACAAATTGTGCTCTACAAATAAACTTGCCTTGCCTTTATTATTTATATATTTATTTATTTTATTTATTTTATGGACAGTGCATAATAATAATAATACATTTGTAATGCTTTTACCTTGAACCTGCCCATCTTTTATTTGATAAGACGACCGTCTCCACATGTCCCTGACATGGTTTATGTATACACTTAGATACATATACTTGATTACACATTTTTGCTTTTGATTGGACAAAACGAGGAGCATTTTGATCCTTCTGACTGGTGCCAACGAACGCCCCGGGGCAAATACTGCATGTACTCACATGAAACTGCTCTTCCCACACCCAGGAGCCCATACAGGAGATAACCTCTTCTGTACGGGATACCTGAGCAAACACACACGATATATGTAAATCAGAGCAGTTACACTTAATGATTGTTCCAGCTCTGACGGCCAACCGTACCTCTGTCTGTGTACCATCGTGGGTTTCCGATGAACTCCTTCACGTTCTGCACGAGGCGGTCGCCCACTCCCTGCTCCAGGACCACGGAGCTCAGAGGTCTGCGGCGCCGAGGGAACCCGAAAGGCCTCCAGTCTCCTCCCATCCCGCCGTACATGACCGTCCGGCCCTCCTCCTGCTTCGGGCCAACTCGCGGCTACGGAAACATAGACAAGGACAGACTTATGGTTCTTTGGTCGTAGAAAAAGATTCACTGTTTGGAATCAAGCATCCATGAGTTTGTTTTCCCTGAAGCCAGTGTAGGTGAATAAAGTCTGCACCTTCTTGTAGGATGTTGAAAAATATTTGGCGGTCTCGTCCCAAAGCTGTGAAAGTGACCGACTCCCAGGGCGTTCCAGTGGTCAGGTCCACCATCTGCTTCTCTCGGGTTCGCTCTACTCGGATCCACTTTCGGCCGTACCTGAACCACAAACACATTACTGAAGATGCATCGTCCAATCGGATTTGGTGTCGTTTTGGGGGTCAGAACTGGCCGCTCATTCGCTCGGCCTTCAGACAGAAAGTAGAAGGCCCAATCAGATTCTCCCTTTACGGTGATTGACAGGCTGAAATCCGCACTAGTGCAGTGGCTGGTCCCGCCCACGACTTCTGGCGGACTGCAGGGACAATCTGCGCTTCTCTGGCGTAATGACTGGAGGGGCCTTTAGAGGGCGCACGACCGTGTTCGCATTACAAGTTTGATGACGGCCCTTGGATCTATCAACATAAGAGTTTTCACTTCTGAGCAAGAAATAAAGAGAAAGTGGATTTGTTTGTAGCTTTCATTTCGACTCAGAATGGGATTTGTGTTGTTTGTGTTGTTACTTTTTCTATTTCCATTTTTTTTATTGTCTTAGCAATGGATCAGGTCTGCGCACTTGTGTCCTTAATAAATAAAAATCAGACAAAATAGATTAAATAATCAAATATACTACATAAAAGTGCTTCTAATGATAAGAATCCCTCCGACATTTGCCTTGTAGAAAATGTCGGAGAAAAAATAATTGCTCACTCCTGCTGAAATTATTTTGAACTCTGCACTTTGAACTGAATCCTACGATTAAAACACAAGTGGCAAATCTAATCACAACGATATTTCTGCAGAATGGTTGGGTCAGGCTGGTGGGAAAAGTTACATAGTGCACCGTTAAGCCTCTCAAACAGAATCCACGTCGTACTGACCAGATGATGTGGTTTCCGGGGCTCGGGTGGAAGTCGAACTGCGTGTGCACTCGCCCGCTCTCGTGGGCCTGGTACGACGTCTCCACGCTGAGGTGCTGGGTGTGGCGCGCGTGTTTGGTGATCCAGCTCAGCAGCCAGTGGTAGCTCTTATCTCGACTGGGGACCTCCAGCGTGATCATGTAATGTCTGCGGAAAAACACCATACCCACCTGCGCGAGCAAATCCACAAATGTGAGGGCGAGGAGGCAACTGGGCGTATTCTAAGATTGTTTCAGATTTAAAGTGGGCATAAAGCCAACAAAATTATATTGGGGAGAAAAAAAACAAAAAAAACATGAAGATATGACAAATTTGATCATCAATTAAAAGAGAGTTGAGAAAGAAAGTGTATTATAAAGTAATATTTCTGTACCAAGACAACAACGAGTAGAACTGCAACTGTTATGATTATTTTAGTCGTCGATTAGTCAAACGTCCATTTCTACTGCACAATGAGACTTTTTAAATACATCCACAACCAAATAAAAGGTTGGAAAATGCTTGTTTTTTTTGCATTTTGATTCAATATTGCCACCGTTTTTGTTATAAAAAAAAGTCTTCTCATGTGTGTTTTAGTCGTCCTGAAAACATTTGCGATGATCAAAATATGACTACGATTAATTTGTATAGGCGACTAGTCATGATTAGCCATTTAAATCATTGCAGCCCTAATTCCATTTGTAAATTGATTGTAAATATTTTACTGAATTATTTGTCGTTAGATAGAATTATTTCAGTGTATTGAGGGGATTATCCTATCTATCTGCTGTGGTTTGTATTATCTTTAATTAATTATGTATATATTTATTTTACAAACTAGTTTTTCTAATGTTGGTTTAGTTTTCAGGTGACATCACATTTGACCCTGCAGTGTTTGACTGAGATGCTGTTGGGTCAAATGTCTATATTACTATGATATTTCTGGTGTGGACTAGTAATGGGCTTTTTCACCAATATAAAAGTCCAGGTTAAACAAGTGTGTCTTTTTCCTTTCGCATACTTATTAAAGGATGCAGGCTTCTGTCTCCATCTGCAAGAAGGCCATCAGCACATTTGAAAACGACTACTTTTTGTGTACCCTGCCTTCGTTTGGGAAGTATAAGTCAACTTTTACAGCATCAGTCCCACCTGAGCCCCTTTGCGAGCCAGAGCCAGCGCTGTGCCGACCCCCACCAACCCGAACCCAGCTCCGAAATACGGGTTGTCCTTCAAGCCATCCAGAAGGTCCGAAAAAGGCATAGCTGTTGTTGTGTTGCTTTTAATGGCGGTCTTCAATGTGCAATACCATCACATGGCATGGCGCTCCGACGTAATTACGCGATAACAACTGATGAATCTAATCAATTAACGTGTCCATAAAGAGTTATCCGTTTCATGTTTTCATACAACAGGTGACACCGTACGGTTCGTCCGCAAAAGGAAGATACAAGTCCTCGGCGCTGTCATCCATTCCAATGTGCCCAGGCAGCACGCGTACAAAGATATGCAAATATATCGTTTCCTTCCGTTACATTTTTTATTTATCGCATCAAAATAATGTTGGCGAATCCATTCTCACTTGTGCTGTAGTCGTTCACGAATAACGAGGCTTAAAAGAGTTGTTTATCTCCAAGTTTTTGAATGAATTACAAAAGTCATGTGCCACATCCTCGACCTCTGCTCGACTTCCGGTGTTGAACCAAAATGTTTTCGGCTTTGCTTTATCCCCAAACATTAGTTCCGCCGTGTTTTCAATAAACCCAAAACAAACGTTAAGACGGGAGATTACGATTGTCACTGATGTATTAAAGCATTGTGTCATATTTTGCAAATTTACATGAACATTCGAATGATATAAAGTTTGTAATGGCCATGGAATTTACACTCGAGTTACCTAGCTAACTTCGGCTAATGCTAACATAAACAACAGCGTTGAAGACGCATCTGAAGAGGAGGCTATGTAGCACTATCCCAAAAAACGAGGCAAACCTTATATTTATTTCACCTATAACATATTTAACATGTGGAAAAAATAAAGGATAATCGAGCGTAAAGAGTTTAATCTATTCTACAAATCATTTAGGGGCTATTTTGTGTGTTATGTAGTAGTAACCAATATATACAGCAGGAGGAGATATATTTTGTATTGGACAATTAGTGTTTGCTTTAATTCAGCCTAAACCTTTAATTCCTTAATGTTATAGAAGATAGTTGTAGGTAATTACTTCCAAAAATAACCTGCATGACTGAAATTCTTTGCCACAAATGTGTGTTTTTGTTCATGATTAATATTGTTGTACTCTTTCTAGTGGTGTAAATTTTATTCAAAGTTGTATCCTAATCTTCTAGTTAAATCTGCAGTTTTAATGCCCTTTATCTTGCATATCTTTGATTATTTTTGTTCTACTGCTGTTCTTGTACTTTGAGCATTGAAATGTCTCCCGTTGTCGAACAAATAAATGTTCTATTATTTTATCAATCTAATATTTTATAGACAGTATGGATTCTGTCATTTGCGCCATCCTTGGTTTGTGGGTTGTTCATAATTTATCTTCCATTACTCCTTTTTCATAGTCTGCAGTACAGTATACGTTTACAAACAGCCAGTTCAAGCTGTGTTATCATTGCTATGCTTTCACAAGTAGTTTATTACCACTTACTTTGATTGAGGAATGAACAAATATTTTAATAAGGGGGTATCTTTTAGAGGTTCTGTATGAATCCTGGCATTATTATGTCCATGATTTGTTGTGTAAATTAAGCTAATTCTGTGTTTCTCTTTTTCAGTCAGCATGGAGAACGTGGAGCCTAACCCTGGTTCTGGAGCGTGGACCGAGTCACCTCAGAACCAAAATGATCAAACTGAAGCCTCCAGCCCTGAAGAGAGAGAGCTAACGTCCTCCAAAACAGATATGAAGAATAAAAACGTGCCTAATAAAGAAGCAAGGGCGAAAAGAGGGCGAAAACCAGACACAAAAGACAAATCTCGAGCAGCAGATAACGGGTTTACGTCAAAAAGTTAGTGCTATATTTAATTTTATACATAACTGCATTGTTGTGTATTAGTAACGTAAGTTTAAGTGTGGTTATATTTTCCAGATTGTATCATAGACCATAAAACAGGAACAAGCTAATTGCTCAAAATGGTTTATTAGGAAACAATTAAGGGCTGTACAATACTTATTTTATTGAGTATTTGTTTCAGTCATTTTCAGGGGTGGAAAATGTACTAAATTTTTGTAATTGTAAAAGTTCAGATACAGGAGCAAAGAAATACTTATACTAAAAAAAAAAAAAACTGTTTAAAAATGTACTTTATGAGTAAAAAGTAAATGTATTTCACTGTTGAAGCGTTATATATTTAGCAATTTTGATGAAGAATTGTGCTGATCCAAAGTTTCTAGTGAATTTTATTTGTAATAAATGTTTGTATTTGTAAAAGATACAGGAGCAAAGAAATACTTATACTAATAAAAGTAAGAGAAGCAATACAAATTTACTTTAGAGTGAAAAATAAATGTATTTTACTGTTGAAGCATTATATATATTAGCAATTTTGATCAAGAATTGTGCTGATCTTTGGTCAACAGTAGCAATTTGAAGCATTTTCCAAAATGTTCTAATTAATTTTATTTGTTTCCTAAAAGCTGGGAATCCCTCAAACCATATCAAAAATACTTTCTACTTTTTAGTCCAGTTCAATTATTGTATGGAGAAGAAAGTAGAGCTAACTACTCACAAATGTGGTGAAGTGAAAGCAGAAAGTATTCACGGTAAAAATGACAGTTTTGACAGATAACTAAATTTTCTGCAGGTGCCGCGCTTTTACTAGATTAACAAATATTACAGTTTAATTACCTTAACAAGAACGATCTAATACTAAAGTTGAATAAAAACTATTATGATAATATACAATATTTATGAATGAAATGTATTATTAATGAAAATCAGAAAATGTTCATTCTTTTTTGACATTTCGTTTTAATGTACTACTGTTTTTGCTATGAAAAGTTTATATCATATGCAACCGTAATCCAGTTAATGATTGCAACGATCAAAATACGGCAACGATTAGTCAATTCATTGTTCCAACCACATTATACTTTACTTACTGATCACAATGATATATATTTTCTGTCTCTTAGCTTACCTGCCCGCCGCCGCCGCCGCCCACACGTTCCGCACCCACCGCTGCCCCAGCTGTCACCGCTGCTTCAAGATGAGCTCGCACCTCAAACAACATTTAAAGCTCCACTTCCCGGACCCCGAGCTCCAGTGCGCCGCCTGCAAACGCCACTTCACCAGCAAAAGCAAACTCCGCGTCCACCAACTCCGGGAAACCGGCTCGAAATCCCACCGGTGCCACCTGTGCGCGTACTCGGCCGTGGAGCGCAACTCGCTCCGCCGCCACCTCGCGTCCGTTCACGCGGACGCAGCGGAGGAGAGCGGCCCGCGGCCTCTCTTCGTGTGTCCCGTTTGTCGGGAGAGTTTCCGTCAAAGCAAAGTCCTGAAAACCCACATGAAGACGCACAATGTCGCGAAAAACGGCACGCGGCATGTTTGTATCGAAGAGGGCTGCTCGTTTCAGAGTACTTTATTACATTTAACGCAACATATCGCTGAGACGCATCACTTCACTCCGATCGAATGCAAACATCACGCGTGCACGGCTATTTTCAGGACCAGAACGCTGATGGAGGAGCATGTTCAAACGCACCAGGCGTACCATTGCGACGACTGTGACTTCGCGTGTTCGAATAAGCGTCTGTTCGCGCGGCACCGCAGGCTGGGACACGCGGGACGGGACCGGGTCTCTTGTGATTTTTGCGACTTCCACACGTTTAATTCGGTGGAGTTCGAGAGACACGTCGGACACTTTCACGCCGCCGAGAAGATCCACAAATGCCCCCAGTGCGACTTCACCACGGCGCACAAGCGTGGGCTGAGGCGGCACGCGCTCACGCACACGGGTGAGGTTTGGCGCGGTTTAAAGGGCGCGTGGCGGGGTTTTACCATCTTCTCATTTTGACTTTATTTGGTGTATTTATACCTGTTGTACTTATAAATTACAGTTTTGCACCAATCAAGTGGGTATTTGTGGCGAAAACGTTGAGAAACATGTAGAAAATGACAGGAAGTGACATCACACTAGGTGAACCGTAGACCGGAAGTGACATCACACTAGCTACAGCTATTCCAGACAAACTATGGATAATTTACACAAAAGAAACAACTTTTTTAAACAAAATTCAACAAAATAAAGTCGCTCTCATATATTTTCATGTCAAATAAATAAAACTGTGACATTAGATGAGTTTTTGCCAAGTGTTTGCTGGGTAATTTCCTACTGTGATGTCATCAATTAGAAACAGGAAGTGAAATCCTAAAATAAGATGATGTATTGCACATCCTGTCGATTGAGGCTAAATTTCTGTCTACCCCCTATCCCCTCCCACAGTTCTGTACCTACTTACTGACACTAGGTTCTAGCTAAATATTCAAAAATGTTTTATAGCCACTTTTCAAAAACATATAAATGGAAAAAACGCTGCTGGTTACGGTGAAATACCCCTAGTTTTGAAGTCAATGGACTTGTTTCTAATGTTAAGCTGTTTTTAGACCAACATTGTGGTTGACGACGCACAAAAAACAAAAGTCTACACACCATAGATTACTGCTAAATATCAGAATGAAAGCATATTCTGTTTCGTCTGAACGTGTGTGTTGAATTGTTGCAGGTGAGAAGCGTCACAAATGCAGCGTGTGTGACTTCAGGTGCAGAGACGAGTCGTACCTCTCCAGACACATGCTCACTCACTCCGACAGTAAGAACTACATGTGCTCCGAGTGCGGCTACGTCACCAAGTGGAAGCACTACCTCACCGTGCACATGAGGAAACACGCGGGAGACCTCAGGTACAGCCCCCAAACTGGATAGTTATAGACATGTTCAACGTTGCAACAGATCTATTGTTTACTGTTGCTGTGGCGCTGACATTTATTTAACAAATTACACCGTACAAAAGAACAGCTGCATTTTAAAATGTGAATTTGTTGTAACGAATCTTTCATAAATGATGATTAGAATTTGTAATTAGCCTTCAGGTCAAACATAACGGACTTGAAGAAATTCTAATGACTGAAATATGTCGTGTCAGTGTTAAAAACGTTCCAAGTGCAAAGCAAAACTCTTAGTGGCCACGCCAAAGTCATGTCAAAGCCTGATTTCAACAGATATGTGAATGTGAGTACTTGGATGGGAGGCTGCAGTAATGATATATGCCACAGGAGGGCGGTGCACACTGTCCTCATGTCCTATTATATTATTAATTCAGTTTGTATGTGATGTTGAGCTTTTAGTGCTTGCGTTGATGACTGTTTCTGCGTGACGTTAGTTGGCAAAGACCGACAACATTCACGCAACGTTTGTGGACCCTTTTTGCATGTACAATAAGGAGAAGTACAGAGCAAACACTCGAACAATAGGGCTCCGACCAGCCACAATAGAGTTATAACACTTGGCTGAGACGTACGTTGGCATAAACCAATGTTGTCTGAAAGAATGTGTAACCTTGTTTTCCCCTGCAGTCCGCCCATGGTAAATTCATCATGGTATTTTTGTCTTGCAGATACGAGTGTGACCAGTGCAGTTATCGCTGTCACCGAATGGACCAACTCAATAGCCACAAACTGCGCCACCAAGAGAAATCCCTCATCTGCGAAATCTGCGCGTACTCCTGCAAGCGCAAATACGAACTGCGGCAGCACATGATCTCGAAACACTCCGAAACGACGCAGCCGCGCGCCGTTTACAAATGCAAGTTCTGCACCTACACCTCGTCCTACCGGCAAGCTCTGAGAAACCACGAGAACTGCAAACACACCAAGTCCAGGGAGTTCCGGTGCGCGCTATGTAGCTACACGTCGTTCAGCAGCACTAGCCTATTTTTGCACAAGCGGAAAACGCATGGATACGTGCCGGGGGACAAGGCGTGGCTGCAGAATTACGCTTTGAAAGAAAAAGAGAAAAATACTTTGGGAAATTTGGAGGATTTCTACAATAATAAAACGGCAAAGCAACTTACAAACGCTGATGCTGCAGGGATTAGCTCCAGAGATGCTAGCGAAACCAGCGCTAACGCCGACGCGATAAGCGATTTGAATGTTACACCGCGAGAAGTGGCGAATAATGAGAATTTCGAGTGTCCAAGTGAAGAATATTGCACGCTTCTTCTAACTACGCTGCCGAGCAACGACGAGCAAAGTTCAAATCGGCAAAATTCAGAGGATGTAGCGGAAAATAGCAACATTTTGCCTAAAAATGCTCGCTCTGTGACTAGTTTTAGCTCAGAAGGTGAAGAAGAGGCGAGTTTAGACGGTGAACAAAACTATTTAGACAAAACGGATCAAATTGAAGAGTTTAAAGAGATTGAAAAAAGCGTTGAAAGCGGCAGCACGACTCCACAAAATGAAATAATCGTGGAAGATTTGAAAGAATTAGAAAAGATTCAAGCTAACGCCATGGTATCGGACGGCCATGTGGAATTGCTAATGCTTCCGACGCAGAAAGCTAGCAGGAATAAAACGCATAAAATCAAACTTGCGCGGAATGGAAGAAAGTTAAGTTGTCAAGATTGTGGTGCGGAATTCAAGCTAAGACGGAATTTGGACAATCACCGCGAAAATAAATGTATTTCAAAGCCAAATTTCGGAGCTAAAATGGCTGTTAGCGATGCTAGTTTACGCCACGACAACCAAGAAATAGGAGAACATTGTTGTAATGTTGAAACAAGACATTTAGATTTGCAAAGTGACAGAGTTACACCATTGGAAACGACTAACATTTCTGATCATTCTGATGCATTTAGTGAAACAATTCAAGATGGAAACGGTCAGTCTTCACAAGCTAAAGCGGCTAACAGTGTATCGGTTGATAAAAATGGCTATTTTGCTCAAATTAACGGCAAATTTGAATGTAATCGGTGTTGTTTTTCAGCTATTCGACTTGCAACGATCGAGCGGCACGTTGCAACTTGTCTAACGCAATCCAGCGAGCAAGAGTCTTTCAAAACGTTGGACAGAAATACGTTTGAAGGAAGTAAATTGGCAAATAAAACCAAAGTTCTTGCTCATGAGAAAACCGCGGGTAAATTCAGCTGTGAGCGTTGTGCGTTTAGTTGCAAGCTTGAACGCCGCTTGCTGCAACACGTGGCAATCAAACACAAAGACAAAAACAAATTTCAGTGCCGATTTTGTCCATTCACCACCAAACGAAATTACCGATTGGAAGAACACGAGTCCATCCACACCGGCGTCGGGCGCCACGCTTGCGGAATTTGCGACAAAACCTTTGGCGCGCTGAGCAAATTACGGAAGCACAAATTGCGACTTCACGACAAGAAGCCGACGCATTTTTGCGCGGACTGCGACTTTTCCAGCTTTTCTCCGGACGACATTAAACGGCACGGTGTTCGGTGCCACTCGGGAGACTTGGATTTCGATTGCCAAAAATGCGAGGCAAAGTTTAGCTCGCAAATATCGCTCACGAAACATTGCAAACGAGTTCATTTGAGGAGTTTTACGTGCAAGAAATGCAAATATACTTGTAGTAGCATTGTTGAATTAAAAACTCACCAGAAAACCAAGCATAAAGTAGCAAAAGAGACTGTTTTAAAGGAAATATCAACAGCTAAGGCCTTGGATGGGCCCTTTAAAGCTCAGCAAACCTGCGAAATGTGTCCATTCACCACCAACACTAAAAAACTCCTCGCTCAACATCTGTCAGAAGAACATGAAAACGCGTCGGACGCCGCGAATTTGCTCAGCTGTAGTCAGTGCGAGTTTGCCTGCCAGTTCCAGCTGGTTCTGGAGCAGCATTTGAGGAGCCACGGAGGGAAGCGGCTGTACAAATGCACCCGGTGTGAATACTCGAGCAGGAACAAGCAGAAGATGACGTGGCACATCAGGATCCACACCGGAGACAGGCCGTACAGGTGCGAGAAGTGCAGCTACGCGTGCACGGAACCGTCCAGGCTCAAGGTGAGAGTCCGGAGAGGCCAGTCGAGGAAGGAAATGTGTTTATTTATGCGTATTAAGACGAGGAAGACGAGGCAACTTTAAATGGCTTGACCAGGAGTGTCCAAAATGAAACTGAGGTTAAGAGGAGACACTGCAGGCTGTTCTTGTGGTCAGCATTGTCCGATCTGTTATCACTTCATTTCATCTGCTTCATTCATAGATTTCTCTGGGATGAATGTATTTTTTCTCCCACAGAGACATAAAGCAGCTCCTACACACACCAAACTGCACAATCTTGGACTCAACAAGGTTTTGACGGACCGAACTGAAGGATTTGTAAAGTTTTAACTCCGAAATGAAACACAATTTGAATTTTTACTCAAATTTTGAGTCTGAAATACTGAAAAAGGTCGAAAATACCCTCTGTATAACCGTTTCATACGTGCGTTTTTGGCCATTTTTTAGACGTAAAAGTGATATGAAAACAGGACAAAAAACATTTATGGCGGTAAAACACAAGATGTTTCCTTTGGATATCTCAGAATTTTAGATCTTGTCCTGTTCTGGTTTGACTGTCCCGTCACGATTATTCAGGCGCTGGAATCTTAAACTCAACGAATCAAATCAAACTGAAACTGAACGAAGTGAAAAAACAATTTTACGAAATGAAATTATAGTGAAATTACAAAAATGAGACAAGATTCAAACCAAAAGTGACAGATTTAGAACTGTTGAAAATGTGAGGTCATGAATGAAAGAAAAATGTGTTATTTATCCACAGTAACCGTCTCTAAAATGGTCGTAGCAATGTTAGTTCATGTGCTTTTCCCGTCTTAGCAGAAGTGGTCAGTGCCGAACGGACTAAAGTTGTGTGTTTTGTCGCCCCCTGCAGCAGCACATGCGAGTGCACCAGGATGAGAGGAAGTATCTGTGCCCCGAGTGCGGGTACAAGTGCAAATGGTCCACGCAGCTCAAGTGCCACATGACCAAGCACACCGGTAAAGACCCGCGCACGCCGCAGACGCGCTCCGTGCAGCAGGCAGTCCAAAAGAAAAACGCTCTCGAGACACTTTTTAGTACCGCCAAAGAAACGATGTGGCGTTCCGATCTGAATCCGGCCGATAACAGAGCTATTTTAGGGTTAAATTAGGGCTAAAGCAGGTATTGAATGAAGAATACCGTTGAAAATACTCAAGAAAAAGCAAAAATGTGGGGGAAAATTCATGAAAAACGACAAAAACACAAGAACTAAAGAGGACCTCGCATGCAAACAGCACATTTAACTGTAAAAAGCCGGCAGGTCCATTCAAGGCGTTAATATATCGACAGATGTTTCTTTTGGTTAAGACACAATTCTTCTTTTTTTTAACCAAGTAGATCTCGTATGTTAGTCCTAGACCTGAGACCTGATTTCACTGCCGTGGCACGGATTTATTCAACAACATTTAGAGCAAAGCAAAACAAAACCGTACAAAACTGCTTCTTTTTTTTCCTCCACTTTTTGTCCTTAAATGATCAATTCTGATGAAAACTACAGGTTTTTCAAAAGAATATTAAAAAAAAGGAACGGATCAATGTGCAATAAGAGATGTTTGTTTTGGTTCCACCTGCTGCACAGTTAGAGTACAAAGTTAAGTACAGGACTTTTACTTTTGTACTTTGTTACTTTTCACCGCTGTTTTTTGGGGGGAATAAACCAGGATCCAACCACAGACGCGCCTGAAAACTGACACTCTCTTTGTTTCTTTTTGTTCCTTTGCCTCTCTTTGTTCCTTCTGCGTGCGGCTGCGCAGGAGAGAAGCGCTTCGCCTGCGCGGACTGCGACTACCGCACGAACCGCGCCGACGCCCTCCGCGCCCACCGCGACGCCCGCCACAGCTCCAGTCGCCCGTTCGTCTGCGAAAAGTGCGGCAAGTCCTTCAAGACGAGCTTCATCCTCCGCACCCACCAGCGGCAGCACAGCGACGCGCGGCCCTTCACCTGCGGCCTCTGTCGGAAGAGCTTCAAGTGGCCCGCCGGCCTGCGACATCACTTCCTGTCCCACACCAAGCAGACGCCGTTCTGCTGCCGCGTCTGCTCGTACCGGGCCAAGCAGAGGTTCCAGGTGGTGCGGCACCTGAGGAAGCACCACCCGGAGGTCGCCGCGGAGGACGGAGTGCGACGGGACGGGGAAGTGGGCGGTTTGAGCATACGACAGGCGCTAGAGGGCGCTACGGAGCAAATGTGATGTCGGTACGTGCGCGGAGTTGAGGAGGAAACAGAATATATGCTTTGACAAAGAGCGGCTTTATAGTATATTGTAGTCAGTGGTGGAGGAAGTACTCAATATTGTTACTTAAGTAAAAGTACAGATGCAGGAGAAAATACTTCAGTAAAAGTTTAGATTTTAAAGCAGCGACTGTGAGAGTAAAAAGTATTTCAAACTGATTTTGAGAACTAATTCAGCGTAAAAAGTAATGATCTGGTTTGTTTTTTTGTTTGTTTGTTTGTTTATTTAATTTTAAACAAAACACAAACAAGTCCATTGATTTCCTCATTTTTCCAGCTTTTCTTTAATCATGTTTGTTAAAGTTAGTGAAGGAAAAGTTAAAGAATCCACCGTAAAAGCTACTTAAGTAATGTACAGATATTCCAAAATGACTTAAGTGCAGTACTTTTACTTTTGTACTTTCCACCGCTGTTTGTAGTGTAAAAAGTGACACGTTTGTTCTCCATTTAATTAGAGAAGGAAAAGTGACACGAGAAAGTTGCAAAAGTAAAAAAATAAATTAAAAAAACTCCTGTTTGAAGTACCTGTTTGAGAATGTGCTTTAAGAGTAAAAAGAAAAAGTATGTCACGCACATTTTTAGAGCAATTTAAGTGTATTTAAGTTGCAAAAAAAAGACAAAATGGACTTGGGACTGTTTCTCCTCAAAACTATAGATAAAAGTACTTTCAGAGATTAAAGTGACAGGTTTTAACGTATACTTATTCCTGTCGTACATATAAATTATACCAATCGAACAGGTATTTGTGGAGAAAACGTGAAAAATCTATAGAAAATGACAGGAAGTGACATCGCACCAGGGATATATAAGTTTATACATATTTACACGACAAAACCACTTTTTTGACTCTCTAAACATTAATTCAACAAAATAAAGTCGCTCTCACGTCTTTTTTATCTGTCGAATAAATAAAACTGTGACATTAGATGAGTTTTGGCCCAGTGTTTGCAGGGTGATTTCCTGGTGTGATGTCATCAATTGCAAACAGGAAGTGAAACTATAAACCTAAAAAAATGTTCTATTCTGTGGTAAAAAAGAGATTATTTTTTTTAGCAAATGTCCAAATATATTTCTCTTAACTGAGTTTTAGTTCAATGAGTCGTTCGACCTGTAGGGGGCGCTTTAATTTTACCGGAACAAATGGATCAACGTCCTTATTTCAACCTCTCCCAAGGACTTTTATTTTTTTATTTAGTATTTTTTTGTATGAAATTGCAATAATACAAGCCGGTGCAATGATTTGACTCACAAAAGTGTTGAATATTGCAAAATGTAAAGAAAGTATTTGTCAAACTCATTCAAATCCTCACTAATCTCACGCTCGGGGGACAAAATGTACTTAAAGACACAGTAATAAAGGCGTTCGTGAATGGTTTATTGGCATTCAGTACTTTATATACAGATATTTACAAAGTAGACACTATTTTTTTGTACATCAGTGAAACCGGTTTGTGACTAAAACATTTCCAGCATCGATTCTCATCACACTTTTTTAATTTTTTTTATTGTACTTTATATTTGTCCAGGCTCGGCGTTCACGACATACGGTTCCTTTTGAATACACGTTTGCTCAACAAGCATCGTGTTTACTGCAGTCGATGGTGTGAAACACGGCTTTGATTATTGTCTCTTTGGCTGAAAATTAAGCTTGAACTACGAAAATACGAGGATTAAGACATTTCAAGTACTCAAAGGAAGAGTTAGTCCTGGTTTAGTCCTGGTTTAGACCTGGTTCAGTCCTGGTTCAGTCCTGGTTTAGACCTGGTTCAGTCCTGGTTTAGACCTGGTTTAGACCTGGTTCAGTCCTGGTTTAGACCTGGTTCAGTCCTGGTTTAGACCTGACTGGTTTAGTCCTGGTTCAGTCTGTTTAGATCTGGTTCAGTTCTGGTTCAGTCCTGGTTTCCAGTCCTGGTTCAGTCCTGGTTTAGACCTGGTTTAGACCTGGTTCAGTTCTGGTTCAGTCTGGTTCAGCTCTGGTTCAGTCCTGGTTTAGTCCTGGTTCAGTCCTGGTTCAGATCCTGGTTCAGTCCTGGTTTAAGACCTGGTTTCAGTCCTGGTTCAGTCCTGGTTTAGTCCTGGTTCAGTCCTGGTTCAATCCTGGTTCAGTCCTGGTTTAGACCTGGTTCGTCCTGGTTCAGTCCTGGTTTAGTCCTGGTTTTTAGACCTGGTTTGGATCCAGTTTGGGTTTAAATAAGCGCGGGTTTAGATCGCCACACTTCAGGCTTAGTCATGTTTAGTCCTGGTTTAGTCTAGTTCTTTTTATAGTTCTTGTTCTGAGGTTAAGGCCTGGGTGAGTCCTGGTTTAGTCTAGTTCTTTTATAGTTCTTGTTCTGAGGTTAAGGCCTGGGTGAGTCCTGGTTTAGTCTAGTTCTTTTATAGTTCTTGTTCTGAGGGTAAGGCCTGGGTGAGTCCTGGTTTAGTCTAGTTCTTTTATAGTTCTTGTTCTGAGGTGAAGGCCTGGGTTAGTCCTGGTTTAGTCTAGTTCTTTTATAGTTCTTGTTCTGAGGTTAAGGCCTGGGTGAGTCTGGTTTAGTCTAGTTCTTTTATAGTTCTTGTTCTGAGGTTAAGGCCTGGGTTGTCTGGTTTAGTCTAGTTCTTTTTATAGTTCTTGTTCTGAGGTTAAGGCTGGGTGAGTCCTGGTTTAGTCTAGTTCTTTTATAGTTCTTGTTCTGAGGGTAAGGCCTGGGTGAGTCCTGGTTTAGTCTAGTTCTTTTATAGTTCTTGTTCTGAGGGTAAGGCCTGGGTTAGTCCTGGTTTAGTCTAGTTCTTTATAGTTTCTTGTTCTGAGGTTAAGGCCTGGGTGAGTCCTGGTTTAGTCTAGTTCTTTTATAGTTCTTGTTCTGAGGGTAAGGCCTGGGTGAGTCCTGGTTTAGTCTAGTTTTTTATAGTTCTTGTTCTGAGGTTAAGGCCTGGGTGAGAGTCCTGGTTTAGTCTAGTTTCTTTTATAGTTCTTGTTCTGAGGGTAAGGCCTGGTTAGTCCTGGTTCAGTCTAGTTCTTTTATAGTTCTTGTTCTGAGGTTAAGGCCTGGGTGAGTCCTGGTTTAGTCTAGTTCTTTTATAGTTCTTGTTCTGAGGGTAAGGCCTGGGTTAGTCCTGGTTTAGTCTAGTTCTTTTATAGTTCTTGTTCTGAGGGTAAGGCCTGGGTTAGTCCTGGTTTAGGAGTTAGATAATCCTGGTTTAGGCTTTAGATTTGGTTTGGCCCTGTAAATACACTTGTTTTAGTCATGGTTCAGACCTGGTTTGGTCCTAGCTTAGTCTTGGTTTAGTCTAGTCTAGTCACAGTCAAAATTAGTCCAATTTAGTTTTTGGTTTAGTTTTATCTCTTGATTTTAGACCTGGTTCAATCCAAGATTTAGAACTGGTTTTATCCTATAGTTCTAGGTTTAGATTTGGTTTGGGCCAAGGTGTAAGATACTGGTCTTAGTCAAGGTTTCGGACCTTGTTTAGACCAGGTTTAGATCCAGGGTAGAGCAATAGTTTAACTGGTTTAATTGTAGTTTAATCCTGGTTTAGACCTAGTTTAAATCTGGTTAAAACCTGGTTTATTTAGATTTATAGTCCGGGTTTAGACCTGGTTTAGTCCAGTTGTCGTCAGTCAGTCCAATTTAGTCTTTGGTTTAGTTTTAGCTCTTGATTTTAGCCCTTGTTTAAAACAGAAACATATTTTTGGTGAAACAAAAATGGTTTTCAGATTTTAAAAAAACTAAAAATTCAAATGTAAAAAGCAAATATTTCTAAAACAACACACGTTATTTCAGTCAGCGTCGTTTAGTCGACTCTTAAGGCAACACAGGACTTGTAAACATGAAAAGGCAGCATTCTTTTCTCACACATTTGATAAATAATATAAATACATTTGACACACACAGGCCTTTTCCATGAACACACTTACAGCTTTGTTCTGCTCGTTGTTCTGAAAGCAACTGTGTCCAACTTCATATTTTCAGTTACAATTTGTGGCTAAGAACTTGCGAATACAAAAACAACTTCATTTTTCAGTCTTTAAAGCGAGTAAAACATTTCACGCTCGCGTCGTTCATGTGAGCGCTGAAATCGAGACGTTCACAAAGACCGAAGCCGGAGGAATCGGAGTGCCGTCTTTGGAGAGAAGGTGGACGTGACGATAACCTGGAAAGTCAAATATAAAACAAGGGGAAAAAAGGAAAAAATACTTGCGTTTTAATCCAATCAAACGTGTAATATTTAGCTTGAGAAGGCGTTCCGCTGGTCGTACCTGGCCGTAAACTGGTGAAGGGCAGCGTGAACTGTCCGATGAAGTCGTTTCTCGAGGCTTTGTCGTAATCCTCCACCACGAAGCGGACGAGGGCCAGCTCCGGCGCGTGCACCACGAAGTTCAGGGTCTCGTTCCAGACGGGGTTGAAACCTGCGGGGGGACGTTTAAGCATCAGCAGAGGACTTACCTTTCAAGAGAACGCGCATGTTTTTTAAAAAAAGGAAATGCTCGCAAAGGCTGTGTTGGTTGCTGAACCATTCGTGCCATCGTTGAAACTGGAGAAGCTTTGTGAAGAGCTTGAGGAGCAGAAGAAGAACGAGCTGCGGAGACCTTCGGAATGATGTCGAGTGCAGTAAACGAAACCTCCTTCTAAACGCTTCCGAAACACGTGAAACCGTCTGCGATTTCGGCCGTAGCGACCGTTGTATTCTAAACGCTTCCGAAACACGTGAAACCGTCTGCGATTTCGGCCGTAGCAACCGTCATCTTCTAAACGCTTCCGAAACACGTGAAACCGCAATTTTGGCCGTAGCAACCGTCGTCTTCTAAAGGCTTTCGAAACACGTGAAACCGCAATTTCGGCCGTAGCAACCGTCGTCTTCTAAAGGCTTTCGAAACACGTGAAACCGCAATTTCGGCCGTAGCAACCGTCGTCTTCTAAACGCTTCCGAAACACGTGAAACCGCAATTTCGGCCATAGCAACCGTCGTCTTCTAAATGCTTCGCTTCCGAAACACGTGAAAACCGGTTGAAACGCTTCCAAAATACAACAAACCGGTTCCGCGATTTCGGCCGTAGCAACCGCCGTCTTCTAAACGCTTTAGAAACACGTGAAACCGTCCAGCAGGATTTCGGCGCGTAGCAACCGTCGTCTTCTAAACGCTTTAGAAACCGTGAAACCGTCCGCGACGATTTCGGCCGTAGCAACCGTCGTCTTCTAAACGCTTTAGAAACACGTGAAACCGTCCGCGATTTCGGCCGTAGCAACCGTCAACTAAACGCTTTAGAAACACCTGAAACCGTCCACGATTTCGGCCGTAACAACCGTCGTCTAGAACCTGTTGTAAATACTTATCATGGGTTTACGTCCGTTAAGTGGCGGTGTGTGAAGACATTTTGAAAAATAAGAGTTTAAAATGACAGGAAGTAGAGCTGACTCCCTCTGTGATGTCATCAGCGTGCGACACAGAGACAGTTGACACTTAACGGACACACTTTTCTGACAGTTTAAACCGTCGTTCGACAAAATAAAGGTGTTCTATGGTTATTATTGTGTGTCAGATCGTAACTGTTGTGTCATTTATATGGATTTGGGCCCTTGTTTACAGTCTGGTTGCTAGGTTATAGCTGTGGAATTACCGCTACCTGTGTCATATTTGTGCTCGTGTCCAACCAGGAAGTACAATTATAAACTTTAACAGGGCTGGACATGTGTTTGTGGATGTTTTTAACCGCGACTGTTCCTTTTCTTGCGCAGAATCTGACCGTTGTTGACGATGTAGCCGGTCTCCTCTCGGCCCTGGTCCTTGGGGACGCCGTAGACCTCGACCCGGACCAGTGGATCCACGATGGAGCCCTGTTTCTGGTTCACCTTCGGGAACTGCTGCCCGCTGATCACCTGCAGTGGTAGAAGTGTGAACTGCAGCGGCACAGATGTCAATACATAAGGCCCACCCCTATCACGTGATCTGGCGCGGTCCTGCGGCTCAAACGTATTGGGCTGGACGTAACAAAGCATTGCAGACTGTTTTTGACGTTGCCGCATGTATTTGGGCCTCAAAACTCCTGCCATGGACACAATAAATGGATACCAAAAAGTTATAGCACGATTTTTTGGGGGGGGGTTGCCAGATCACAATTTCGATCTCTTCGCGATACATGTAGAGGTGGGATATTCACGGGAACTTTTATCATCTTGTGTAATCTGTTAAAAAAAAAAAGACTATTATGTGATATTTCTGCACTTTTGGGGTTCATTTTATGGTCGTCTCGCGTTGTGTGCGACACGTTTTGCACATTCGAGGGAAAATGGCTGACTCACGTTAACGTCGATGTTGTCAAAATGGCAGATTGTCACGGGAACAAAGATCGCGATTCAGTTTGGAACGTTCGTTTGGCGGCGGGGAGAGAAGGCCGTCACAAAAGAAATGGATGAACGCCACCAACGATGGAGGACTGGACATCGTGACAGACCCCAGACATTTACTCTCATTTCTTCCATGTCGCGATTGAAAACTGTCATTTTTTTCATATTTATATTCGATGTATATGTCTTGGGTTTATAGCTTGTTTTATTTCCTCTTTCATAGTATTCTATCATCTTACTCCAGTTGAGGAAACCGTAAATCTGTCCCACTTTGATTTTCTATCTGTAAGTTTTAAAAGCTTTGACTGAACAAACAAAGGATGAGCGATTTATTTATGATATATTTATTGATATTTTGCCTTGTATGTATTTAATGTGGTTTCCAACACCTAAATATTTGTTTTCATAAACATTTTCAATCTGAACTCCATCGATTAGTAACCGCTTTTGTGCATCAATTTTACAGTTTCCAAATAACTAAAATATAGTTGTTGTTTTTTCAATTTAAAGCTAAAACATTGACGTTAGAAGATGATCCACAGCGACCTTTAAGAAGTCTCATATTTCAGCCGTTGTTCTGATGATGAAGCCCCGCCTCTGACCTGAATGGAGAGCCGGAGCGGCCCCGGTCCCGGTCTGGACTCCGGTCGGTCCGGACTGAACTCTGAGTCGGACTTTCTCATAAAATCAGGCTTAAGCACGAAACCACAGCCGCCGTTCTGTCGAAACAGGCCATCGTTCAGGTCCATCTCCAAACCGGGCGTCTGGAAGTTCAACGCCGCTGGAGAGAGAGGGGGGAGAGAGGCGGGGGGGAGAGAGGGAGGAGAGCGGAGGAAGGAGAGGGAGGAGAGAGACAGAGAGAGAGGAAGGAGAGAGGGGAGAGAGAGAGGAAGGAGAGCGGAAGGGGAGAGAGGGAGTAGAGAGCGGAAGGGGAGAGGAAGGAGAGGGAGGAGAGAGAGAGAGAGGAAGGAGAGAGGTGAGAGAGAGAGGAAGGAGAGAGAGAGGAGAGAGAGCAAGGGGAGAGAGGGGGAGAGAGAGGAAGGAGAGAGGGGGGAGAGGGAGTAGAGAGCGGAAGGGGGAGAGGGGAGAGAGGAGAGAGGGAGGAGAGAGGGGAGAGAGAGAGGAAGGAGAGAGAAGGGGGGAGAGGAGTAGAGAGCGGAAGGGGGAGAGAAAGGAGAGGGGTGAGAGAGAGAGGGAGAGAGAGAGAGAGAGAGGAAGGAAGAGGAGAGAGGAGGGGAGAGAGCGAGGGGAGAGAAGGGGGAGAGAGGCGAGGGGAGAGAGAGGAAGGGGGAGAGAGGGAGGAGAGCAAGCGAGGAGGAGAGAGAGAGGAGGAGAGAGAGAGTGAGGGGAGAGAGCAAGAAGGGAGAGAGGGATGAGAGGTGGGAGGAGGAAGAAGAGAGAGGCAGAGGAAAGAGAGGGGAGAGGGAGGAGAGAGGAAGGAAAGGAGAGGGGAGAGAGGGAGGAGGCGAGAGAAAGGAGAGGGGAGAGAGGAGAGGAAAGGGAAAGATAGAGATAAGAGGGGGGAAAAGAGGGAGGTTGTTAATTTTGTCCACTGAATGAACTGATTAATAACAACAAATAAATGAATGAAGAAATACAATCCAATGTATCATGAGAAGAAAACATCAGGTGCGACAAACGGCCCATTTTGGGACACATTTTGTACTCGTGGCCACGCCCGACACAGAGGACACCGGCGGTTTTTACCGATCTGGCAGCCGGCGCTCCACATGTCCTGGGGGTTGTAGTTGGACGAGTCGGTCCTGAGTCCGCTGGGATACACCCGAGTCAGATGTTTGACGTTGTAGCGGACCATCTCGGACCCTGCGGAGGGAAAGAACCCGTTTGAGGCTGCGCTCGCGACATTCGTGCAGAACGTTTACTCGAGCGGTGAAACGCAGATAACTGGAATTAATCTGAGTTTTGGTGCGAAGTCTGATCATCAAAAACAAATGTCATGGTGAATGTGGGTAACAAGACACTTCCTTCCTTGTTTGTTTGTTTGTTTGTTTGTTTGTTTGTTTGTTTGTTAAATGCAAAGCCAAAGTCTTTAACGAAGTTGTTGTTCCTTCTCAAACAAGTCAGATGTTTGGAAGTGGGACGGGAAAAATATGTCCCTTCTTTTGTGAAACATTAAACAACATTAAAGCGGCGTCTGTATTTGTGTTTATCTATAACAGGGCCATACAACATACGGCCCGTGGGCCAAATCAGGTCCTCCAGGCCATATACTCCGGCCCACAACCCGTCTTCCAAATATAAAAAATATATATATTAATCTTGTTTACTGGTTTGCTTCTGGGTTTACACTAGTTTAGACCCGGTTTGGTCTTGGTTTAGTCCTGAATGCTGCTTTAGACCCATTTTGAGTTAGTCCTAGTTTAATTCTGGTTCAGTTCCGGCTGAGCAATGTTGGTCAAAAGCATTTTGTCTGTTATTTCTCAGCAGTTATTTTATTGTATTAACTCAATTTATTCAAACGGCGTTGGGGATATTTTGTGCGCCCCAAACATTTGTCACAGTGGCAGGAATGTGTCAGCGTTTATTTGTTTATGTCCAAATATCATAATGTTGGACTTATTTAAACTTCACGATGGCAAAATGTCTGCCGTTTCCAGTTTTTCCAGGTCTCCAGACTTTTACTTCCACCCTTTTGATGGACAATCTGAAAACTTCTACAACCCTGAAGTCCACACAAACAACATCGTGCCCAAAGGTCACGTGGTTAAATAAAGGTTAACCCATAAATAATGCAGTCCTCCAAAGTGTTCAGGGGCCGCTTCAGTCTGAAAGAGGGCCCATTTGAAGGATCATAATAAAGGATTCTGAATATTATCGTGACACAAATGACCATCAAAAGTTGACCTGATTCTTTGGCGAGTTTCCGGGCCTTGGACTCGGAGAAGGACGACATCTCGTAGCACTTGCCGCGGAGTCGTGCGCGTTCGAAGCCGCGGAAGTGAACGCTCTTGCAGTAGACCACCAGGTCCGACAGCTCCTGCGACAGTTTGGACTTCTGAGGACGACGACACGGGGGAGGGGGGGGGTCAAAGGTTAAAGTGTGTAACGCGGGTGACGGTGTGGCACGGCGTCAAACATACACGGTCTGACCAAAGAAAGAATGTCGAGACTTGAACTGAACTAAGCAAACACAGCAGGTCGTCTCCTCCTACTGGAGAACTGCTGTATGAGTGATGATCTTTCGGTATTTAAACCCGACTCATGCGTTTCTGAAATGACCACGTGGAAAGACGAATCCCGTGGTCATGGATGAGATGTCAGTGTGTTTGAGAAGGGTCAGATCATTGGCATCGAGCAGAGGAAACATCTGATGATCTGTGTGAGGAACAATGACATGCTGAAGATGTGTGGGGAACAATGACACGCTGAAGATGTGTGAGGAACAATGACACGCTGAAGATCTGTGTGAGGAACGACACGCTGAAGATCTGTAAGGAACAATAACACGCTGAAGACCTGTGTGAGGAACAATGACACGCTGAAGACCTGTGTGAGGAACAATGACATGCTGAAGATGTGTGAGGAACAATGACACGCTGAAGATCTGTGTGAGGAACGACACGCTGAAGATCTGTGAGGAACAATAACACGCTGAAGGTCTGTGTGAGGAACAATGACACGCATGACACGCTGAAGATCTGTGAGGGAACAATAACACGCTGAAGATCTGCGTGAGGAACAACGACACGCTGAAGATCTCTGCCTCTCGCTTTACCTGCTTGTCCGGCGTGTCTTTGGTCAGATCTTCCACAGACTCTCTCTCCATCTCCCCGCCCTCCTCCTCGTCGCTCACGTCGTCCGTCAGGGTCTCGTCCGCTCTCGGCTCCGGACCGCCCAGCTTCTTCGCCTTCAGCAGAATCTTACCTTTCAGAGCCTTTTAAAAACAGCACAACACACGACTCAACTTAGCAACGGGAAACGGCCTGTGATCATGTGATGAGATGTCCCCTTTAACCCTTTGTGATCAACAGAAAATAAAACCAATTAAAGAACTCATAATTCTTACACGTGAAAGTGGACAAAATGATCCTTAAAAGACCCCGTTTATGACCTTCAGCAATGTTTTGCAGTTGCATTTACATTTCACACAAAAAAAATCGAAAATAAATAAAATAAATAAAATAAATAAAATAAATAAAATAAATAAAATAAATAAAATAAATACATTAAATACATTAAATAAATTAAATAAATTAAATAATAAATAATAAATAAAATCTTCAGTCTGATTTAATAAAATGTTTATTATTTGTATAATATTGATGGAGTTTAACGTGTGGGGTTAGACAAGTGAAAAATGTAAAAAAAAAAAAAAAAAAAAAATCCTAAAAATGACACTACAGCAACAAAAATGTAAAAAAAAAAAACTTAGGTGGACTATTAAAGTGCGATTAAAATATTTGTTCAAGCTTTATGAACGCTAAAAAATGTGCCGTTATCATAAAGTGTTTCCACCAATTCGAGCCGTACAAAGAGCAGCTCGTTATCCTAAATAATGCATCACGTGAAAAAGCCACTCTGATATCGATCAATGCCAGCGCAAAGCAGGAAATGTATTTAAACGTGGAAAGCTCTTGAACGTAATGGACCTGAATGAGCTCAGCGACTCTCAGAAGCTTCTCCTCCACCTTGTTCTTTTTCCTTTTTTTCTTTTTCTTACGTGCGCTCTGATCGGTGCCCGGCGGGACGAGCACATTCTCCAAACCTTTTCCACGACAGAGCACTTCCCAGAATCAATGCTAATGCGGCTCTTAGCGCTAAACGCCGCTGTCAGGGCCATCAAACCGTGCTGTGGATGTGTTCAGTTTGAGACGAGAAAGAGCAGTGTCTGGACTCTGATGAAGAAGAAGAAGAAGAAGAAGAAGAAGAAGAAGAAGAAGAAGAAGAAGAAGAAGAAGAAGAAGAAGAAGAAGAAGAAGAAGAAGAAGAAGAAGAAGAAGAACTTTCCTATAATTCATGTTTTTTGGGAATAAACATCGCGATTTGAACGATTATTCGCGATTATTGACCAAAACGACAATAAAATCCTACATCTTCTCTCCTCGTTTGTCTCACATTGGCCGCTTCTCAACATGTGACCTGCTCTATCCAATCGAACTGTCCGAATGATCGATTTGACATAAACGGCACTTTACATTCAGGTTTACTTCTGCGTGGAAAAGGCTGAGCAGAACGCACTTCTTTTCGCGTCTAAAGTCGTCACGTTTCTTTTTAATTGAACTAAAAAAAGACTTACCGTATTTTCCGGACTATAAGGCGCACCTTTTTTTGCGACTTATACGACTTATATGTGATATTATTAACACGTTATTGTATCGCATTTCACATATTGATTATTTTATGTGGAACGTGAGCTTCGACGACTTGGAATTAGGTTTTAAAGTGGAATAAATATAAAAGGCCAGTTATTAAAGGGCTTTGGAGCACAATCTGATACGGTTCATCCCAGAATGTCGGATTGGACTGAAAATAAGAGGATTGTTGCGTTCTCTTTACGTTCTTCATGCCCGGGAGCTTCATAGGTCTCTTTCAGCAGATGGAGAAACACCTTGTCTCCATGGAGATGTTGCTGCTTTGTCTATTATGTTCCACAGTGTGACATTAAACGTATCCATCTGTTTTACAGTATTTAAAACAGGCAAAATCTGGCAAAACAAAGGCATAATAAAAAAGTACAAAAGACAGTGAATTAAGATGGAAATCAATAATGAGCTCACCTCTCCACAGATCTGACCTGTATCTTGGCCTAGTTTAACGCCATACTGGGCAAAATTCCAGGCCAAACCAACACATTTAAGCTCGATTACATTTTTGGGGAAAGCGGCTCTGACCTGCGGCGACGGCAGCAGCTCCGGTTCCTCCGCCGTGACCCGGGCGCTCTGCAGACGCTCCCCGAGGGTCTGCTTCAGGTGCCGGGCCATGGCGCTCTGCTGCTCCAGCCCGCAGTGGTTCTCCAGGGACAGGATCACGGGGAACTCGGACACCTGGCACGGGCAAAAGGCCGCAGGTCACGGTTCAATCGGGCCCGAACGTCCGGCGGCGGCAGCAGTTACCGGCAGCAACAGTCGCCTTGAGCTTGTCGTCACGAAGGTTCGGTCGTAAACAGTTTGTATGTAGTATTTTTACAGTCCTACTTTCTGTGTGAAGGCGTAGAGCCAAGACCTTTTACAAACTTCACAAGGGAGTTTTGGGGGGTCTGGAATTCTCCATGTCTCCATGATTACAAACGGACGCGAGTGACAGGCGGATTGACCAATCAGAGAAACTCGCGGCCCGTTTGCGTCTAAACAAACATGGCGGCCGAGCGTGCGAGTAAAAAAAAAAAAGTAAAAAAAAAAAAAAAAAAGGGAAAATCAATCGCGGAAAACAGACAAAAGGTGGAAATCAGGGAGACAAGATACAAGACTGTGGTTCCTCCAAAGGTTTGACATGTGGATCTGTGTTTGTTGTATCAGTCCATGCCAAATAAACAATAAATAAACAATAAAACATCCATGTACAATATATGTAATCATATTTCAGAGTTGACTAAACGTTTTGCCCGTTTGTCCCCAGTTTGATCCATTTGTGTAAAGTTTATAATTGTACTTCCTGGTTGGACGGTGACACAAATATGACACCGCTAGAGGTCATTCCACAGCTGCTACCTAGCAACCAGACTGTAAACAAGTGCCACAATCCACATAAATGACACAACAGTTCTGATCTGACACACAATAACACCATAGAACACCTTTATTTTGTCCAACGACGGTTTAAACTGTCAGGAAAGTGTCAACTGTCTCTGTGTCGCACGCTGATGACATCACAGAGGGATTCAGCTCTACTTTTTGCCGCCGCACAGATACGTGGTAAAAGCAACAATTTGGGTGAAAATGAGACCGCCGTGTGACGTCTGCATCTTCCACGGACAAGGAAGTGCTTTTTGTTGTGACGGTCAAAACCTCGGCTCTGGAAGGTTCTCAAAAGTGCTCGCGAACGAGGCGGGAATGCGTTTGGATTATTACTGTTTTTCATGTTTCACCAAATGCTTGTCACCGCGGATGTTTTTGCTTTGCGGGAAATGTTCCACACTATGGCATTAACTGTTAACTATCTGCACACGGTTGATTTATGAAAGCAAAAAAAAAAAAAAACAGTGACATAAGTAAAAATAATAACTACAACCTGAAACCATAAACAGCTGTCAAATACATAGACCTAAAATGGCGAGGACGCTTCTATCTGAACGTGCAGTTTGTGTGTCTGACCTTGAACGCGTACTCCTTCAGCGTGGCGATGACGTCTTTGAACAGGATCTTGGAGGTGAGCGTGTGTCCGTGATAAACGACGGGTTCTCCATCGGGGCCGTCCCAACAGTCGAGCTCCACGCAGCGGCAGCCGCGCTTCAGAGCCCTGCGGCGCACAAACGTGGAAGGAACGTACGTGAAAGGAACGTACGTGAAAGGAACGTACGTGAAGGAACGTACGTGAAGGAACGTACGTGAAGGAACGTACGTGAAGGAACATACGTGAAGGAACGTACACACGGACTGGAAGATTCTCCGCGGATCTGTTTAAATAACTGGACAGAGTATTTGCACCTCAAACCGACTGTGTTCGGCCGACAGCGATGGACAGATTTTTTAAAAAAAGGACAGATTTTGTGGCAATTTTTTCCTATTTTCAGAGTTCAAAATCTTAATCTGTAGCTTTGGCTGGAGCAGCTTTGCACGAGTGAAGTCTCGCCCTGATTGGTCAGAGCGGTCACATGGTACGAGAGCGAGGAGCGCGCACTAAACAGACGATCCGCGCCAGTGAGCCCAGGCGGCCATCTTGAAACACCCAGTAGTTTTCTCCATTCTTTACATGTCCGCTGTTCTTTCACGCTTCACACATTCACGAAGGCCAAGGAAGAGTCTCGCTCAATGGCACATCAGCAGCATGAGAATATGTTAAAAAAAAACATGCTGCGGTGTTTTCGCGGGGGGAGTCGCGTCTCGTCCTACACCCGCTGAAGGATAAACAATGCTCTTACTGTATGTATGCCTCGGTGCTGCTCTGGCCCCGGAGCTGGTCCTCCATCAGGTACGTGTTGTGGGACGAGGAGATGAAGTACAGACTCAGTGGAAGACCCATGTCCTGGTGCAGCTTACGGTGGTCCGGGTTGAATATGGACCCATGCGGAGAGCAAAGGTAGAGCTGGAACCCGTCCAGAGACATGCTCGTCTGCTCGCGCGCTGCACAGACCACGGCAAGCGCGCTTACAATCTCGTTTTATTTAACCAATTTAAGAATTTAAAGCAAAACTGTGTAACCCCATTCTTTGTAAGTCTACATAAATTACACATGATTTAGGATTTGGAAAATAATACTTCGTAACGCCTAAATCTTGAAAATGTGTCGGTTACTTGTAAATTGTCCTCGAACATGTGTCGCTTTTTGATGACATCACAGAGGGATTCAGACTGACTCACTTCAACTTCCGTTAAATGTAATCTTTTACGGTTCAGTTCTTCTTTACAAACTGCAACTTGGCGGATGTCAAAGTGCGGTGAATATTTACCGCCGAGGCTAAAGTCATAATTAGAAAAACATGAAAACCTGTCACGTGCTCTTTAACGTCCTTTTGTGGTCCTCTTACGTGTATCGGCCACAACAGTAAGACTTATATCTGTATCGGCTCAAAAATTCACATCGGACCAAATCTGAATCACGAATGTAAAATATATATGACTCTTTTATTTTATTGTGTTGCTTTTAATATGTATGTGTTTTATGTTATACCGTAAAAAAAAAAGAAGAAAAAAGAAAAAAAGGAGAGCAAGAGAGAGAGAGAGGAAGAGAAAGAGGGAAAGTGAGCGAGAGAGAGAGAGAGAGAGAGGGGAAAGCGAGAGAGAACGAGAAAAAGAGAGAGAAAAAGAGAGAGAGGAAGAGAGAAAGAGAGCGAGCGAGAGAGAGAGAAAGAAAGAGAGAGGAAGAGAGAGAGGGAGCGAGAGATGGAACGTGAGCGAGAGAAAGAGAGACAAAAAGAGAGAGAGGGAGAGAGAATGAGAGAGGAAGAGAGAGAGGGAGCGAGAGGGGGAATGTGAGCGAGAGAAAGAGAGAGAAAAAGAGAGAGAGGGAGAGAGAATGAGAGAGGAAGAGAGAGAGGGAGCGAGAGGGGGAATGTGAGCGAGAGAAAGAGAGAGAAAAAGAGAGAGAGGAAGAGAAAAAGAGAGAGAGGAAGAGAGAAAGAGAGAGAGGAAGAGAGAGGGAGAGAGAAAGAGAGGGAGCGAGAGAAAAAGAGAGAGAGGAAGAGAAAAAGAGAGAGAGGAAGACAGAAAGAGAGAGAGGAAGAGAGGGAGGGAGAAAGAGAGAGGATTAAATGAATGTTCAAACTCAGAGAAATGTGTTCGTTGCGCTCAAGAGGCTTGGCTTTTCTCTCAGCGCTTCTGTCCCACCGAACAGTCATGGATAAAAACATGAAGACCTGCTGTGGTGACCCCGCCCCCTGCTGTGGTGACCCCGCCCCCTGCTGTGGTGCGCCGACCCCCTGTTTGTGGTGACCCCGCCCCCCGCTCACACCTGTCTCGGAGGCTCGTACAGGTCGATCAAACTCTTTGGCCGCGTCCTCTTTCTCTGCTGCTCAGATCCGGAAGGAAGTTCTGCAGCTCGTCCAGCAGGAGGCGCTCACCTGTCGCGGAGGAAAACCTGAAAGACCTTCCACACCTCGTCCCTCTGAGTCAGGAGCTTGTAGAACAGGACAAACTCCTCCATGTCCAGAGCCCGCGGTCCCAGTTTGTCCGCCATCTGACGAGAGAATGAGGGCCAATACAGTCAGCAGTTGTGAACGGCGAAGGAACATTGTGGGGACGCAATGGCCCCCAAACCATGGCACTGCAACGCCCACCTCTTGTCGTTGAGTATCAATATTGTACTTTGGAAGTGTGACAATTTCTAATTTTGACTTTATTTGGTGCGTTTATACCTGTCTACATATAAATTACAGTTTTACACCAATCGAGCAGGTCGATCTGTAAGAAAATGACAGGAAGTGACAATCACACCAGGACACTCTTTCCAGTCAACAGTTTTATGCAGAATTTACACAAAAGAAACAACGAAGAAAAGAAAATAAAGTTGCTCTAGAATTTTTTTTTTTTTTGTCAAATAAATAAAACTGTGGCATTAGATGAGTTTTGGCCCAGTGGTTTGCTGGTAATTTCCTAGTGTATGTCATCAATTACAAACAGGAAGTAAATTATAAACCTAAAAAATTTGCTTATTCTGTTGACAACATTTTTATAATTTTTAGCAAAACTGAAAATGATCTTAACTGCATTTCAGTTCAGTGAGTCGTCCGACCTGTAGGGGGCGCCGTAAAGGCATGTTCCCGCTGGTTCACTTTGGAGCGGATCGGTACAAAAGTGACTTCAACGTCTTCCATTTGGCAAAAAGCAGATATAAACATACAATAGTAACTTCTCACCAAACGCTGACTTGATCTTGTGCTAAAGCGCCGTATTTCCACTCATGCTAACTTTATATGTTGAACCTTAGCAAAACAAAGCTAGCAAAGCACGTTAGCAACAGCTGTTTCCTGTTTATCGCCGCACGGCACTCGCTTTGTCAAGAGACAAAATCTGATATTTCCAGGTCATAATGCGTCTAACATGATCCAAAGCCAACGCATTACATTTTAGTTGTGTTTTTGTTGCTTTTTAGATGCATTTTTGTTGGTTTTAGATGCATTTTTGTCTCATTTTTGTTGCATTTAGTCACGTTGTTGTTGCTTTTAGTCTCGCTTTTTTGCTTCTAGTCAAATTTTTGTCCCGTTTTGTCACTTTTTCTAGCTTCTTGTCATTTTTGTTGTTGCTCGTTTTAAAAATGTTGTCGCTTTTAGACACATTTTGTGACATTTATTCACGTTTTGTTGCTTTTAGTAGCGCAGCGCGGCTTTGTCAAGACCCAAACATATGATATTTCCCGGTCTAACATGACCCAAAGCCAAAGCATTCCGTAAAGAGAGGTTCAAACGCGGCGTAGAGGCTTTGCACAGAAGTCAAAGAAATGAGGCAAAACTGTTCCCGTTTCCTCTAGCTTTTGCCACGCCCCTCACACACACAAATTTGGGATTACTAAACGTAGCTGAGATCGGCCTTATGAAGAAAAAGCCGTTGAGGTATGATTTATGTTTTAGTAATGAAGAATGTTTGGGTGAACAGGCTTTTGCTCTGGGGACCGGCACCGGTCGGAACGTGGCTTAACAGAGTGGCACTGGCATCAACACAAGGGCAGACTGGACCCTCACATTCAGTCTAAACTCACGGTGAAGAGGTGCAGCGCGTGGTCCTCGTTCATGTCCACGTTCATCATTTTGAGCAGCGCCTTCGCCTCTTTAAACGTCATCTGTCCGTCTTTGTTCTTGTCCGCTTTAGTGAACCAGTCGCGCACCCATCTGAGAGAAGGCTCAGGAAAACACTACCAGGTCATCTAGTCCTGGGTTAGTTCTGGTTTAGGCATACTTTAGTGCTGGCTCAGTTTCAGTTTAGTCCTGGTTTGGTCCTGGTTTAGACTTAATTTAGTCCTGGTTTAGTCTTTATTTAGTCCTGATTTAGTTCCTGGGTTCGTCCTGGTTTAGTCTTTATTTAGTCCTGATTTAGTCCTGATTTAGTCCTGCTTAGTCTTTATTTTGTCCTGGGTTTAGTCTCTTTTTTTCTTTTGAGTCTTATGATTCCTAGTCTTTAGTCTTTATTTAGTCCTGATTTAGTCCTGGTTTATTCCTGATTTAGTCCTGGGTTCGTCCTGGTTTAGTTTTATTTAGTCCTGGTTTAGTCTTTATTTAGTCCTGATTTAGTCCTGAATTTATTTGTCCTGGCTAGTCTTTATTTTGTCCTGGTTTAGTCTTTATTTAGTCCTGGTTTAGTCTTTATTTAGTCCTGGTTTAGTCCTGATTTAGTCCTGATTTAGTCCTGATTTAGTCCTGATTTAGTCTTTATTTAGTCCTGGTTTAGTATTTATTTAGTCCTGGTTTAGTCCTGGTTTAGTCCTGGTTTAGTCCTGGTTTAGTCCTGGTTTAGTTGCAGGGATACTGGTCCAGTCGTTCCTTCTCGTCCATGGTCTGGGATTTGTGGATGAGTTTTCGGGACCCCTTGGACCCAGGACTTGGCCTCGTCGGGGGTCTCGGCCACCAGGTCCAGAGTCCCCCTGCCTCCCGTGGAAGACCAGCGTGAAGCACTGCTCCGGGGGAAACTCTGCGGCGAGGCCTGAGGAGCAGCTCGGACTGATGACCCTCACGAACCGCCTCCAGCTCTGAAACTGAGGACTGGAGAGAGAGAAGAGAGAGGGGAGAGAAGAGAGAGAAGACAGAGAGGGGGGAGAAGAGAGCGAGGGGAGAGAGGAGAGGAGAGAGGGGAGAGAGGGGGAGAAGAGAGAGAGGGGGGAGAGAGAAGAGGAGACATGGAGGGAGAAGAGGGAGGAGACAGAGAGGGGGGAGAAGAGAGAGAGGGGAGAGAAGAAGAGAGGGAGAGAGGGGGAGAAGAGAGATAGGGGGAGAAGAGAGAGAGGAGAGAGGGGGAGAAGAGAGAGGGGGGAGAAGAGAGAGAGAAGAGAAGGAGGAGGGGAAGAGAGAGAGGGAGAAAGAGAGAGGGAGGGAGAGGGAGAAGAGAGAGAGGGGAGAGAGAGAGAGAGAGAGAGGGAGGAGAGAGAGAAGGAGGGGAGAGAAGAGAGAGAGAGAGAGGGGGAAAGAGAGAGAGGGGAGAGAAGAGAGAGAGGGAGAGAGGGGGAGAAGAGAGAGAGGGAGAGAGAGAGAGAAGACAGAGAGGGGGAGAAGAGAGAGGGGGGAGAGAAGAGAGAGAGGACAGAAGGGGGAGAGAGAGAGGGGGGAGAGAAGAGAGAGAGGGAGAGGAAGAGGAGAGAGGGAGGAAGAGGGAGAAGAGAGAGAGGGGAGGGAGAGAGAGAGGGAAGGAGGAAGAGGGAGGAGAGACGAGGAGAGGGGGGAGAGAGAGAGAGGGGGAGAGAGGAGGAGAGAGAGAGGGGGGAGAGAGAAGAGGAGGGGGGAGAGAAGAGAGAAGGAGGAGAAAGAGAGAGGGAAAGGAGAGAAGAGAGAGAGAGAGAAAGAGAGAGGGGACGAGAAGAGAGTGGAGGAAAGAGGAGGAGGGACAGAGAGGGGAGATGAGAGAGAGGGGAGAGAAGAGAGAAGGGGAGAAGAGAGAGAGAGAGAGAAGAGAGACGGGGTGGGAGAAGAGAGAGAGGGAAGGGAGAGAAGAGAGAGAGGGAGAGAGAAGAGAGAGGGGGAGAAAGAGAGAGAGAAGAGAGAAGAGACATGGAGGGAGAAGAGGAGGAGACAGAGACGGGGGAGATGAGAAAGAAGAGATAGAAGAGAGAGAGGGAGGGGGGGGAGAAGAGAGAGAGGGAGAGAGAAGGGAGGGGAGAAGAGAGAGAAGAGTGAGAGAAGAGAGAGAAGAGGGAGAGGGGAGAGGAGGAGAGAGGAAGGAGAGAAGAGAGAAAAGAGGGAGAGAAGAGAGAGAGAAGCGAGAGAAGAGGGAGAAGAAAGAGATTAGAGAGAAGAGGGAGAAGGGGGTGAGAAGAGAGAAAGGAGAAAGAAGAGAGAGAAGAGGGGATGATTAAACGAGTATAAGTCTGACCCGGGACAAAGGGTGGGCTCTGATGACCCTCGCAAACGTCCTCCAGATGTAAAACGGAGAAACATAAATAAAACCAGCGCTGGACTGAAAATGTGCTGACAAAAAATGTGGCTGACAATCTGTGCCAAAGAACTCTCCGGCCAAACAACAGTCTGAAGTGTCTGGTGCAGTAACGGGTCCTGCTCATGTACTTTATACTTCTCGAGATATTATAACCAGGAAATCAAACAAAACCACCAGAACGCTTATCAATCAGAACTTTCAAGGACAATAATATCTAAATGATGTAAATGCATTCATAATCTGGACAACTACTCTACTAAATCCATTAAAAACAAATGGGAAAGAGAAGGTCTTCTTGTTTTGACAGATGAAGCGTGGGAAAGTGTTTGTACATCTCATTGGAGGACAACAAAATCACATGTTTGGACGGAATTCCTCATAACTCCAGGTCAAAGTGCACATTATTCACCAGGGAATGCAGACTGTTGGAGAAGCTGTGGCTGTTGGAGAAGCTGTGGCACCGATCACGTGCTCTGGGACTGTCCTGTGGCTCAGAAGTTTCGGACGGAGATCAACAAAGTGCCATCCCTCATAGAACTTTGTATCTGGGCCTCAAAACTCCTGCCACGGACACTGTAAATGGATACCTGGCTACCTTTGGCGTACGCTTTTGGCGGTGGGGGGAAAAGGCCATCACACACTCACACACACACACACAAAATTACATTATATTTGAAATTTGGGAAAATCGCGTTTAGATTTAGTTTTGAGAGACAAAATGGGACGTTGGATGATATGATCGTGGACTCACATGTGGAGTGCCCGCGGCCGGCCCACCTGGACTTGTACCAGATGGTCAGTCCGTCCTCCAGGAGCCGGAAGTGTCTCTGCTTCTTCCACGAGCGCGACTTCACCTTCCGCAGAGTCGAGCCCGCCATCATCCGCTGAATGTCCGGGTCGTCGTGCAGCGCTGGGAACGACAATGACAACGGGGGGAGTCCCACGTAAACGAGTTGAGTTTCAGAACAGAGAGAAACGGGACGAAAAAGGGGCAAAAGAGGGGCAAAAGAGGGGCGAAAGCGGGGCGAAAGGGCAAAAGGCGGGACGGGGAAGTGGGTACGTGAGCAGGCGTAAACTGGGATCCGTAGCGGGGCGTAACTCGGACGTAAGAGCCGGCTGAACGGAAGCAGTGACGTAAAAGAGGCGGAAGCGGGGACAGGCGCTTAAACTGTGGGCGGAAGCGGGACGAAAGCGGGAACGTAAGCCGGTGGCAGGTTGGTCAGGGTGAAGCGGGACGAACTGTTAGCGACGTAAGCGGGACGTTAAGCGGGAACGAAAGCGGCGACGAAAGCGGACCGCGGAAGCGGGACGAAAGACGTAAACGGCGAAGCGGGGACGTAAACTGGGCGATAAGCGCAAAGGACGAAAGCGGGACGAAGCGGTGCGAAAGCGGCGGCGGAAGCGGGACAGCGGACGAAGCGTGGCCGAAAGCGGGAACGTAAACTGGGACGAAAGCCGGCGCGTAAGCGGGACGAACAGGGGAAGCGCGGTAAAAGCGAGCGGGACGAAGGCGAGCGACGTTCAACGCGGAGGGACGTAAACGGGCGAAAGGGGACGAAAGCGGGGCGAAAGCGGACGTAACGGGAGAGGACGGGGCAAAGCGGGCGGAAAACGGGACGGAGCGGACGTAAGCGGCACGATAAGCGGACGAAAGCGGGCGAAAAGCGCGAGCGCGGACGTAAGCGGGACGTAAACGACAAACGCCGGCGCAAGCGGGACGTAAACTGGGCGAAAGCGCGACGACGGACTAAGCGCGGGCAAACGGACAAACTGGCGAAGGGACGAAAGCGGGCGGACGAAAGCGGGACGTAAACGGGCGAAGCGGGGGTAAGCGGGACGAAAGCGGGGCGTGAAAGCGGGGACCGACAGCGGGACGTAACGGGGGCGGAGCGGGACGAAAAGCGGGACGAAGCGGTGACGTAAACGGGGCGAGGAACGAAGCGGGGCGGAAGCGCGGACGTAAGCGGACGAAGCGGGACGAAAGGAACGAAGCGGGACGGTAAAGCGGCGACGGACGTAAACTGCGACTAACTGGACATGAAAGCCAGGACTAAACCAGACTAAACCAGGAGCTGTCCAGGTCTGTGTAAGGTTTGTGTGTCTTGCCTAAAGACACCAACAACAGTAAAAACCCTTCAAACACATGAGTGTCCCAGTGACAGATCTTACATGTAACGGGAGGGTCCATGGTTCAGGCCCCGGCTCCAGCTGTTGAGAAGAGACACACCTTTTTATTGTCAGACGAAACCATGGAAACGTGGATTGCAAAAGTGAAACAAAAAGCGCGTTCGAGGCGTTCAGACAGCAACTTGGAAAGAGAAGAGTAAAAAAGTACTTGTGCTGGAAGAAAGTACTGCCTGTTGTTACCTAACGTGAAAGTACTGATACAGAAGTACAAAACTCTTGTATCACATGAAACAACTTACTCTAAAGCAACAATACACAGAGGTGGAACATTCACCGCTGGAGGAGTCAGGTTTGTGGAGATGCCAAGCCCACCCACGTAAAGACGCATGTTTTAGTGCAATAAAACAACCAAAATGAAAAAAAAGGCCTGTCTAAAAGGTCACGTAAAGTACTGAAGTACCCGTTTAAGAATGTACTTTTAGAGTAAAAAAAGTAAAAGACAAAACTATTAAACGGCAAATGTAGCGAAAGGAATTGTGCCGATTCGAAGTCCTGAGGGAAGTCCTCTGGGACAGCCGCGCCCCCCCACAGCTTCTGGGACAGCTACGCCCCCCCACAGCCTCGACAGCCGCGCCCCCCCACAGCTTCTGGACAGCTTACGCCCCCCCCACAGCCTCTGGGACAGCCCGCCCCCCCACAGCTTTGGGACAGCTACGCCCCCCCACAGCCTCTGGGACAGCCGCGCCCCCCACAGCCTCTGAGCCGCGCCCCCCCACAGCTCTGGACAGCCGGGAGTGCCGCGCCCCCCACAGCCTCTGGGACAGCCGCGCCCCGGCCCACAAGCTTCTGGGGACACGCACACGCCTACCACAGCCTCTGGACAGCTGCCGGCCCCCCACAGCCCTGGGAAGCGCGCGCCTCTCTAGCCATCTGTGCGGACAGCCGCGCCGCCCCCCACAGCTCTGGGACAGCCGTCGCCCCCCCACAGCCTCTGGACAGCCGCGCCCCCCTCAGCCTCTGGGACAGCCGCGCCCCCCCACAGCCTCTGGGACAGCCGCGCCCCCACAGCTTCTGGAAGCCGCGCCCCCACAGCTTCTGGATCAGCCACGCCCCCCACAGCCTCTGGAACAGGCCACGCCCCCCAAGCCTCTGGGACAGCCGCGCCCCCCCACAGCCTCTGGGACAGCCGCTGCCCAACAGCCCTGGGACAGCCGCCCCCCCCCAGCCTCTGGGACAGCCGCGCCCCCCACAGCCTCTGGGCGCCCCTCAGCACTCTGGGACAGCCCTGCGCCCCACACAGCTCATGGGACAGCCGCGCCCCCCCACAGCCCTGGGACAGCCACACCCCCCCACAGCCTCTGGGACAGCCACGCCCCCCACAGCCCTGGGACAGCCACACCCCCCCACAGCCTCTGGGACAGCCACCCCCCCACAGCCTCTGGGACAGCCACGCCCCCCCACAGCCTCTGGGACAGAATTGGCACTTTTGGCGTAAGATACGGCGTTTGAAGGAGAAGACGCACTCACTATTACTTCTGTCACTGTGGATCACTTTTGACCGCTTTCCGCGCGGAGCTGACTCGTACCTCTGCGTTTATGTTTCATTGTTTTCAAAGCCCATGAAATGTCATTCAACCAACGTCAGCGCAAGGCAAGAACAAAATAAAGAATAATTCGCATTTTGTCCTTATAATCACTCACTAGCTCAACACATTAGCATAACCTTTTTCCATACATTTTAAAATAAACATTTAAAATGGTTCAATAATTCATTCATCATATTACAAACATGTCGACTGTAGTTTGATCACTTTCACCATGATTTTTCTGTGTTTTCACCGTTAACCAAAGCTTACTTTACTTTGCGTTTTTTCTTCGACTCTCAAGTAGATTTTAGTTTCAGCCCTGGGCGTTTTTCTGTTGCTCAAAACACGTCTGCCACACATACACACACCCAAACGGGCGTGCCCCACACTTTGAGAAGCTCTGGAGTTAATGACTTCGTGGCTTGTCTTCACTCTGACGTTCAGCGGGGTCAGCGTTTTATCGACGGAAGCAGCACCAGTTCTGGCAGCTCAGAAATCCAATCTCGTAATGTGCTTTTCTGCCCCCCACACTGCAGCGGAGCCTCTTCCGCGCTGCTGCTGACTGTCCAGACCCTCCGACCGCTAATCTCATCAGATATGCCACGTCCAAGCATGATTTATACGTGCAGCTTCTGGTAAACAAACGCACAAACGTCTCAAGTGCGTAACGAGCCAATCAGTCGGCCAATTCATTAATTTTACCCACAAAAATCAAGCCACTTCTCTCAAACACAATGGACTGCAGCACTGTCCAAGACGGCGGCTGGGGAAAAGCATTAGATAAAAATCCATTTGCCGACCGCCAAAAGGACAATCTAATTGCCAAAGGGATTTCGTCTCTTTAATGAGTTTATTGCGGTAAAGAATGAGCGAGCGCGCACGTCCTCCCGGCGACTTACATCTGATTTGCAGTTTACTTTCACAATAAACTTAAATTCGATCAGTAAATCAGTCATTTGGAGCTTGTTTGTCATTGTTCTCACCACAGACAACTGCAGAAACAAAGCTTTCTGTACAATTTGAACACATTTATAATATGATACTTGGAAAGAGAGTGTGTGTATGATGACGCTTTCACGTAAAGCACAGAATTATGGAACACCAGAACTACCTCTATTTTGAATTTGTGTTTGTTTATTTTCACTTCACAGAAGTTGACATGAAATAAAATGACATAAAATAGAAGTGTGATGCAGCGTGGCACAAACCAGAAAGGGCTCATCCTTAGGCCACACCAATAGGCCACACCTTAGGCCACACCCAATTAATCATTTAGCTCAAACTGACAGAAAAGGAACATCTTCTAAGGCAATTACTGCATTTTTAAAATTGTATGTATATATATATTTATATATTTATATATATTTATATATATATATATATATATATATATATATATATATATATATATATATATATATATATATATATATATATAAACTCAGAAGTATATACTAATATTAGTATTGCTATTAAGATTAGATACAAAACCATATATTTTATTATTCATAATCATGATCTATATTTATTGAGCAATATTTCTTTCCGATACTTTTTACAGTTTGGTCTTGAGTATTCTAAGTCTAAAGTCACAATATTCGTTCCATAATTTTGCTCCACGATGTCGAAAACCTTCAGAACAGTTCTTACAAAGACTGTTGTTTTTACTCTAAATATTCTCGGTTTCATTTGTGACGTCATGGGTTGTTTTGTTGTCTGTTGTTGACTAAAATGCACCCATTGTACTCAAACAAAATACTATGTTTATGCGTTTTGTATCTCTGTTTTCTCACATTTCAAATTTGCTTTCACCTGCGATAGTTTTAATCTACGACACACACAAATCATCATTTTAAAATCGTCAAATATGAATCTAAAAAGAAACAAGTCTTCTCGGTAGAAAACTGCCGGCGAATTGGACCCTAAACGGATTAAATGGATCAATGTCTCTGGACTGTTCTTCTGCAGCAAAAAAACAAACAAAAAACCCGCCAATCACGGACGGAACTGGACCGTAAAGGACTGGACACAAAATAACATATCTAACAAAACGTGGACGTTCACACCGTTCACCAGAACGTCGGAGGCACTTCGTTTGGCTTTGTTTCGGGTTTTTTGGGACTTGTTTTTGTTTGTTTGTTTATTGCATGAAAAATAATCGAGGCGAGAGTTTAAACAAAACAAAAAAGAAGACGCTGAATAGTATACACATGGAGGGATTTGCAGAGGACGTTATAACCGGCTGAACCGCGGGGGCTTTTGTGGCGGTCGAAGAAAAGTGCCAATTCCCGTGTCCCAATCGCGCGCCGATTTTGAGAGGGAAGCGGTTTTTCTATCACATCGGACCAACACATTCCCACACTCCCTCCCCTCCTCCCTGCCCCTCCCTCCGCCTCCCTCCCCCTCCCTCCCCTCCCTCCCGCCCGCACGCACATTCGCCTTCACACTTTTGATGCAGAAATGTTTGCGTGTTTATTTTTAGCCCCGACGCCGAACGGCTAGCGTGTTTTGGTCGTCTGAGTCACCGGAGTCTGCAGGGACCGGACTGACCGCAGCGTGACTCAACCCTGGCCTGCTCCTCTCGATAAACTAAAGGCACCATCGGTTGTATATGTTTCCATTGAGTTTCCGTATGCAGATTTCTGCGCGGACGCGGTTCAAGCGAGGCGACGAGAGCCGTTTTCGGTCGACGAACTGATCGTCGGCGTCGCCAGACTCAAATAACTCCCAACTCAAACGGAAGCTGTTTCTGATTCTTTTCCCGTTTTGTTTAGTCTGTTTGGCGGTTAAAAAGACACATCGGAAAAGCGCATAAAACATGGAAAAACAGCCGCAGCGGACGAGTCACGAAGCCAGAAAACGTTGGTCCGAGCTCTTTGTGAAGCTGACACTTTTTAGTTTTGGCCTCTGCTTCAGCTTTACTCTGATTGCCGCGGTAACCAGCTCTGCTCAGGGGAGGTTTGGACTGACAGACTGAGCGTGTGATTCGGGGACTTGGAATTAAGTTAAAAAATGTAAATAAATAAAAACGTCCAGGTCGGTTGGTTATTATATTAGGCTTATTCTTAATGAGTGGATTTGCAGTAGACCAAATAAACCCTAACGTTTTAGTGATACTGGGCCTTAAAGTCTCATCGAATACATAAAAACATAAAAACATCAGAGCATCATATTTCAATGAAAAACAGAAGAGGATGCAAAAACGCTGGTCGGGTAATTCAACCAAAACAAAATGCAAATATTGTACAAGGTTGTAGTTTCACACATTCAAACTATCTGGGACTTGGAAACCAATATTTTTGCTCATATTGTGAGCCCAATTTTAAAACTAAAAGTGTCAACAGGTTTATCGGACCCTCAGCTCTCTCAGGACCTGGGCGTGCTGCAGGACCTGAGGCTCTGCAGGACCTGACCTCTGCAGGGGGCGTCTGCAGGACCTGAGCATCTGCAGGACCTGAGCATCTCCAGGACCTGAGCGTCTGCAGGACCTGAGCGTCTGCAGGACCTGAGCATCTGCAGGACCTGAGCATCTCCAGGACTGAGCGTCTCCAGGAACCTGTGCGTCTTCCGGGACTGGGCGTGTCCGGGGACCTGAGCATCTGCAGGACCTGAGCGTCTCCGGGAACCTGTGCCGTCTTCCGGGACTGGGCGTGTCCGGGACCTGGTGGCGTGTCCGGACCTGGGCGCGTCCGGGACTGAGCGCCTGCCTCCAGGGACCTGAGCGTCTCCAGGACCTGAGCGTCTCCAGGACTGAGGTCTCCGGACTGAGCGTCTTGCGGACTGAGCGTCTCAGGACCTGAGCGTTCCAGGACCTGAGCGTCTGCAGGACCTGAGCGTCTCCGGGAACCTGTGCGTCTTCCGGGACCTGGGCGTGTCCGGGGACCTGGGGTGTCGGGACCTGGGAGCGTCCGGGACCTGGCGCGGTCTCTGGGACCTGAGCGTCTCCAGGGACCTGAGCCGTCTCCAGGACCTGAGCGTCTCCAGGACCTGAGTGTCTCCAAGGACCTTAGGCTGTCCAGGACCTGAGCGTCTCGCAGGACCTGGCGTCTCAGGACCTGAGGTCTCCAGGACCTGAGCGTCTCTAGGACCTGGGCGTCTCCAGGCCTGAGCGCTCCGGGACTGAGCGTCTCGGATGACCGTGTCGGGACCTGAGGTGCTGCAGGAACCTGAGCGTCTCCGGGACCTGAGCGTCCTCTGGACCTGAGCGTCTCTGGGACCTGAGCGTCTCCGGGACCTTGAGCGTCTCCAGGACCTGAGCGTCCTCAGGACTGAGCGTCTCTAGGACCTGGGCGTCTCCAGGACCTAAGCGTCTCCGACCTGGTCTCCGGGACCTGACGTTCCGGGACTCTGCAGGACTGAGGTCTCCGGCCTGACTCTCTAGGACTGAGCGTCTCCGGACCTGAGCGTCTCCGGACCTGAGCGTCTCCAGGACCTGAGCGTCTCCAGGACCTGAGCGTCTCCGGGACCCTGAGCGTCTCTTAGGAGCCTGAGCGTCTCCGGGACCTGAGCGTCTCTAGGACTGAGCGTCTCCGGGACCTGAGCGTCTCAGGACCTGAGCGCTGATGCGGTCTCGGATGAGCGTCTCAGGACCTGAGCGTCTCCAGGATGAGCGTCTCGGGACGTCTCGGGACCTGCGGTCTCCAGGACCTGCGTCCAGGACCTGAGCGTCTCCGGACTGAGCGTCTCCGGGACCTGAGCGTCTCCGGGACCTGAGCGTCTCGGACCTGAGCGTCTCCAGGGACTGAGCGGTTCCAGGACCTGAGCGTCTTCCGGGACTGGGCGTCTCCAGGGACTGAGCGTCTCCAGGACCTGAGCGTCCTCCAGGACCTGAGCGTCTCCAGGACTGAGCGTCTCCAGGACCTGGGCGTCTCCAGGGACCTGAGCGTCTCCAGGACCTGGGCGTCTCCAGTAGTAGTCGTACATGGAACTGCTGTGAGTGAGTTTACACTGAACATAACTCAGCTTTTGTGCTCTGAAGGTTTATTTATTTGACGGCTTTAGTTTAAACAGGAAGTGAGCAGCCAGTATTTACCCAGAAAATGTCCCTCTGAATCAGGGCAATTCAACTTAATTTTCCTGAGGGCCAGATTTCTCGGGGGCTGTGGCCTCTGGGCCGGATAAGCTACAAACCAGATCGGAACCAAGACTAACCCAGAATCAAACCAGGACTATCCCAGGTCCAAACCAGGTCTAAAGGCAGAATTAGATAAGGACTAAGCCAGAAAAACCAGCAAACCAGGTTTAAACTTGTACAAACCAGGAATTAAAATCTATAACAATAACATTTGGAATCAGAAAGGTTTATTGCCATTGTCAATGAACAAAATACACAAAACAAGATGAAGAAGATGGGACGCGGGCCGGATCAGAATCGTTTGGCGGGCGCGATCTGGCCCCGGGCCTTAAGTTGAATTAGCCCTGCTCTAAATCACAGTGGTTTGTGAACTCGATTGGAAACAGAAGCTGGATTGTGGCATCTAAACCTCATTCTCTCTGCTGCAAATCTGTGGCAGCAGTGATGACTCAGACAAGCTGAAATCGTGAACTTTAGAGGAGACAAAAACAGCCTTACCTCAGTGTAATTTCACTGGTGGTGGACTTTCCAGACAGAGGCGGGCTCCAGGACCAGGTCTCCCCATAAAGAAGCCCGGTTTGGGGGTTGAAGAGTCCAGAGATTCACCGTTAGCTGGAGGTTTAAAGACAGGAGGAGTGGCTACTGGCCCGCCTCCTCTCTCTCTCTCTATCTCTCTTCTTCTCTCTCTCTCTTCTCTCTCTCTCTTCTCTTCTCTCCTCCCCTCTTCTCTCTCTCTCTCTCTCGCTCCCCCTCTCTCTCTCTCTCTCTCCTCCTCTCTCTCTATCTCTCGCTCTCTCTCGCTCCTCGCTCCTCTCTCTCTCTCTCTCCTCTCCTCCTCTCTCTCGCTACTCTCTCTCTTTCGCTTTCTCTCTTTCTCCTCATCCCTCTCTCTCTCTCTCCCCTCTCTCTCTCCTCTCTCTCGCTCTCTCTTCTCTCTTTCTCCTCTCCCCTCTCTCCCCTCCCCCCCCTCTCTCCACAGTAACCTGATATAATGGTCCACTCTGCTCCCTCCTTGTTCCTGCCCCTTTTCCTCTCTTTCCTTCCTCCAAGGGACACACCCTCTCGCTCTATTAAACATTGTTTTCACATGTACAAAGAAGCAGAAAATAATTCTATAAAACAATAAAAATAATACATTGTAATCTGTGTTGGGTGAGTATTTACTAATACTTAGTTACTTAATTCAATTATAATGTAACCCCTAACCCATTTAATTAACTTAACAGTGTAAGGCATTACTGTGAAAAGAGCATGTTGTACACACACAGACATGATTGTTTCTGACACGTAAACTGTCATTTCAGACTTTAAAAAACACATTTATTGTTGATAAATAAATAAACAAAAGCATTGTTCAATTTACACAACAGTCCAATTACAAATAAAGTAATAGTAATGTAGGTAATGTACCTGTTACTTTCTTGAGGACGAAACTAAGTAGTGTAACTTCTTACATTTTTAAAAGTAACTTGTTATGTGCAACTAATTACTTTTTCAAAAGCAACTTCCCCAACACTGTGTATAACTATATGCAGACAAGAAAGTGACACCACCAAGATCAGATCTGTGTAGAGGCAGTCGTTTTTAAACCTGTGTCTGTGGTTTTTTGTTCTTTGTCGACACATTTCTCTGAAAATCTGTCTCACTGAGCACTTAATATTACTATGTCTGGTCTGGGATGTTTATATATACACTTTGATTTATCCTCTATCCTTCAGAGACGAGAGGATTGGTTAAAGTCCTATCTGGAAGACAGAAAGTACTTTGTTGAATTTGGTAACAATGACTTCCAGTATGACGTTAGAGTGACGCTGCTGCCACCGTTTTACCCACAAGAATCCAAAGAAACGAGGAGCAAGAGATGAGCAAACGCAGAAGACACAAGCCTGGGAACTAAACAAACAAAGCTGATGGTCCATGGCTCCAGTGAAAAACAGCCTGCCTCACAAACTAACAACGCGAACATGGCTAACAGGCCCGAGGCTAACATGGCTAACAGGTCCGACGTAGCAGCTAGCAGCCTGCTCTCGGCCGCTAAATAAAGCCCCGTCCCCGAACTCGGGTCTCCAAGCTCACACTTGTCCGAAGGTGGAGGGGAGATCACCTTACGCCAAAAGTGAAATGCAGCGTGACGTGGCGGTGCTAAGGGCGGAAATGAGATCTGTGCTTGGTACGGCCCGGTTTGAAGAAATCGTCTCTGATATAAAGGAGATTAAAGAGGCAGGAAAGAAGGGAAGCTGAACCACGTATTCCAGGGCAATACGGACGAGCTGCAGACTGTGAGGGCCAAGATGGAGGCGCTGCAGGCTGGGTTTGAAGCACTGGAGGAACAATAAATAAGATGTTCTGTATCTCATTGAAGAATATAGGATTGATTGAGGATTGTTGAACCTAGGGCACGCCAGTATACCCATTTTTCTGATCCGTATACACTCTATTCCAGAATAGACTTGTTCTCAATAAAGAAAGATCTAAAATCACTGAAGCAGATATAGGCACAATAGACTTAATGATCATGCTCCTGTCTACATTACTGTGGAATTGGAGGAAAGACGAAAAAACACACTGTCCAACATTAAGACTTATCTGGAGAAAAATGATACTGGGGAAATTTTTCCACCCATCCTTTGGGATGCTTCCAAAGCAGACTTGAGAGGACAAATAATAGCCATAGCCTCTGAAAAAAGGAAACAAAGGGAGAAAAAGCTAAATGATATACAAGAAAATTTTAAATTGTTGGAGGAAAACCATGCCAAAAAGGGGTGTCATAAATGCTACAAGAAATTAAAAAGATAAGACGAGAAATTAATGATCTGACTTCACAGGAAATAGTTAAGAAAATGCTCTTTACCAAACAAAGATATTATGAGAGTGGATCAAAATGTTCTAAATTACTATCTTGGAAACTTAGAAAACAACAAGCTGAAAGAACAATTTTTTAGATATGGGACAGGCAAAGTGATGTAATCTTAACCAAACAAGACCAAATTCAATCAGCATTTGAATCCTATAAAAAACTTTTTTCCAAAATTCCAGACGATTCCAGACATAATTGAGGTTTATACACCTCAATTATGACCAAAAGAATGGAACATATACTCCCAATCTTAATCCACAATGATACAAACAGGATTTATTACCAAACGACAAACACAAGACAACATAAGACAATCTTTACACATAATGAGCTAAATACAAAAACAAAACAAAGCTGTAATAATTAGTTTGGACACTGAGGAGGCTTTTGATTCTGTTAGCTGGCCAAAGTGCTAAACAAATTTCAGATGGACGATTTACTTATAAAAAATACTGGGGCTCTTTACGATGGTCCAACATCAAGAATTAAGATCAATGGTCATCTTACAGGTCCACTGACTCTGGAAAGAGGAGTGAGGCAGGGCTGTGCCTGGTCCCCCCTCCTGTTTGCTTTGTATTTGGAACCATGGTCCCAATTTATTAGACAATCAAAAACAATTCACGATCTTACCATTGATGGGACGGAACTTGCCTAAAATTGCCTGCTGCAGATGATGTTCTATCATATTTGACCAAATCAGACATTTCCATTTTGTGATTCATTTTATTCAAAAACCTAGCCCAATCTGGATACAATTCAGGCTATCCGTCAAATAGTTTAAGACATGAAAGAGAAGAGTGCAAAGAAAATCATTTCAGCCAAACAAAACAATTTTTAGTTTAGATTTGAACATTGCCAGAGTAGAGGCCTGTCTCACATCTTCAGGAAGACTGTTCCAGATTTTAGCTGCATAAAACTGAAACGCAGATTCCCCATGTTTAGTCCTGACTCTGGGCACCAGCAGGAGGCCGGTCCCTGAGGTCCTCCGGATGTTGAAACATTGGCTCGTTCTGGCTGATGGAGCAGGAATTCTTCTCTCATTCCGCTCTTCTCTAACTATCTACCCAGTCCAATGTCTCAGAGCGTGGAGTAGGCCTGTCAGCACCCTCACTCCACCGCTGCATTTCTCTTAAACAGGTCCTCTTGTTTCCAGAATAGATAGAAGTTCTCAATGTAGTGCAATCCTCTTCCACACTCTTTGGACAGCCATGTGTTCAGCTGAAGCAGCCGGCTAAACTTGTTTATCTTCCTGTCGATTTTTTGATTTCCATTTTATCAAGCACGTCAAAAAAATTCCAAGAAGTCTCTTTTCAAAACTTCAGTCTGTTCCCGCCGTATGTCCACTGCACCCACGTGCACAATCAGCTGTTTAACTCCTTGATATGTGGCCAACGCATTAGAAATGCGTGGCGTAACCTCAGTGATTGTGGCGCTGGGAAAAGAATGTTTTCATTTTTTCATGCATCATGTGACTTATCACGCCATCCCCAATCAAGACGACCTTGACGTTTGGCACAGATGCTCTCTCTGCCTTTTGGACACGTCAAGTATTCAATTTTTCCTTTGTTCATTTACTTCAGTCTCTGAAAGTGGTAAAAATCTACCCCGTCCTTCTGAGATTTTGCAGCTTTTCCAAAGTAAGCGAATAATAGCACAAATAAATTGAATTAAATATACTGCCCCCCTCCACAGAAGGAAAATGTAGGCCAATTTTTAAATAAAACAAATGTTAAAAAAAAAATCCTTTCTTTCATCAAACATAATTTTTTACATTCATATTATTCTAGAAACAGTTGCATCATCAATACACAAAACTAAAATGCAAAGTTATTTTATTGGCAACCATAGCACATGTGGTAGTACTAAAACATACCACTAAATGTCACTCTGGAGAAGCGTTTCAAAGCCTCGAAACGTTTGGGTCAAATGCTTCGCTGTTTCTTTTTTAAGGATTTTTTGGCCTGTATGCTTTCTTCACCAGGACAGTGGAGCACGAAACAGGGATAAGACCGGGGAACGAAGGAAATTGTGGCGCTGGAATCAAACTCACAACGCAGTCGCCCTTCCCGGCACTTTGTTTGTCCTGAGCGACTGCCGACTCCGCTCCTGGTGCAAACAGAGTAAATATAGAGAACTCAGATGCGTCGCTTCATCATGTCCGGGGCGCGCGCTGCTGATTCACTGATTAGTTTCGCCTGGTGCTCGTCACTATTTGAATAATGAACCATATTAATTAGTTTGATCAAATAATTGCAGCTCTAATGTGCACAAAATAAAATAAAGACACATGTGGAAAACAGCAACAATAGTATAATTATGTAGATTTAAATGATTTAAGTCAAATACAGTTACTTTAGGAATACCATTTGAACTGAAAGAAATACACGTCTGATGTAAAATATGTAGAGAATATATGAGTTTAGTTTGAACAGTAATTGTGTTGTTGCAGGTGAGTTAAACAAAAGCTCGTCTAAACCACATTCTAACTCGGTATTGTGTCGAAAGTCAGGTTTCTGCCATTATATTAATTTCACATGTTATTTTCTTTTAACTCAAAATACAAAATAAGTTCTAAATTGAAGCTGAAACGGCATTTCTACAAATAAATACTATAATTTCAAAATCAATTTGATAATCAAAACAGTCTTTTTTATTATTCAGAAAACATTTAATTCTATTCTTTCTTTTTTTTTTCAATGTCAGCGCTTCAAATGAGTACTGTTTTATTAACACTAACTTTAGAATTGATTAGTATCTAGTATTGATCCTAAACTGAGGCGAAAAAAGCTGTTATTTGAGTTTAGAGAAATGTGCAGTGGCCCCAGAAGAACCAATCATGACTCCAGCGAAGACAGTGTGAGTGAAAGTGGTCTGGACTCTGTGGAGGAGGCTCATGGAACTTTCAGAGACGCTGTAAAACGCCAGAACCCCTGCATTGTGGTCCAGGTAAACCCCGATTCTGGACGAGACCGGACCTGAGACCTGGGACCGGACTGAGTTAAACAGAAATGAAAGACTGGTTTTGTGACAGACTAAGACCCAAGATTTATCATTGAATCCAAATCCACATTCATAAGTGTATCTTTTTCTCTCAATATCTCTGTATGAAACTGCTATACGAACCCACGTCCCGCTCCACTCCACCTCCCAGTAACAGCGGCCCGTCAGACTCTCTCTGCTCAGGACCTGATCCCAGTAACGGAATCTGTCTGGATGACGAGGATATTTCTGTTTTTTACTCATAACTGTTGCTCTTCTGTTTCCATCAGACAGATACAGTCTGGTGTGAGCTGTGTTTGGGTCCAGAGTGATTTCTGTATAATATTGTAAGAAGTCCTCTCTGGAGCTGGAATCAGCTGGTGACAATAAAACCTGGACTGGACTCAGAGTGAGCTGGAGTTTGTCCCTGAGCGCTGACACAGCTCTGGTCACTTCCTCAAAGTAGCTCCGGGGCCCGGTCTGAATCCTGGCTGGCTCTGTGCTCTGTGTGTCTGCTGGACAGTGAAGCGTAGAGCTGGAGAAAACTGGTTTTATGATCCGGAGTGAGGGACAGTGTGTTCCAGCTCAGAGATGCTCCTCTTCAGCTCACTCAGGTCCTCCTTGCAGTATGGTCCTGGAGCTCTTGGACTCGGCTCAGTTGGGTCTGCTCTTGGAAGAGGATCTGCTGCACCACTTCAGAGCGTCGTCTTCTCCAGGAGAAGGGCCATCTCTCTGAAGCTGTCCCTGCTGTGCTGCACTGCTGTCTGGGCAGAGCGGCTGATGTCCTGGGCCTCCTCCTGTTTTGGCCTCTTCACACGTCCCTCCTGGTCGGCCAGCTCTGACCTGACTGGTGGGCCCTCTTTGCTGCAGTCAGACAGTGTTGTCATGGCCTCTTGTGCTGGTCCAAACCAGAGTGAGCAGATTCTCTGCTGGGTTGCGTGTGGCAGAACGCCTTCACTTTCCGCCGTGTTGATAACAGAGGTTTCCTGGAGCTTGTGGTGACGGCGCCATCAGCTGGTGTTTCTGTAACGCGCGCAGCATCATAATGAGGCTGGAGGTGGCTCCTCACAGTATGAAGCCACACACTGCAGACAGGACTGGACAGCTTTCAATCTTCCTCCCAGTGCCACACTATCACAGGACACTATCCTGAGGTCTGGCATAGCAGCGGTCAGCAGGGGGCGCTGATGAGCCCAGTCTTCTTCAGCTGTTCTACTACTCCTGCTAAGCATGATGTTTTGATGAGGACAGGCCTGGGGCTGAAAGCTTCTGGCGACACTCGGGACAGCTGTAGAGCTGCTTCTGGTCCTCTTGGTACCCAGTTGGTGTTGGACACAGTTCCTGCAGTAGCTGTGTCCACAGGGAATAGTCACCGGAATCCTTCAGTAGATCCAAACACACGGGACAGAAAAAGCGCATTCTTGGTCGAGTGCTTTTTTTTTTTTCTGTGCCATCTCTCCTAGGATTAGAAGCGACTGAGAGTTTGACTTTGACATAAATAAAACTTTAGAGTGAGAGCAGTGGGAGGAGCCAGTGGGAAGAGCCAGGCCGCACCCACAACTCTGCGCAGCTACTGAGGAGGAAACAAGAAGCACTGAGCCAACAAACACTTTAAAGACACCACAGCTTTTCTCTGTCAACATGTTTGTATTCGTCATTTCAGAGGACAGGGGCCTTAAAAACAACGTCTAGTTGCACAAATCAAAATCCAAAAATGTCAGAAAAACTTAGTTTTTGTATGGTAATGGCTCATCAAACTCAAGTGTCTGGCTGCAGACCTCAATCCCAGAGTCCTCTTACCAGGTCCAGGTCCAGAAGAACACACAAGAGTAAAATTGTCGGTGTAATTCCCTCATTTGTCCAGGAATGTTCCATTGTAGATAAAGATTCAGCTGTAGTCATCTGGACTCTGTTACACAAAGGAAACACACTTTCAAAGCAATTATACGTCAATAAAAGAACACATTGGTCACACAGAAAATACTTCAAAGTAAACACACTTCAAAAGAACAAATATATGTAAAAAAAAAGTTCTCTCCTCCTAATTTGGAGTAGTCGATCAATTCGATCAAGATCGGCAGCATGTGACTGAGGGCGATTACAAGAACTAAGTTTTGTGACATTTTGTTGGCTTTCACTTTGGATATTCCTTATCAAAAACAATTTCTAAAAGAAGAGAAGAGAATTTTTGAGGTTTTCGAGCAGCAACTGCTAATAGTTTGAGAAGCAGAAAAAGTTAGCATAGGTGGAGACGGAGATGGCGCGGGGGAGTGATAGATCTAATAATCGAAATCGAATTGGAGAACGTTTGGAGGATGAAAGTTTTGCTACTGTTCGAATCTAAAGGTAGACGAAAATGTAAAAAAAAAGCCCGTAAACCGATCCGACTCAGACAGTTCTGGCAGTGAGAAAGCAGGAGAAACTTCTAATGTCGGGAATGAGAGTACAGAATGTTAGGTGATCATAAAACATTCCTTTAGTGAGTGGAATCCAATCCAACCTCCAAGTGTGAAGCCTCCAAAGTGTGAAGCCTCCAAGTGTGAAGTCCAAGGTGAGCCTCCAAGTTGAGCCTCCAAGTGTGAAGCCTCCAAAATGAGTGTGAGGCCTCCAAGTGTGAGGCCTCCAAGTGTGAAGCCTCCAAGTGTGAAGCTCCAAGTGTGAAGCCTCCAAGTGTGAAGCCTCCAAGTGTGAAGCTTCCAAGTGTGAAGCCTCCAAGTGTGAAGCTCCAAGTGTGAAGCTCCAAGTGTGAAGCCAAGTGGTGAAGCTTCCAAGTGTGAAGCCTCCAAGTGTGAAGCCAAGTGTGAAAGCCTCCAAGTGTGAAGCCTCCAAGTGTGAAGCCTCCAAGTGTCCAAGTGTGAAGCCTCCAAGTGTGAAGCAAGTGTGAAGCAAGTGTTCCAAGAACCCCAAGTGTAAAGCTTCCAAAGAGTTGAAGCCTCCAAGTTTGAAGCCTCCATTGAAGCCGCCCCAAGTGAAGCCTCCAACAGTGAAGCTTCCAAGTGTAAGCCTCCAAGTGTGAAGCCTCCAAGTGTGAAGCCTTCCAAGTGTGAAGCTCCATGTGAAGCTTCCAAGGGTGAAGCCTCCAGTGTGAAGCGTCCAAGTGTGAAGCCTCCAAGAGTGAAGCTTCCAAGTGTGAAGCCTCCAAGTGTGAAGCTTCCAAGTCTACTGAGAATACCTTGGGTGTGGATAGGAAGGATTTTTGTACTCTTTATAGTGGATGTTATTAAAACTGCTGCTCAAACTCAAAGAGAACTGAAAGGATCAGGATCATTGTTGAAGCTGCAAAAAAGTATCTTGGAACAAAAAATCTTATTTGGGCAGAAATAGAAAACACACTAAATGTGAATCAGAGTAAAGAAATTCCATCCGCTGTCATGTTCTGGTGGTTCTTAATGGCAGTTATTGTGTTGAAATAGAACCCGCAGTCTTCTTGCCAATGGCCAAGAATTTAAGCATTTTGTTTGTACTTTACAGGAGACTTGGTTACAACCTAAATGGGATTTTATAATAAAAGGATATACGAGTGTAAGGAATGACAGGGAGCAAGGTAAAGGTGGAGGTGTAGCTATGTTTACATTGTTGTCAATGTGAGTAAAGCGCTATTAGAATTTGGTTTTAGTAATGATTTGTCACTGTAGTAAATTTTTATAATCCGTGTGATGAGCTGACACTAGATACTTTAAATTGTATTGGCAAGGATGTTCAAGGGAAAACCATTTGGTGTGGAGATTTGAATGCACACAGCACTTTGTGGGGAGGTAAAAGTACAGATAGAAATGGGTTGGTGGTAGAAGATATCTGGTTTGTCTGAACGATGGGCGAGGAACCAGATACAATATTGTGAACAAATACAGAAAGTGCAATAGACTCTTATGCTTTACTCTTATGTCCAATGAGAGGGCTTTACCAAGTCCTTCACCTCCTCCCTGCTGGACCCCCTGCAGTTCGCCTACAGAGCCAACAGGTCTGTAGACGACACAATCAACCTGGCACTCCACTTCATCCTGCAGCATCTGGACTCCCCGGGAACCTACGCCAGGATCCTGTTTGTGGACTTCAGCTCTGCTTTCAACACCATCCTCCCTGCTCTGCTCCAGGACAAGCTCTCCCAACGTGCCCGACTCCACCTGCAGGTGGATCACTGACTTCCTGACGGATCAGAGCAGTGCGTGGGGAAGAATGTCTCAGACCCTCGACTATCAAGCACAGGAGCTCCTCAGGGCTGTGTACTTTCTCCTCTGCTCTTCTCCCTGTACACAATCTGCTGCACCTCCAGCCACGACTCCGTAAAACTCAATCAAGTTTGCGGACGACACCACCCTCATCGGACTCATCTCGGACGGGGATGAGTCTGTCTACAGGAGGGAGGTGGACCGGCTGGTGTCCTGGTGCAGCGGTAAACAATCTGGAGTTCAACGCCCAGAAGACAGTGGAGATGATCGTGGACTTCAGGAAAGCCACAGCCCCCCAGCCCCCCCCTCGTCATGACAGACTCCCCCATCACCACCGTGGACTCTTTCCGCTTCCTGGGCATCACCATCACCCAGGACCTCAAGTGGGAGCCCACCATCAGCTCCCTCATCAAGAAGGCCCCAGCAGAGGATGTACTTCCTGCAGCAGCTGAGGAAAGCCAAGCTGCCAGCGCAGATGATGGTGCAGTTCTAACACGGCCATCATTGAGTCCATCCTCACCTCTCCTCCATCACCGTGTGTGGTACGCTGGAGCCACAGCCAGGGACACAAAAAGAGACTACAGCGCCCTCTGCTGAGAAGGTGATCGGCTGCAGACTTCCATCTCTGCAGGATCCTGTACTTCTCCAGGGCTCTGGGACGAGCAGGTCGGATCACAGCTGACCCCTCTCACCCTGGACATGGTCTATTTGAACCACTCCCCTCAGGCAGGAGGCTACGGTCCATCCGGACCAGAACCTCGGAACCCGCCACAAGAATAGTTTCTTTCCCTCTGCTGTTGGACTCATGAACACTTCTAAACACCTGTCACTTTAACTGCAACTATTCAACCACTCACTGACACTACTATCACTTTCTGCACTCAAAACTGTACATAAACAGAGAATAGAAATGCCTATTTTTATTTCTATTTTATAGTAATTTTTAAATTGTTTCTTAATGCATGCCCTTTTTTGATTGAATATATGTTATTTTATTATTGCTCGGTGTTCTATGTTGCACCTTAAGGCCGAGACAAGTTCCTATGTTTATGAATTTTGTTCATTGACAATGGCAATAAACTCTTTCTGATTCTGATTCTGATTAGCAGTTGGGAAGTTCTTAATGGTTTGTCGTTTGGAAGTGATCACAATCCCACATGCACTAAAGTTGGTATTGAAAGCTGCGTGGACAGAGGGACAAAGATCCAAAGGTGGAAGTTGGCAAGTGCCGATTGGGAGGCTTTCCAAAGGGAAACTGACGACTGTGGTATGTTTTTGTGTGAAGAAGAATTGGCTTTGGTGGATGAATTAAATAATGCAATAGTGACTTTATCATCACACAGTCAGCGAAAGACACAATCCCGAAAAGTAAAGGTAATAGCCATAAGAGACGGGTGCCATGGTGGAATGAATCATGTGATAACGCTATTAGGGCAAGAAATAAAGCGTTTAAGAAGATAAAGGATCTCAACTCTATGGATAACCCTTGCTGAATACAAGTAAGCTCGAAGGATGGTCAGATGAACCTACTGGAGGCAGTACTGCCTCCTCCAAAATTAGAAAAGAAACACGACTTGGTGATGTCTGGGGAACAATTAAACGTATGAGTGGAATTAAGCGCAATTATGAGATTTTGCCAGTTCTGATAAAAAACGATGTTGAAGCAGTCAGCAATGCTAATAAAGCTGAGCTGTTGGCTAATACCTTTGTGTCTGTGCACAGCACTGACAATCTTTTACCTGCGGCAAAGCAATGCACAGAAAATACTCTGGGACAGAATGTTGAATTGATTACACCCCAGCCTTCATCTCAAGATGACCTTGACCTTCGGTTCAGTCCATCAATTGAGTTAAGAAGTGCGCTTTCTAAGGCAAGACAAAAGACTCCAGGTAAAGATGGTGTGCTATGATATGCGCTCTCATTTAGCTGATAACGCACTTCTCATCTGGGATACAGGATGTATTCCGTTAGCATGGAAACAATCTATTGTAGTACCGATATTGAAACCAGGAAAACTCCTGTCTGACCCATCAACCTATAGGCCTATCGCCTTGACTGCGTCGTAAACTAGGGAAAGCCCATGGAGCGCATGGTTACCGGGTGGAGCGGTTGAATTACTTCTTGGAAAGTCAGAATTTGTTTCTCCACTCACCAAAGTGGCTTCCGCAAGGGCAGAAATACCATGGATTCTGTGTTATGTTTTAGAAAATCTGAAATCCAAAAAGCCAAAACTAACAGAAATAATTATTGCAGTATTCTTTGATGTGGAGAAAGCGTACGATATGGTTTGTAAGGAAGGGCTCCTTATCAAAGTTGCGTAAGTGTGGTGTGAAGGGAAAGTTGTTTAACTGGGTAAGAAGTTTCTTGTTGGGCCGACAAATTCAAACCAGAGTAGGCACAGTTTACTCTAAGGTTTATGAGGTAGAAAATGGAATCCCACAAGGAAGTGTGTGCAGCCCTATTCTGTTCAATGTCATGATATAATGACATATTTTAAAAAGCCTTTATGCAGACGATGGCGCATTGTGGGGTGTAGGAGAGGAAAAATGTCCAATTTATTGTTGAAGAAAGTAATAGAGCAACATACAATCAGGTTGACAGTGGACCTGAATTGGGGATATTAAATTGTCCCTGTACAGAAATTCCAAGTGAATTTAAGTTTCTCTAATCGGGCGCATTAGGAATCTCTCAAAATTTTATTGAGAACGTATTTGAAAAGGTCAGAGAAGTCGAGATCTAGGAGTATCTTTGATGAAAACGATATGGCAAGGCACATTGGATAAGGTTAGGAAAGAAATGCCAAAAAGGGTAATCATCTGCTTGCGTCTGTCAATTCTGGCCGGACTGGGGCTACGGTCACTCTGAATATTTACTGGGCTATTATCAGACAATCTATTGAATATGGCGTTGTTTGCGTCATTGTCCTCAGCTTGAACATGTCTTCAGCTGAAACAAACTTAAAGAAACTTGATGTAGAACAAAAGCCTTGTGTATCCGTTGTAGGGCTTTTAAGACTTCCCCCGTCCCTGCGATGCAGCTTGAACTACGGCTCCAGAGGTTGCAGCTTATGTTGGCTTATTGGGTAAATGTACAAGGACAGACAGGCGCACATCCAGTCAATGAAATTCTTCAAAAATGTTGGAAATGCCATAAGACTGACTTTCATTGTTTTAGCTGGGTAGGAAATGCAAAGGCACAACTTGCTGGATAGAGTTATCTTAACTTGAATCCCTCGGTGCCTTTGTCAACCAAAGCTCCTTGGAAGTTTTTTCCGGCTCCTGTTGATATTAGTTTACATCACAAACTTAAAGGAAAAACTAAAAAGGCACCGCAGTTCATTGTTCAAGAGCTCATTGATAAGCATTCTGATGATGTGTTTATTTATACCAATGGGTCTAAGGATCCCGAGAGTGGGCGAACAGGCGCTGCCTTTTTCATACCTGACCTTGAGATAACGGTCAAGAAGAGGTGAACAGACCATCTCTCTGTCTTCACCACGGAACTCATAGCGATAAGATTAGCGATACAGAGTAGTGTTGGTCCATGCAGATCTATGGGCAGGAACACAGGGGACGAAAGAGCCTTTGCTCGCATGAGAATAGGCCACACTGGACTCAATACGTCACTGAATAGGACAGGCAAATTCAATCCATCCATCCATCCATCTTCTTCCGCTTTATCCGGGGCCAGGTCGCGGGGGCAGCAGTCTAAGCAGGGACTCCCAGACTTCCTTATCCACAGACACTTCCTCCAACTCTTCCGGGGGGATCCCGAGGCGTTCCCAGGCCAGCCGAGAGACATAGTCAAGGAATTCAATCAGCGGAATCTAATTACAATCCAGTCACAGGGATCATGTGAGGCTGTAGTTACTTACTTATATAACACAGGATTCATTGGAAGATTATAGAATTTGTAGCGTCTTGTAGTGTTAAGACTACAGCCCCCTTTTTGGAATTATGGTTTCTGTTGATCTCCTGTTCAATCCAGTAGGTGGAGGTAAATGCATCTTTGCAGTTGTCCGCCAACCGCCATTAAAAGTAACACAACAACAACAACAACAACAACAACAAAAACATGTGATTATTTTTTATTACTATTTTGAATAAATGGTGTTTTAGTTGTGAGAATCATTCACGTAAGAGGTGAGTAAAAAAATATGAGTTTAAACACAATCAGAAAACATTCAAACTGAATGAAAGATTGGCAGCTTATAGAAATATTGATACTATGGGGTGAAAATAGTTATTATCATTAAAATACAGGTTGCGTTGATGTCATCATTTCAGATGGAGGCGGGGCCTTTGTAACCACAGATATTTCTTTCTTTAACAGTAAATTTCCCAAACTTCTGATCCACAAACATCTGATATTAGTTTACATCTTTATTAGTTTGGTTTTGGCTCCACAAACAATCACAATTTTGAACATTATAATTAGAATACAATAAACAATATTGAAAACCTGAAAAACTTGACAGAAAGATGAAACGATAACATTCTTACACTTCTACACTCGTTCATCCACACAACATCCACAGAAAACCACAGAACCCTCTGATCCACCACTTCCTCACAACATGTCTTCCACTCAAGAACAAAATGAAAAACAAATGTTTTCCTACTTTATTTTCTAATCCTTCTGTTTTTATAATGTATTTTGGATTTCGGGAAACAGAAGATTCACATAAAAACAGATGGATTTATGACTTTATTGCTGATTTCAAAGGATTCAAAGTCAACAAAAAACACCAAAAATCCACAGAGAAAGAAACAGAACAAAAATAGTATCATTGGTGCAGTTTAAAAAAATTTAATTCAATGACTTTTTACATTGACAAAGAGTTAAATACAGTTACGTTACACCAGCAATAACATTTTGAACTGAAAGAAAGTTCAAATGAAGTGAGTTCAAAACAGGGTCTGATGTTAAAATATGTAAAGAATATATGAGTTTAGTTTAATTTGTCACTATTGTGTGACAAATAAAGGTTTATAAGGAACCTTTATTTGTCACACAATGGTGAAATTCCAGTGATTAGAAACAGACGTGGAATAATAAAAACTTTAAATATACTTAAATATATTTAAATCTAGTATAAATCTAAATAAAAATAATAGAAAAAATAAAGATTATAACAGTATTGCACAGGATTATAACAGTATTGCACAGGATTATAACAGTATTGCCACAGGATTATAACAGTATTGCACATGATTATAACAGTATTGCACAGGAGTATCAGTATTGCACATGATTATAACAGTATTGCACAGCAGTATAACAGTATTGCACATGATCATAACAGTATTGCTCAGGAGTATAACAGTATTGCACATGATTATAACAGTATTGCTCAGGAGTATAACAGTATTGCACATGATCATAACAGTATTGCTCAGGAGTATAACAGTATTGCACATGATATGCCATATGCCATAACAGTATTGCACATGATTATGATTAAGGTTGCACCTTAAGGCCGAGACAAGTTCCTACGTTTTTGAATTTTGTTCATTGACAATGGCAATAAACTCTTTCTGATTCTGATTCTGATTCATCTGATTCTGATTCTGATTCATCTGATTCTGATTATGAAAGCTGAATGTCACGTTCAGGACTCACAGTGTTTGTTGTAAAGTCTGACAGCAGCAGAAGGAAAGACCTGTGAAACCTCTCTTCACACAGCGAGGGTGGATCAGTCTGTCACTGAAGCTGCTCTTCAGAGCGGACAGAGTTTCCTGCAGGGGGCGACACTCGTGGTCCAGCATAGACCTGAGTTTAGCCAGGACCCTTCTGTCCCCCACCTCCTGCACCGAGTCCAGGGCACAGCCCAGGACGGAGCTGGACTTCTTGATGACTTTGTCCAGCTTCTTCCTCTCACTCTCTGTGATGCTGCTGCTCCAGCAGACCACACCGTACAGGAGGGCTGATGCCACCACCGAGTCATAGAAGGTCCTCAGGAGTGGCCCCGTCACTCCAAAGGACCTGAGCCTCCTCAGAACCTGCTCTTCCTGTACAGTGCGTCTGTGAGTCCAGTCCAGTTTGCGGTTCAGATGAACATCCAGGCACTTGTATGAGTCCTGTAAGAGCACTGTCGATATGGCATGTCCTTACCATATCGACAGGGCAGTAATGAGAGAAAAAAATCTATTGTATTAAGCTTTTACAGAAGTATTTTGGTCCTTCTAGATGTGACACGTTGTACACATCTATTGAGCACTCTTGTCAATCCAAAGTCACCGAGCTACATAGAATATTTCTATGTAGCTCGGTGATAAGAGGAACTGCATAAAGTTTAGCTCTGGTTTCACAAAGGCAAACGTAGAGTTTTATTTATCCAGCCATCTACTAATGTCATGCCTGTGGTTTTATATCTCTGTGAAGAATGTTGTGGTGTGCTTCAGAGCCAGGCAAATTTGCACAAACCAGTCAAGGATCTTACATGAGGGGAAGCATGTAAAGAGCAGGTTCAGGTTCATCGAAATCGAGACTCAATCAACTTGAAAAAAGACAAATTTCCACAAATGCCATGACTTTAACAGTTCACTAAAAAATATTAACTAAATCCCTTAACACTCACCATTAGTGTAGGTACTTTCTGTGTATAGTTAGAGTGCTTTGACAGCATCTAACCAAATTAGTAGGGATTTCTTAAGCTCAGCCAATGGTTATAAGACAGCTCCATCCAACTAACTCATAAATTATATATATTATATACATTTCATATCTTATTTGTGTGTGTGTACGGATTTCTCCAAAATTGAAAGAGATCCTGCTCCCTCAAAAGGCATAGGTGGAGACAAGTAAGATGCTCACTTTTCTATGTCCCTTTTACCATGGAGCTCTGCTGAGGCCTTTGTTTGATAGTTAAACAAGTTTGTATTGTTAATAGTATATGTTAATGAACTAATAGCAATCAAAAAGTATAATTTGTTCTACCAACGTACCGTTCTGCTTGATGAGGTGCCTCTGGGGGAGAAAAATGTGTTCCCAAACAGACCTCCTCACATTGAAGCCGTGCTTATCATATTTTTCCAGGGCGTCTCAGGCTCTTCACATCTCAAACCCAAAAATGACATGGGACTGCCCTGCAAAACTGGGAACATGAAGGACAAGGGCTGGAGCTTCAAACCTGCTCCGGGCTCACGCAGACCCACCATGAAACATCCAGCGTGAGTTTTAACACCGTTTTCAATGTAAAGACAAGGCAGATATGTACTGGTTAAAGGAACTATTAATGGAAAGGTTTTCACCCTGTTGAACGTGTATGCTCCACCAGGGGGTGATATCACCTTCTATACTGATATTATGGACCTGATTGCAAACCACTCTGAGGGAACCCTAATCCGTGGCGGCGAACTCGAGAGGCACTGGAGGAACAATGGGTAGGGAGAACATAGGACTGACTGACGATCTGGCGGGAGATGAACCCTGGTGCACGCTGCTATTGACCTTATTACGCCCCGCCCACTTTTCCCTCTTTTTTTCCCCACGTGATCACCACTTCCGTTGTAATCACACTTCCAGTTCCAGTGGGAACTCCGTTGGTTTAAATGGAGAAAGAGGGAAAAGTCTCGCCGCCGTCGATTTGTGTAAAATATCCAATGTTCACGTGACCAACAAGTCAACAATGCACCGATTCATTGGGCGGCCGGAAAACGGCTTTTTAGTGTTTTCTCTGGAGGTTGGCAGCCCTATGTTCAGTTATACAACCGGAAGAAGGATTACGTCGTATGCCGGTGCTCAGAGGGGCTTCCGGAATAAGGTGAATCGGGAAAATTATGTCCACTTATGTGTTCTTCTTTTAATTTTTCAATTCATTCTCTCTGGTCGTTCTGTTTTATTCTGTCTATTTATTTGTAAAAAATTGTAATTACTATTTGGGTCCTTTATATTCACCCTTTAGCCTAACCAATAGCACCTTTTATCACACAGTGGCAATAGAAATGACCAAACAAATATAAATGAACTAACTTTAAATTTACAGAGTTAGCAAATTTATAACAACTTTTCAACAAGTAGATAGTCAAATACTGTGCTAAATACAGCGGCCCACTCCCCAATCATTCATTAGCATGTTGCACTGCAGTTATATCCCTATAGTTACAGGCATGTGCGTCGCGTGGGAACGGCCAGGCCTAAAACTTAGCTTGAACATAGCTTCACTATATGAGTCAAATAAAATAGTCTAGTGGTACCTGGTTTTGAAGTTCAATGTCTCGTTTACGCCATGTTTTGGATGAAGAAAGGCCATGGCGTGTCCCAAGATGGCGGCATGGTCACGTCAGGGTCACCCACTGCGTGGCTTCTCATAGGCGTGTCCCGGTCCGGAAACAGGTTACTTCTTACAGTCGGTTCGATCTCGTCAGCGAAATGAGAAACAGTCTTTTGAGCTGATTTAACTTCACTATAAATCCAACAGTGCGCAGCAGTTTAGCCAGCGGATGCTAATCTGAAGCTAATGACTTAAACTTTGTCCAGATACTTGGCTGCAGGTCCGCGTTCGGGCTTCATACGCTTCCCTTCACTTCCTCTAGACTTTTAAAATAAAAGGAAATGAAATATATAGACTATAATTTACATAGTACAGCCTTTTAACTTATTACCAGGTGCTTTTGAAATGTAAACACATGACTTAATAAATTATACTTTTACTAGATATACGACTTATGTATGCTTTTTAACTAATTTCAACTAACATATTATTATCGTATATTCTTCTAAACGTCTGATGTCCCCCATCGGACTACAACTATCGGAGTATGTGAGAGTTAACTTTGACCAATATATATACTCACACGTCTGTGTACTGTTGTGAGAGGTGGATCGTACGCGAGTCGGACCACAGGTTTAAACGTTCCGTATTGTGTGTGGGACAGAATCCGGCTGATGTCATTTCCTTAAGATGATTTACTCACAATAAAGAAGTAACTTATTGTAAAAGTTATTTATGTAACTGATGATTACTTCTATTGTACATTGAGACTTTTAAAATATTTATTTAACCAAATAAAAGTGGAAATATTATTGTTTATATGTCATTTTGCCTCTCGACCAGCTCGTTGATGTAAATAAGAATTGGTTCTCAATCGACCTTACCTGGAATAATAAAGAACAAATAAATAAATAAATGTAATAATTTATTTTGAATGGCCAGTTTCTTTTTTCTTTTTTTGGCCTTTAAAAAAAAAAAAAAAAAAAAACAGAAATAAACACACACACACACACAAAAAGCACAAAGAACGAGCTGGAACCAGGAAAAACATAAGGTAAAAGAATAAAAGTAGAAAAAAAAGGAAGGGGAGTGGCTAATAAATAAATTAAAAAAAAAATAAAATCAAAAAGAACTAGAGTGTATTAAGTTCAGAATAACTGCTTGCGTGTCCAGTTTCAAAGCTGAAATCCAGAGTGTTTGAACGTCTTTTCCCTCCGATCCGAACGTCCCGGAAAGCGCAAGCAGCTCCGGCCACCATCACGGGTCAGAGCCGGTTCGGCCTCTGCGGCTCCGGCACCATCACGGGTCAGAGCCGGTTCGGCCTCTGCGGCTCCGGCACCATCACGGGTCGGAGCCGGTTCGGCCTCTGCGGCTCCGGCACCATCACGGGTCAGAGCCGGTTCGGCCTCTGCGGCTCCGGCACCATCACGGGTCGGAGCCGGTTCGGCCTCTGCGGCTCCGGCACCATCACGGGTCGGAGCCGGTTCGGCCTCTGCGGCTCAGCGAGTCTGGAGTTCTGGAGGAGCTGAACATCAACACGAACTGAGAAGGACAAACACTCATCTGCAGGTCAAGGAGCCGGAAGTGTTCGGATCAGAGCGAGGACAACGTTTAAACACACTGGATTTAGCGGCAGAAACGACTTATTTCACCTGGAGAACCAAAACGGCAAATTATAAACGTAAATAATTTATACAACACCGATATTTTTGAAATACAAATCTAAAGGTTCCTTTAATATACTTTTTTTCCCAATCACTTTTGAGCGTGATTGGCTAAAAACTACTACTATCACCAATCATTTTATACATTTTAGTTTCATACCGACTTAATAATAATAATGGGCTTCACTATTCGAGTCGATGTTTCGTGTTAAACTTTACAAAATGGCTGCAATCTCGTTTAGGATTTTTGTTGAAAAGAGATTACAAATCAACAACAACAACAACAAAAATCACTTTATTTCAATTCATTCACACGTCTCCAAACCTCCAGTCGAACCTTTTGACACCGGGCGGTTTTTTCATACAAAAATAATGACCGATCTTGATCCGAAAAACGCTTTCCATGGATGTTAAGACGTGACGCTCGGCCGACGCTCAGACACGTTCATGAAAATACAAAAACACACGGTCCATTCGTTTGCATTCACCACAACGGGCCAAACGTCCGCCCACATGTTCTGAATCGTGACGAGCTGCAGTGCAAAAAAAGATCATCCGCATCTACATCGAGCGAAAACTACACTTTTTTTAACACTAAATGGAGATTATGTCACTTGTAACAGCATTTCTGACTGGTTTCGTGACATGTCTTTTAAATTACTTGACAGCGCAGTAAGAAAACAGTGAATTCGACGTACAAAATCTAACCATTTGCCAAATCATTTCAGGTTTTTAATTCCTTAAACATGGACCATTTGTGCCCACAGCACGGCAATTGATTAGTAAAGAGGATTTATTCACAATAAAGAATTAACTTGTTGTGAAAGTTGTTTAAGTAACGATTATTTCTACTGTACACTGAGACTTTTGAAATATAGTTTTTAACCGAATAAAAGGTTGAACTATTGAACCTGAAGGATTCTAGAGAGATTCTAGAGTCACCTGCCTTCGTTTAAAACGCATGCAAAAAGACCTTTTTTTGAGTCGGTACAGTCCAGATAATGATTATTAACGATCAAATTACACACATTACAACGATTATTTTCTCGAGTCGACTCTTCGCGTTTAGTCTTTAGTCATCTTTTCATCGACACTGAAACGGACCCGATTTTGACCCGTGTTTCTAAAACTGTGGTTAAGGCACGATTTATCTTCCTGTGGGTCAGTCCTCGTTTAGAACTGCAGTATAAATGATGCAGCCCTATTTTAGTCCTAATTAGGTCCTGGTTGAGCCCTGGTTTAGTCCTGGTTTAGTCCAATTTCAGTCCTATTTAGACCTGGTTTAGTCCTGGTTAAGTCCTGGTTAAGTCCTATTTAACCTGGTTTAGACCTGGTTTAGACCTGGTTTAGACCTGGTTTAGTCCAATTTCAGTCCTATTTTAGACCTATTTTAGACCTGGTTTGGACCTGGTTTGGACCTGGTTTGGACCTGCTTTAGTCCTGGTTTAGTCCTGGTTAGTCCTGGTTTAGTCCTGGTTTAGTCCTGGTTTAGTCCTGGTTTAGTCCTGGTTTAGTCCCATTTCAGACCTGGTTTAGTCCTATTTCAGACCTGGTTTAGTCCTATTTCAGACCTGGTTTAGTCCTATTTCAGACCTGGTTTAGTCCTATTTCAGACCTGGTTTCCACCTGTTTGGACCTAGTTTGGACCTGGTTTGGACCTGGTTTGGACCTGGTTTGGACCTGGTTTGGACCTGTTTGGACCTGGTTTGGACTGGTTTGGACCTGGTTTGGACCTGGTTTCGACCTGGTTTAGTCCTATTTCAGACCTGGTGTTTCGACCTGGTTTCGACCTGGTTTCGACCTGGTTTCGACCTGGTTTCGACCTGGTTTACCTGGTTTCGACCTGGTTTCGACCTGGTTTCGACCTGGTTTCGACCTGGTTTCGACCTGGTTTCGACACAACCGGACACTTTGCAGCATCAGAGCCGTCGATCTGGACGCACTAAATCATTCTAAACTCCTGCACAACATCCTGTGAATGCTTCGAGTCGTTTAAACTCGTGCAGATCCGTTTGTGCCGTGTGCATGCTCAGGGGCCGTCACTGGGGGGCGAGCGGGACTACTCGAGCGTCGGTGACCTGTCCCTCCTGCAGTGCTCGGGGGCCGTCACTGCGGGGCGAGCGGGACCCCTCGGGCGTCTGTGACCTGTCCCTCCTGCAGGTTTTTGACGAGCTGAGCGAGCCATCTCTTGGTGGTGGCGTCGTCTTTCAGAACCAGTGCGAACGTGGCGTCTTTGAGCTGATCGGGCAGACACTGGCGCAGGGCTTCTCTGGCTCTGGGGGAAAAGAGCACGCTCGTTTACACGCTTTATCCCGCCAGAAACCTTCGTGCACTGTGTAACCTTTGTGGTGGAGTGGTTCTCAAAATGTGGTGCGTGAGGTCTTCTACAGTTCTAATATTTGCTTGATTTAGAGTCAATTTTATCAATCTTTTAAGAAATGGTTTCAAATGAACTGGGACTTTCCTTCACATTCTCTCCTTCCAAGCCCCTGGCCATTATTATTATTATTTTTATTTATTATTATTTTGATTGCTTTATTAGTTATTATTTAATTATGATTTATTTATTCATTATGTATTTATTTTTTAATTATTATTATTTTATTATTTGTTTAACTTAATTTTTATTTTCAGAGTTTGAATCCCGCCTAGATTTTCTTTGTTAAATATACGACGGAGTGAAGCTGGTGTCTGGAGGCAGGATCTGACACTAAAATGAGCTTCTGTTTGGTTTTGACAATTCTCTTTTAAAAGCTGAAGATAAAGTCACTAAAAATTAGTTTTAGGGACTTGTAATAAAGCACAACATTTCCAGGCGGAATCCATGTAAATGACTGGAAATAAAGTGAGGTACAGCTTAATTCTTTACTTCCCTTTTATAAGATGGTGGACAAAACGGAATAAACAAAGACAAAGTCCAACGCCCCACGTGTAAGGTTAATAAAGTTATTTTGAAAAGTTTTGTTTCGTACATTTGGACCGACTGGGTGTTGTTTTTTTAAATTCCCATTGCGTTCCGGCTAATTCCTCCAAAATAAACTCGTCAACTGCACGTCAACGAGCGCAAAGCCTCGTTAAACGTATACTCGTTCCCCCGTAATGCGGCGTGCACTTTCCTCATATGATTATTAACACTAATGGACTTAACGCGGACAAACTTCTTCAGCTTTTACTGACTTAGGACAGGTAAAGTGTTTGCACAGTCTGCGTTTGTGTCGAAGAAAGTACGTGTGTTCCAAGGTGAAAATGAAGGTTATAGTCGCCTTTTTTTTAATTTCCCCTCCTCCAGCTTTTGACCCTGTCCGTCAGTGTCTCCGGGGTCAAATGTGTCGGGAGCAGCAGCGGGTGTGTGTGAGCCCGTCTCGGTCAGGACTCGAGCTGGACGATATAGGGACGTGACGATTTCAAACGTCCAGCGTAACGATTATCGCGCGACTTAACGATTATTAGCGATTATTGACGTCGTGTCGATCTCAGTCAGTTTCCGGGGCCGTTTGTTAGCGAGTTATTTCCACGTGGAAGGAGAGGAATGTTGTATGAACGCGTCTGCTTTAATCTGCGCGTGTGTGTGTGTGTGTGTGTGTGTGTGTGTGTGTGTGTGCGTGTGTGTGTGCGCGTGTCTGTCTTTAGCGCCCTCTAGCGTCTGCAGTGTCGTAGTGTTGTTCACCTGAGGTTATCGGAGAGGCGGAGGTAACAGCGGACGACGTGTTTGAGGAGACGAGCCGAGGGTTCTTTAGAAAGCTGCAGCACCATTTTACCCTGAAACACACAACAAACACGTCAACAACAGTGTTAAGGCCACGCAACAAACACGTCAACAACTGCGTTTATATGTGTGTGTATTATATATTATATATATAAAATATATATAAAATATATTATATACATATATATATATATAATATTATAATATTATATATATATATAATATTATAATATATATATAATATTATAATATTATATATATATTATTTTTATATATATATAATATATATATACACACACACACACACACATACATATATACATACACACACACACATAATACACACACACACACATAATACACACACACACACATACATACATAATACACACACATACAAACATAATACACACACATACATACATGTATAAAAATATATAAATAATTATTTTTGCAGGACAATTTGTGTTTTTAATTGAAAATGCAATGATTTAAAAGGAGATTATAATTGACACTTTGCAGTTTTGGTGATGGCAAATCTAGCTTACAGAAATGTTACCAATCATTTTTCTGTAAATTTGTCACAAATGATCTTTTTTTGTGAAGCTCAAACACAATTTTGAGGCACATTTCATAATAAATATATAATAAATTCACAATAAAATAATGACATTTTCTAACATGGAAATTCAGAAATGTTGCTTATTTTTGTCATAAAGATTCAAACCTTTAGCATTTTACATCTGATTTCAGTTAAATATTGAAAGAATGATTTACTTCATTTTGCCTCCAGCCGCCTCGGCTCTGGAATTCAGAACATTTTAAACTGTTGCCAATTTCCCCAAAGGGAACGCCAACAAATTAGGCAAGATGTTTCCATAAAATGCTAAAGTAACAATTCAAAAAATGCCTTTACTTATCAGTCCAGTTCAAAAATGTGGAGTAGAAAGTACAAATGCTCTCAAATGTGGAAAAGTAAAAAGCTTCCACTGCCAAATGTACTTAAAGTGCCCCCTACAGGTCGAACCACACTGGAGTTGAGATAAATACATTTAACATTTGCAAAAAAAATATTTTTTTAAATGTATCCCAGAATAGTTCATTTTTAGGTGTTTAATTGTACTTACTTCCAAACATTAAACCTTTTCAATAAGTTCAACCTAAATACTCTCCTACAATTGTTATGTTTTTTTTCTTTGTCTGCATCTTTTTAGGTTCATTTGATTTATGTTTGTTAATTAATGTATATTAATTTGTATCTATAAAAAAACAATAAATAATAATAATAATTGTACTTCCTGTTTGTTGTAATTGATGACCTCACACTAGGAAATTAGCTTGCAGCCAAAACTTATCTATTGTCAATTTATTTCAATTTGACAAATAAAAATAAATGAGAGCGACTTTATTTTGTTGAATTAATGTTTATAGGGTCAAAAAAGTTGTTTCTTTTGTGTAAATTCTGCATAAACTTGGGATGGAACGCGGCGTGATGTCACTTCCTGTCCATTTTCTACAGATTTTTCATCGTTTTCTCCACAAATACCTGCTCGATTGGTATAAAACTATCATTTATGTGTTCGACAGGTACAAATACACTCAATAAAGTCAAAATTTGAAAATCGTAAAAAACGATTCATACGTCACTTTAAGCCACATGCAGACGCCTAAAAATGAAAGTGCAGTATGTTTTACTTTTGTACGGCACACAGCGGACTCGTTTTGACCCGGGAGACAAATTTACGAAACAAATGTACTTCATTACATGACAAATATCGAGCTCTTGAATATCCCGGGCGTTCTTTTTCGTACCAGGATCATGGCGACGTGCGAGAAGCGTTCGTACGTCTGACAAATGTAAGCCAGGCCCGTGTCGTCCAGCAAGATCTTCTGCAGGATGAAAGTGGCCACCTGAGGAGAGAAGAAGAAGAAGAAGAAAAAAAGGCTCGTTCGACCTGGCGTTTCCATTTTCAGATCCCGAAGCGGAAGAGTCAAGCGCGTTTTACGGTTTTGGAGAGCTCGCTGCCCGACTCCATGATGCGCAGACACAGAGGGATGATCTCCGTCGTGAGGAGAAAGTTGATCACTTCTTGTTCGTCCGTTTTGACCAAAGCTCCTGACAAATCGAAAAAAAACCAAAAACACAGTTATTTTCTGATGGGAAACAAAACGCACTTAATCACAACTGATGACATGATCGATTCTAGTAAATGTGTTTTGATCGTCGTTATCTGGACTTTTGCTTTTATCAGTCGACGAGTCAAACGATTATTTAGACTTTAGAATTGACTTTTTAAATACTTTATCAACAAAATAAAAGGTGAAACATGATTACTCAAAATGTACAAATAAAGTGCATTATTGAGGAAAAAACGAAATGGTTTATTCTTTTTTTTTTTTTTTTTTACATTTTGACATAATAATTCCACTGTTTTTTTTTTTTTTTTTTTTTTTACATTTTGACATAATAATTCCACTGTTTTTGTAATAAAAAGCGTTGTTTGCATGTTTTTTTTTGTCCAGATAAAGATTATGACAATACGATCATTGAACTTGTGTTATCTATTATTTTAGTTGTTATTTATAGTGGCCAAGTCGATTATACAGACTCTAAAACGCACGCCAAAAGACAATTTAGAACAAAAACAGTTGCAATATTCAATCAAAACGTCAAAAAAGCTCTAAACTATTTCAGATTTTCTTCAGTAATTCACTTCGTTTGGAAAGACTCTCGCCATATTCAGGTTAAAAAACGTATAAAAATATAAAAATACTCGTTACGCTAATTATCAGCAATGAGCATCTGACTGAACGTGTGAGTGAAACAGGTTCGACCAGACGGTTTTGGCGTTCGCGGCTCGTACCGATGACGCCGAGGCTGGTGAGGCGCAGATACTCGAAGGGTCGCGTTTTGCTCACGGTGTGAAGGAACGGGTACAGGAAGAGCGGGATGTGGGCCGCCAGGAACGCCGACCTGCAACCAATGTACAGATCAAGACCGGCCGCGGGAAAGTCACACAGTACAAAAAGGTAAAAGTACTGTTCTCAAGGCATTTGTACTTCATTTTAGCCTTTCTCACAGGGCGTTTTACTTTTACTTCACTACATAATCTGTGCTTTCGACTCCGCTACGTGTTTCAACTGGACTGGGAAATAGAAAAGTAGAACGTTCCCGTGGTTTGTGGGGTTATTTTTTAGCACGTTTATGGTGACGATCTGTGTGAAGGTTTTGAGTTCAAGCCCCGGATTTGAGCGAACAAAAAAAAAGTCACATAAAAGTCATGTCAAAATCACATAAAATCAGGTCAAATTCAGGTCAAATTCAGGTCAAATTCAGGTCAAATTCAGGTCAAATTCAGGTCAAATTCAGGTCAAATTCAGGTAAAATCAGGTAAAATCAGGTAATATTCAGGTAAAATTCAGGTAAAATTCAGGTAAAATTCAGGTCAAATTCAGGTCAAATTCAGGTCAAATTCACTATTCGCTGTGCTTAAGAGCAGATATTTGTACTTTACCTTCTCCACTTTTTTTAAAACTGCACTGAAGAGTATAAAAGTAGTTTTCTTTATGGTCTGAGACGGAACATTGACCCAAACGTTCATAATTTGGGTCAACGTTCTGACTTTGATCCACCCAAAATGTACAAATAATAACAAAGAAATCGATTCTGTTGATGAAAAATCTGCACAATTCTTTACCATCATCATTGTCAGTGGAGAAAGAAGTAAAAGTACAGATACAGGAGAAAAAGAATACAACAACACTAAACGAAGTATCACATAAAAAAATCTACATAACGCAATTCACACCGATTTTGAGAACTGTTCAAGCGTTAAAGAACTGTCCCGGTGATCAGTCGTCAGAAGCAGTTTTCCTGGTCATTTTTATCTATAAATCTATATTTGACTTGGAACTCATAAATGCACATAAATAAACCAACTCAGCCATTTACCAGTTCAAAACCGAGGCGCAGCAGTGAAGTCAAAGGAAAAAGCATTCCATCTTAAACTCTTTTTTTTTAACTTTGTTTTGCCTCTCACTCCAGAAATCACTGCATTTTGAAACTTGAAACTATGACAAACCTCTCCTGGATGACTGAGCGGACTGAGCAGGCGGAACGGACTGAGCAGGGCTGAACGGACTGCATGAGCGGGCTGAGTGGGGCAGAGCGGGCTGAGCGGGGCTGAGCGGACTGAGCGTGCTGAGCGGACTGAGCGGACTGAGCGTGCTGAGCGGGGCAGAGCGGGCAGAGCGGACTGAGTGGGGCTGAACAGACTGAGCGTGCTGAGCGGACTAACCGGATTGAGCGGGCTGACTGAGCGGAGCTGCATGAGCGGCTGCATGAGCGAGCTGCTGAGCGGGCTGCAATGAGCGGGCTGCATGAGCGGGCTGCATGAGCGCGGCTGCATGAGCGGGCTGCATGAGCGGAGCTGAGCTGCCATGCGAGCGGAACTGACTGAACGGACTGAGCGGGCTGACTGAAGCGGGCTGACTGACTGACGGGGGCTGACTGAGCGGGCTGACTGAGCGGGCTGACCTGAGCGGGCTGACTGAGCGGAGCAGAGCAGACTGAGCGTGCTGAGCGGGGCAGAGCGGACTGAGCAGGGCTGAAAGGACTGAGTGGACTGAGCGGACTGAGTGGAGCGGACTGACTGAGCGGGCTGACTGAGCGGGCTGACTGAGCGGGCTGACTGAGCGGGCTGAGCAGACTGAGCAGACTGAGCGGACGCAGTAAAATCAACAAAAATTGGGAAGAAAAACGTGGAAAAGTCACCGTGTTTCCGGGTGCGACGCGACGCACTGCAGAAGAGCCAGAGCGTTGCAGACCCGGTTGGACTGATGAGCAGTGAGCGTGGGAGGGTTTATGGACGGGTAGATGTTCACAATCTCCTGAGAAAGAAAGAAAACAAATATAAATAAATGTAAAAATACAGACACACAAGAATGCATCGACTCGTGTAGGCAAAAGAGCATCAAGTTCTAAACAGAAGAAGCTCATAATGTTAATGCGATATAAGATGTTGTAAACTGCCTTTATTTACATTTCTACATAAGTGTGTGGTTAATTTAGTTTCAATAAGTAATTCTTTAATGTAGCATCCGTTTCCTGTCATTTTCATTCACTCCCATTGTCACACGCGTTAATATTCCTCAAGTTTGTGACCAGCTTTATTCAAATCAGACAAAAACAGAGATTTAAATGTATTTTTGGACAATAAATTGAATTAAAAAGATTTCATTTTGCTTCCTAAACTCGCACGATTATGGCTTTTTGGTTCTTACGGTTCTGTTGTGACCGGAATTATCACAATAATGATAATTCAAAATGCTTTTTACTTTGGGAGAAGAAAACATACAGTGAAGGGAATGCGTTTTGCTACAGAATACTGAATACCTGTAACTGTATCTGAACACCACCAAGAGTAAGAGTAACCGTACTGGAATTAATACATATTTTGTGTTTCGGTGTGTTTCTGTTAGTATTCAGTGTTCAGTTATTTCCCAACACTGAAAACAAAAATAATCATTATAAAATTGACTTTATAAGAGATAAAACCCTTTCAGTCATGCACGGATAAACAGTTTCGAGCCTCGATTCGAACATTATTAGAGCCGAAGCCTGTCTCACAATACGAATATCAGAAGTAAACTTGCGCTTAATAATAAAAATAAATGAATAATAAATAATAAATAATACATTAATAATACATAATAAATAATACATTAATAATACATTATAAATAAATAGTGAATAAATAATAAATAAATAATGAATACATATTAAATTAATAATGAATAAATAATAAACACTAAATAAATAACAATAAAAAATAGAATGGATTATAAAATAATTAATTAATTAATACATTAATACATAATAAATCAATAAAGCTCTTTTTTAAAATTCTTCACATTGTCAAAAATTTACTTATTTAAACGTATTACCCAGCCCGTGTTTTTCTGGCGTGCGCTGAGGGGTCGTTACCTGTAGCAGGGCAGCGATGGTGCCGCACGAGTGCCAGAGCATGGGCGCCAGGTCGGGCACAGACTCGCGTTTCTTGCTCAGCTCCAGTAACGCGTTCTCTCTGGTCTCTGGACTCGACAGCTCGTTGATCCACTGGTAAATCTTCTCCCTGTCCACCTGCGCCAGAGCCGTCACGTTACTCACAGCCTGCAGAGAGAAGAGCAGGACCAACGGCAGCAGTGAGAGGGCGCTATCGTTACAAACAAGAACCCCTTGATTCATTAAAAAGCTGATGATGAAAACATTTATTCGATGAGTTTAATATACTCATTTATTTATACCAAAACCTTGCAAACTGTTAAGTATTTGAACTTGACACAAATGTTTTTCTTTGTGGTAAAGCATGTTATGAATCTTTTAGACACAATGTCCAGTAAAACCTAAAAAATGTGATTTTGCCTTCATCAAAAGTGTGTGTAATTATCTCATACTAGAATGACCAAAGTGAAAACATTTAGAAATGACTCCAAACCAAGTTCAAGTAGCTCCGAGTGGTTTTCATTTCACAAAAATCCACTTGATTTTTCATTTTATTTTAGATTTTGTGACAAATCCGATTTTGTGCATTGAAATCACATAGTTCACATTTTCCCTCCATTCATAAATTTGGAACGTAAACAAACCAGTTTTTAACATAGTTTTATGCAAATACCTTCCCATGCATTCGTTCAAATACTGGTAAATTATAAGATTAGATGAAAACACTGAATAACATACCATAACATTAGCATAATAGCAGTTTTAAATGGTTATAAACAAATGAACATTTCAGTAAATATCACATTTAGTTTGGGATAAATACTTACAGCTCCCGTGGCCAGCATTATTCCCAGTGTTTATACCCGCAAGTGCTTGTTAAATATGTATCAAGAGTGGAAATAATTCACTTTTTTTACAGTTTTTTGGGGGGACGCTGCTCCGGCTAACCGCTAACTCACGCTAAACGTCCAAATAAATCGATATCCTTTCGCGCAAGAAAGACAAACAAAAGCGTAACATGCTCGAAAAGGTCTAGCTTTTTACTCCTTGAATCGGAATAATCATGTGTGGCTGGAAAAAGAAGTCAAGTATTGAATGTTTTGACAACGCAACAAATTCGAGCCATTCAAGAATATAAATAACAGAAAGTCTCGCGAGATCTTGCTCCTGGTATTATTCTAGAAAACGTCATTATTATTTGGGATGTTATAATTTATTATCTTTTTTTCACTTGCTGCTCTCGTTGACAGAGTAAATATTAAAACAATGTATGACTTGTGTGAGTGTGTAATTATGTTGATATTTGCCCTCATCTGATCCACATAAGACACTTTTATGAGCTCGCGCTACATCGATAACACAACGAAATAGCAGCTTTGTGATGTGAAAAAATGGATTATATGAGGAAATAAACAATTTAATGTGGGAAAATGCGTGCAGAAAGTTCTAGGATTTGCGAGATTTGGACGGGTAACGTCACTCATCCCTAAAGGCTAGAAAGTATCCATGGATACTGTTACCGTCGTAACCGCAGCGGCCATCTTGTGATTGTAAGAGCAGCTAAATGCTACTAAAAATAATGTAATGAAGGGCCAGAAATTAATTTAATAAACGGTTTGAATTGACATATAATTATATATTTTAATCCTAAGAAATGAAGGGAATTCATTCCCATTGTTTCTCTGTATTGTTAAATAATCTTTTTAAACCACATGGAAACAACCACATCACATTTTCAATGACTAACTGACATCAGATGCAAATGGATTCGTGTCTTTTTAACAAAAATAATCAACAATGTTAAATTTCCAGCCAATGAATGTAATTTAGTAAGTTATTTTCTACCCTTAAAATTGTATTTGGGCTTAACAAAAATATATTTTGTGGTAAAACATGTGATATATCTGTATATAGTATTTGTCAAGCTAAAAATCCGGATTTTGCCTTAATTGAAAGTGTCTACCATTAATAATAAAACACATTAATAAATAACTTTAAACCAGACTCTGATATCCCTCACATGTATTTGAGTGGTTTTTCATATTTCGTGAAATGCTGTGTCTAATCCTAGTTATTCCATTGAAATAGCAAATGTTCCACTTACTTTTAAAGACTCCATTAGTTCGCAGGGGTCCTAGTTTGCCTAGATTATATCAGTCAGAACATGGCTGCTCGAAGTGGATGCTGAGTTTACTAGCGGTTACCACGGCGACAATCCCTCTAGCGTCCCATTATCGCGACGCATTCATCATTTCCGCTGCAAACGCTGGTTCCCGCCATCATCGCGCAGTGTTGTGAGGCGTCGTGTTCCCACTGTCAACAAACTGGCAGCGGCAGCTCGCGAATGCCGGTGAAACTCCCGTTCTGCCCTCGCATGACTCCGGAAAAACAACTTGCGTCTTAAAAGCGTCGAGACCACTGCGTAGCACCGACAGGTGAGCGGCCGAAGCGACGCACTCCCGGCAACGCGTGCGTTTATGCCACTAAATGAGCGCGGCTAGCACGGTTAGCTCGTATGCTAACATGCTAACGGGGGCTCGCTAATGTCGGCCTCGTCCATCCATTCTGCACACCGGAGCACGCACGATGTAGTCGCGGTGATTTGGACCCATTTAACTCGACTAAAGTAGCGTTATCGCACCCGAACTTATGTTGTTTTTTTAATTTACGTGACACTGTTGGCAAGTGCAAACTGTTAAATAGTGTACGCGCTGCAGTTTTGCTCGTTTACCGTGAGGTTAAACGGGCTCAAATGCTAATGCGACGCAAACCGGGCTGCGCTGTCTCAGTACGGGACCGGGAGACGCATCAAATGCACCTGACGGGAGTTTGTAGTTTGCACATCTGTCAAATGGAGTCCAAAAGTTGCGCCCGTGTGCCGTGTGTTTGCTTGTGTTGTGTTGTGTGCCGTTGTGTGACTTTAACCCGCGAGTTTGTGTCACTTTGTGTTTGAACGATCTCCCTGGAAATGTGTAATAAACGTGTTCACGTGTGGCATAAGCGCGTCTGGTTGTGTAGTAATGCCGTTATAAACCATTTGCCCAGTAGTTCTCACTTTTCTCACGCTAGCGTCATTGGGCATCTGCTTTCATGTGGTATAAAATACGACACTAATGTAATTACTTATGTTAATGTTTTATTATAAGGTATTATTCTGATGATGTCCATTCAGAGCCCAAATGTACCGGCCCAAACTCACGTGGTTCATGGTAAGAAGGGGGGGGGGGGCGTGGGCGGCCATTGCTTTAAAATATTTTGGGTGGAGTTTTTTGACTTAATAAAATCAAGCAATTAAAAAATAAAAATTCAAAATGGGACTGCAGTTTGAAACTAGTTAATTTCAAATGAGCTGCTTAAGAGCAGAGTTTCCCAGCCACGCAAGGAAAAATAATAAGTTGTGACATTTGTAGAAGTAAAAAGGTAATCTTTTTTGGTTCTTTCGGCATTATATACTTGAATGTAATTTTTTGTCTAGATTTCTTGTCAAATGTGTCATTATTGTTTCTTTCAGAAAGTTCAGTTTGTTAAAGCCAACTAACAAAACTTGACGGAACAGTCACTTAAAACAAACGGCAATATAAAGAAATGAAAGATTCACTGTAAATCTTTCTCACAATAAAATGCCCCGCGTTAAAAAACAAACCAAAATTACAAATTTGGTAAGTGTGCCCTATTAGTCCAGAGTCAGATGAGGACCAATATATATAGTATATATATATATATAATAATATTATCTTATTAATATATATATATATATATATTATTCCTTTATTCCCCCCAGATTTATAAAACAAAAAATTATACCAAACACAAAACGACCAGAGAGAATAAATCAAAAGAAAACACAAATGGATTTCAACTTAACATAAACCCAAACCAAATTCACCGGCCTATTTAAATTAAAATAAGAGCCCTGTTTGGTCCAAAGTGCCGGTTCAAATTTCTTCTTGAAATTTCTTTTAATTTCTATATTAAAGTCTGAATGGGGTTTTTTTTTTTCCCCATCTGTCTAATATCCATCACAATGTCAGTCCAGTCCTTGATGGTTGGTGATTGTTTGTATCATCCATTTCTTAGTGATGGCCTTTTTTCCTGCCAACAAAAGTACTTTTAAAAAGAAAATCCATTCATTGGTGTCCATGGCAGGAGTTTTCAGGCCCAAGTACATAGTTCTAAAGTTCAGAGTGAGGGAACTTCACTTTATTTCTCTCAGTACATTGCCACCGAATGACATACACCAGATTTAAGATAAAATGACAGAATAAGTCGCGTAAAAGAAGCGGCTGATGGAACTAAAGCAGCTGCAATATTCTTTCCCTCCGTGACTTCTGTTGCTTTCTTTAGCGTGTGAAGCTCGAGCAAGTTCACGTCAGAGAGGCTCCAGTGTGCTTCCATTGTTAATATAGCCAGTCCGTTGATTTCTTCTGGATAAAGTCTGTTGCTCCTGCTGCTTCTCCTCGCGGCTGCTGCTGCAATGTTACAGGATGCCCCGGGTGCGCAATCAGTCCTTCACGTGGTCGTGGCTCGCTTGGTGGCGTCCAGTAGAAAGTGAAGCTGTGTGCTGTCTTGGGACTCATCTGGCCCCTGTGCTCCTCATTGCTCCCTGTGCTCCTTGTGTTTCTGTGCGTCTGGGTCCTAAGGCTCTGACTCCTGCTGGATCGCTGGACTTAATGGACGCCATCAACACTGGCACTCGGCTTCATCTTGCAGCATTCTGGACTCCCGCGGGAACCTACGCCAGGATCGTGGTTGTGGACTTCAGGCTCTGCAATTCACACACCATCCTCCCCTGTCTGCTGCTTCCAGGACAAGCTCTCCCCGCTCAACGTGCCTGACTCCACCTGCAGGTGGAAGCACTGACTTCCTGACGGATTCGGAGGCAGTGCTGGTGGCGGCTGGGGAAGAATGTCTCAGACACTCGGACCACCAGCACAGGAGCTCCCACAGGGCTGTGTACTTTCCCCTCTGCTCTTCTCCCGTCTTTCCCTGCACACAAACTGCTGCTGCACCTCCAGCTACGACTCCGTAAAACTGATCAAGTTTTGCGGACTGGACCAGCCACCTGCTCATCGGGATCATCTCGGACGGGGATGAGGTCTGTCTACAGGAGGGAGGTGGTCCGGGCTGGTGTCCTGGGTGCAGCGGTAACAACCTGGTAGTGTTACAAGTCGCTCAGGAAAAAGACAGTGGAGATGATCGTATGGACTTCGAGGGAAGTCACAGCCCCCTCTCATCATGACAGACTCCCCCCATCACCATATGGGTGGGACTCCTTTCCTATCTCCTCAAAACCTACCCATCATCCCAGGACCTCAAGTGGGAAGCCCTCCATCATTCAGCTCACTCATTTCAAGATAGGCCCAGAGAGGCGATGTACTTTTTCTTTTTCTGCAGCAAGGCTGAGGGATGAAAGCCAAGCTGCGCAGTGCAGATGATGGATGCAGTTTCTCTTATACGGGCCATTCCATTGATTGTCTATCCTCACCTGGCCATCACCGGATTGTGGTACGCTGGAAGCCACAGCCAGGGACAAACGGACTGACTACAGTGGCCCTCTGTTGAGAAGGAGTGATCGGCTGCAGACTTTGGCCATCTCTTCAGGACCTGTACCGTCTTCCAGGGCTCTGGGACGAGCATCGGCGTGGTCGGATCACAGCTGTTACCCTTCTCCACCCTGGACATGGACTATTTTGAAAGCCCCTCCCCTCAAGCAGGACTCTTTGAGCCACTCCCCTCAGGGCAGGGAGGCCACTCCCTCAGGCAGAGGCCCTCCAGGCAGGAGGCCACTCCCCCTCTAGGCAGGAGGCCACTCCCTCAGGCAGGAGGCACCCCTGCAGGCTAGGAGGCCACTCCTCTCGGAGGCAGGAGGCCACAGTCCATCCGGAATAGTTTTCTTCTGCCTCTGCCGTTGGATCTCATGAACACTTCTTAAACACATGTCACTTTAACAATCACTCACTGTCACTTTCTGCATTACAACTGTAAATGTCACTGTAAAACTGTACATAGAAAGCCAATTTTTTATCTTATAGTAGATTTAAAGGTGTTAACTTCTCCTTTTGATTTCATATGTTTTTATTCAATTGTTCATTGTTTTATGTTTACTGAATCATCACCAAAGTAAGTGTCCTATGTTTTGTGAACTGGCCTGTTCGATTCTGGCAATGAACCTTTGCTGATTGCTGACTCGCTCGACTGGTCGCTCCTCCGTTGTCTGCCCTGGTTCCTAAGGCTCTGACTCCTGGCTGTTCGCCTCCCTCGTAGCTCCCTGGTCCTCAGAGCTCTGACTCCTGCTGCCGCTCCTCAGTAAGCTCACCATAGAGTCCTAAGGCTCTGACTCCTGCTGTCGTGCACCCGTGCTCCTGGTCCTCTAGCTCTTGACTCCTGCCTGTCGCTCCTCGTGCTCCCTGGTCCTAAAGGCTCTGACTCTGCTGTCTGTCTCTCGTGCTCCCTGGTCCTAGGGCTCTAGAACATCCTGCGTCGACTCCTCGTAGCCCCATGGGTCCTCAGGCTCTAAGACTCCTGGCTTGTCGCCTACTCGTGCTCCTGGTGCCTACAGGCTCTGACTGTCCTTGCTTGTCGCACGCCTCTTCCTCGCTCAGCCGACTCCTGCTCGTCCTCAGTGCTCCTGTCCTACATGTCGCTTCTCGACTGTCGTCCTCGGTCCTTAGGCCCTCTCAGCTCGATCGTCTCTTGCGACGCTCTCTCGTGCTCCCTGGTCCTGCAGGTGCTGACTCTGCTGTCGCTTCCTCGTGCTCCCTGGTCCTTCAGGCTCTACGACTCCTGCTGTGTTGCCTACATTAGCTCCCTGGTCACTCAGCTGCTGGACTCCTGCTGCTCAGCTAGCTGCGCTCCGTGGTGCTCCCTGGTCATTCGGGCTCTGACTCGCTGCCTGTCGCTCCTCGTGCTCCCCTGGTCCCTTCGGGCTCTGTCGTGACTGCGTGCTGTCGCTCCTCGTTGCATCGAAGGCTCACCTGTCCTCGAGCTTCTGGACTCCTGCTGTCGCTCACTGCGGTTGCTCCCTGGTGCCTCGGCTCTGACTCCTGTGCTCCTCGTGCTTCCCTTGCGTCCTTCTGGGTCTGCCTGACGGCTCCAGTGCTCCTGGCTCGGCACTCCTCCGTGGTGCCTAGTCTCCCTGGTCCTCAGGCTCTGACTTCCTGCCTGTCGCTCCTCATTAGCTCCCTGGTCTCGGCTCTGACTCGCTGTCGCGTCCTCTGCTCCCTGTCCTAGGCTCTGACTCCTTGCGGGGTCGGCTCCTCCGTGCTCCCTTGGTCCTCGGCTCTGAACTCATCTGTCGCTCCTCGTGCTCCCTGTCCTACGGGCTCTGACCTCTTGCTGTCGCTCCTCGTGCTCCCTGTCCTCAGGCTCTGAACTCCTCGTGTCAGCTCCTCATGGCTCCCTGTCCTCAGGCTTCTGGACCTCCTGTCGCTCCTGTCGTGCTCCCTTGGTCCTAGGCTCTGACTCCTGGCTGTCGCTCCTCGGCTCCTGCGTCCTAAGGCTCTGACTCCTTGCTGTCGCTCCTTCGTGCTTCCCTGGTCCTAAGGTTCTGACTCCTTGGCTGTCGCGCCTCGTGCTCCCTGGTCTCAGGCTCTGACTCCTTGCTGTCGCCTCCTCTGCTCCCGGCCTAAGGCTCTACTTCCTGCTGTCGCTCCTCGTGCCTCCCTGGTCCTCAGCTCTGACTCCTGCTGTCGCTCCTCGTGCTCCCTGGTTCCTAAGGCTTCTGACTTCCGGCTGTCGCTCCTCGGGCTCCCTGGTCCTAGGCTCTGACTCCTTGCTGTCGCTTCCTCGTGCTCCCGTGGTCCTAGGGCTCTGATTCCTGCTGTCGCTCCTCTGCTCCCTGTCCTAGGGGGCTCTGACTCCTGCTGTCGCTCCTCGTGCTCCCTGGTCCTAGGGCTCTGACTCCTGCTGTCGCTCCTCGTGCTCCCTGGTCCTAGGGCTCTGACTCCTGCTGTCGCTCCTCGTGCTCCCTAGTCCTCAGGCTCTGACTGTCGCGCCTCATGCTAAACTCCAGCTGTTTTCTCCTGGTGGAGGCCTTAGATTACGTCCTCTGTCCCACACTTTCTCTGAAGCGGTTGATCCGGTGTCGTTGGCCTAAAGTCGATGGGGAAACGGAAGAATCAATGAACCATTTTAAATCGGATGCTCAAATTGTTTTGTGTGCATTTTTTAAAAGCTTAAATAAGCCAAAATGATCAATTCAAAATGGAATATAGCAATAAAATTAAATGCATATGAATATTAAAGAGCCCACTTAGAAAGCTCCGCCCCCTTCTCTGGCGGGACCCAAGTTCCGCCCTGCCTGTGGTTAATGTGTCGCTGTCGGAGTTTTAGAACTGCTGTGATGTAATGAGTGAAGTATTAACTTCAGCGTTTCATGTGAACCGTGGAACATTGTGAGAATACAAAGTCCTACTTCTGTGGAAAGAGGCTTTTCTCACTTTTGAGGCTCTTTTGTCACGCAGTGGTAAAAAGTGTAACTTCTGATGGGTGGCTTTGGCATTGGCTTTGGCCGTGGCATTGGCTTTGGCCGTGGCATTGGCTTTGGCCGTGGCATTGGCTTTGGCCGTGGCATTGGCTTTGGCCGTGGCATTGGCTTTGGCCGTGGCCATGGCTTTGGCTTTGGCCGTGGCTTTGGCCGTGGCTTTGGCCGTGGCCATGGCCGTGGCTTTGGCTTTGGCCGTGGCTTTGGCTTTGGCCGTGGCTTTGGCCGTGGCTTTGGCCGTGGCTTTGGCCGTGGCTTTGGCCGTGGCTTTGGCCGTGGCTTTGGCCGTGGCTTTGGCCGTGGCTTTGGCCGTGGCATTGGCCGTGGCTATAGCCGTGGCTTTTGCTTTGGCCGTGGCGCTGATGTTTACCTCTTTTCTGTCGTCGTCAAACCAAAGTTCCGAGACAACTGGCAATATTCAACATGTTCAGATTAAAAGGATGAAATTGGATGGTTTTCGAACAGAAGTATGTGGTGTTGCAGTAAAATAAACATCCTTAATGTTTTGGAAGAGCCTGTCTTTATTCTGGAAATCATGCATTCATATTTGTTCATCAGAAAGACACCGTGGTTTAGACTTTAGGCCTGCAACAAAACACTATCAAACTTACTTGGGCAGATGTGTAAAAAAAAGAAAAAACCACTCCGTAAAGGCCCAGCTCGGGACTAAGTAGTTGTTGCATGAAGTAATGTCTTATTTTTATGGCTTAAAAATTGATTTATTTTTGCTTTTTTTCGTACTTCTCGAACAAGTTTTTAATGAACAATATTAAGTGTTTATAACTGTGACTAAGACTGCAACTCACCATCACTTTGCCCAGTTGTTTTTAGAATGCAAATAAGATTTTATACTTAAATTTGATGATTATTTCAATGATTAATAGATTTAACTTGCTGCAGGTCGAATTGTGACTTGTCGACTGTAAAAAAAAAAAAATAATTCGTTTTTTTGGAACATGGTAAACATCATCTGGACCAAACAAACGCACACGAAAAACCTTTTTATAACATTTAAATTATTATTTATTAAATGAAAATGTCAAATAAAATAATAAACCCTTTCTTATTAAGTTGATTACTCAGCCAATGAATCTCCACTAATAAGATGATCGTCAGTTGCAGTTTAAGAGCGTTTTAACATATTTTGGACATTTCTTTTTGTAATTCTTTCAGGTCTAACATTTGGACGGTCCGTTTCTGAACTCGGCGATGACGTCGTTGGCGCCCAAAGTGTCCAGCGGTCCGGTGAAGATCCGCGTGAACAGTTTGGACCTGGGCACGACCAAGTGGAAGGAGGGCACGTTCGAGATCCAGGAGAAGGACAACAAGGCCAGCCTCTGGCTCCGCTTCAACTGCGGCGGAGCGGCCAAAACCTTTCAGGTACGCGCCGCGCCAGACCCGTCCCCGATTCAATCCCACTTTGTTTATAAACGCTCAGAACGATACAGGCCACTGAACTGGGGAAAGTAAAAGATTCTTTAAAGGATTCTACGTCTTAATGAGTCCGAATCGATTCCGTATTCTCAAAAATGTATTTTGAAAGACGCGTTATGCTAAATTGACCTATTTTTCTTTTTCAACCTTTTAACCCTGTTCTAGCTTTTAACCCGCCTCAAAAACACACCTGGAGTTGTATTTTGCTTCATTAACATTTGTTTCATGAGTCCTGTTAACGATTTGGGATTTCACCATTATTAATAAAGCAAAATTAAGTGGTTTTGATTCAACCTATGGTTAAAAAATATATATATATATATATATTATATATATATATATATATATATATATATATATATATATATATATATATATATATATATATATATATAATATATATATATATATAGATATATATATATATATATATATATATATATATATATATAAATAAAAAAAATTAGGGCCACTCCCCTCAGGCGGGAGGCCTCTGCGGTGGGACACCTGCCACTTTAACTAATTTAACAATCACTCACTGTCACTTTCTGCATCACAACTGTAAATGTCACTGTAAAACTGTAGAAAGCCTATTTTTATCCTATAGTAGATATAAAGTGTTTGTTTTGATTTCATATGTTTTATCATTGTTCATTGTTTTATGTTGAATGCAAGTTCCTATGTTTGTGAATCCTGTTCATTGGCAATAAACCTTTTTCTGATTCATTTCGATGCTTATTTAAAAATCCCCAGGCAATTTTATTCTTGTTCTGATTTAGAACAAATCCATTCTAAAACAATTCAGTAAACGTCCAATTGTGTCCTTTTTGTAAGTAAAACCTCAAACAAGATACAAAATAATCGTATCATTTTAGTTTTTCCTGTAACTGAACGTAAGGAATGTGACGAGTTTTTGTGGATCTAGTGTTTTTTTTTAGTTTTACTGCAGTGTGTTTGGTGTGTTTGAAGGTTTGTTTGTTTGTTTGTTTGTAGCTGAGTCAGAATGTGAAGAAAGTGGCTCCTCATGCGAATAAGCTGACGCTGACGCTGAAGGACAACAGTGTGATCTTTCTGGACAAACTGCCTCTGACTCTGGCCCAGAAAACCAAAGATTATCTGGAGAAACTCAAGCTCGGCAAACCTGGTGAGGACACGTGTCATCCAGGATTTATGATCATTTATTTGGTTATTGTTGTTATTATTATTGTTGTTACTATTATTATTATTGTTGTTACTATTATTATTTATTTATTATTATTGTTGTTACTATTATTGTTATTGTTACTATTATTATTTATTTATTATATTATTTATTTGCATTATTTGTAAAATGTAAATAATTTATATGATGATTAGTGGCAATGCAAACGTTTTGTAAATCTGGAGGGGGAAAAAACAACTATGGAGGTTAAAAACAAGAGAAACACACACAAAAACAAAAGTGAATCATAAGCTTTGAATGTAAAAGTTTAAAGAAGGCGTTCACTGTGAGGCTCGTGTTTGTTTGTAGTTTTGAAAACCTCGTATGGAAGCGCAAACTTCAGTGTCCTGAGCAACCGACCTGTGAAGAACGACTCCACCTCTGCAGCAGACAGACAGGTGCTCTTCGTCCCCTGCTCTTCAGCTCTTCGTCCCCTGCTCCTCGTCATCTGCCCTTCGTCCCCTCCTCTTTGTCCTCTCCCCTTCGTCCCCTGCTCTTCATCTGCTCCTTGTCCCCTGCTCCTTGTCCCCTGCTCTTCTTCTCCTCCTCCTCTACTCTTCCTCCTCTGACTTTCTTTCCTTATCCCCCAGACGACTCCCCGGCGTCAGAGCTCAGAGGGCAGAGAAGACTCCGCCCCTCGTAAGCCCCTGGGCAGCCCGAGCCGCGCCGCAGCCACGCCCACACGACCTCTGTCCGAGAACAGGTAACGACGGCTAAAACATCGCCCCAATACTTTATCAGCAGCTGGTTAATGTGCGCGTCGATAAGTGCCCTCACCGTGTCGTTCGGGCCCCGTTTAAAACACTATTCTGCAATATTATACAACAAATACTTTAGGCTTTTTTTACGTAGGCCTGGTTTATACTGGCGATGATTGTAACTCTGTGTAACTCTGTGTGTAACTCTGTGTGTGCACTGTTTCCAGGAGCGAAAAGAGAAAGAGGCTCATGAACTCGGAAAGTGATCTGACAGAAGACTATCCCAAAGAGAACGACTCCTCCAGGTAAAAACTACAACGTCATCAAATGAAGATGTTAAATGCACATAATGTTCACAAACGCACCAAAATCTGATTATGATCTGATTTCTGGAAGTCTCTTTAAAGCACACATATGATAAATGTGCTGTTTCTCTCTCTTTCAACCCTGTTCTCACATCGTTCCTCGTCACAAACTCAGCTGGAGCACATTTAGCTTCATTCACACGAGTTTGATGAATCCTGGTCAGAAAGTCCTCTCCCCTCCGAGCCTCAAAAACACTCCGTTCTGAATCTACCTGTGACGTGGCTCTGAGAATCTTCAGTTGTTTTTTTTTTAAACTACAGAAATCATCTCCAGACTCTTAATCACGATCTGTTCAACTGCGTGGCTTCGCTAACGAGACGGACGCGAGCCGATGCCTTTCTCTCAAATGTAATTCCCTCTGCAGCCAGTAGATGGGGCCGCTCAGTTCCTCTCGTAGGATAAACATTGGAAGTTATTTGTTTTTGTGTTTTAAACCAGTTTTTTTCTGTTCTAAAACATGAAATGTCAAACTACAGTTACTCAGTTTTTAGCCCGATGACAAAGGAAGTAATGCGTAATATTTGTCCTTTTTAAATGGCATGCAAACAGCACAGTGTGTGAAGAAAGATTTAGCTGTTCAACAAAAAATAATCTTCAGATTTTGTAACCAACGTGACGAGGGAGAACAGATTTCTGAATCGGGTCAAGCGATAAGATTACATGTGACGTTTTGTAACCTTTTTGTTTCAGCAACAACAAGGCCACTTCAGATCCATCCAGGAAGTTTCTGCAGAGCTACAAAGACAAACTGAAGCAGCAGGAGGAAAACAGAAACTCTGGTAAAGTCGCTTCAGTCTGCAACAGCGCCACCGTGTGTTGTCTTAAAGTATTAAAACGTTGAATTTAAGACCTCAAAAGCATTGAATCCTACAAAAGAAATCAGTCATAATGAGCTAGTTTCTTATATTTGTTATATTTTTGTCAGAATATTTTTGTTGTTGTTGTATATCTTATGACCTTTTTTTGCATTAAAATCCACATAAAAGACCCACAATCATAATATTTTAATCCCTTTTAAAATGACAGGTACTTTGTTCATTAATATTAGTGTTTTAAATGTCTCCTTTTTTGTAATGTGAAAGTTTTAAAACTTTGGTGGCCTTAGATTTGATTTAAAAGTCTTACATTTAAACCTGGATAATAAATGACCAGAATTGTCATGAACTAGTCTCAATAACCTGAAACGTGGTGTTTTCAGCTTCTCTGGGCTCGACTCCTCTCCAGCCGACGTCTTTCTACGGCAGCAGATCGGCGACGAAGGACTACGGCCAGAGCCACTCGTTCCTCGACCGGTGAATGACCGCAATTATTCCAAATACGTGCCGGTTTTACGCCCGGCGAGTTCATTGGCAGAGCACGCTCAAAATTGGGCTTCACGATAACAAAGGACGACGCGTGTTACGATCACAATTCGAATAAACAAAACACTCCAGAATGTCGTGTCAAAGGTCAGAGTGCAGGGCGAATCCTTTCAGCCGTTTGCACCGTTTTCTTTTTTTTATTTAAACTGAACGATGACAAAGAGAGCAGCATTTACGCAAACAAACGCTGGATGTTTTGCACGCTTTGTGTCTCAGATAAATGAATTTGACTATTGTATTCGTAGAAGTAAAACGTGCATTTGTTAAGTTTTAACATCGACATCGGCAAATATTGTTTATCGCCACGAGTGCAAGACAAATCCATATTGGGCCATTCCTGATTTGAACATAAACACGATCTAAAAGATATCAATTTGAAACTGTTATAAATATGAGAAAATACATGTAAGTAATAAAAGTTACTCATCATCGTGTTTTCTTATAGATTTAATGCATTTTATGTGAGAAAACGGCCAAATTGACACACATTTGGGACATTCAAAGCTGCAAAATTGATAAACTTTCTTCACTTTGTTGACAGATTAGAATAAAAAAAAAATTACTTTGGATTTCTTATTTTCTGACTTAAAATGTTTTAGACTTTTAAAAAAATCAGGTTTAGAATTGACAATCAACAAAAGTCCAAAACTGTAAAGTGTCTCGTCTTTTTAAAAGCGTAAGTCGTTTTCGGTGAGATGCGGGAAACGAGCGCTGAACCTTTCTCCCGTGGCACGTCTTCTCTCTTCCAGACCTTCATCCACGCCGCAGTCGTCGTCCGCCAAGAGAAGCCTCCTGCTGCCCAACCACTCGACTCCGTTCAAAAAGGTCCGTCCGTCTCTGGACTACGGCGGCTGGAACAAGCAGAGACCGGCGACGTTGGCCCAACCGCAGCCGCCTCTGCAGGGGTAAAAAGCGCCCAGGGTTTTATGAGCGCTGCGACTGAACGATTGAATAAATAACTTGTTTGACTCATTATCGAGACAAACTACTTTTAATGTTCCTTTTTTTGCTATTAATTTATTGGAGCTCATGCTTTTTAACGATATTGTACATTTTAGAATCGTTTTTTAGACACAGTCGAGCTTCAGGATCATCGTGTCCTTGACTTCAATTAGCTCTTGTATCGTTCATCGTCTATGTTTTCTTCCAAGTTTGACTGTTTTTGTTTTGTCTTTCGGCAGATTCTCAAACCTGGGCAACACGTGCTACATGAACGCCATCCTGCAGTCGCTCTTCAGCCTCCCGTCTTTCTCCAACGACATGTTAAAGCAGAGCATTCCCTGGAAGAAGGTCCCCATCAACGCTCTGCTCCGGTACGAGAACCTTGCATTTCTGTCAGATGAAGAACCCTGGTGTTTTTATTGATTTGAAATGTTTGTTCTGTTGCCATAGTGATTATCCTGCCAATAATGACAGATCAATACGAAACAATATTAGATGGTTGCATTTACGGTGCACAAGTTCAGCCCTTTTCCTCGCGTTGTGCGGCCCAAAGTTCCAATGTAGCTGTGTTCTCTCTCTCTCTCACTCCCCAGGCGCTTCGCTCACCTCATGGCCAAGAAGGACGTGGGCTGTCCAGAGACCAAGAAGGATTTACTGAGGAAAGTCAAAAGTGCCATTTCCTCAACGGCCGAGAGGTTTTCTGGAAACATGCAAAACGTAAGAGCTTAAACGGTCAACATCACCACATGACATCATCACAACATCACAGTGGGTGGGATCTTACCATAAAATAAAGGTTTTGTATTCAAACTAAAAGAGAAAATTGTGCCACTTTGAAAACGCATCATTCACATCCAATGAAACGACAAAAGAAAATGAGCTGCAACTCACGGTTATTCTATTAGTCGGCTAGTCAAACCATGATTTCTATTGTACTGGAGGATTTCAATGAAGTGAGATTAAACTAAGGCCTTCATTATTTGAGCAATCAACATCAAATCCGCAGTTCTGGTCCATCGTGGTAATCTGAGGCTCTGAGGTGCTAAAGTAACAAGCACTCTGGTTTCAGCCTGTTCCCAACGCCGGCTTGATTGATTATGTCCTTTTGTTTTAATTTTCCATATTGCGATATTCTCTCGTTTCCGCCACTCACTCAGAGTGTGAAAAGCTCGTTGTAACGGTCGCTTGTGTTTCGTCAGGACGCTCACGAGTTCCTGAGCCAGTGTCTGGATCAGCTCAAGGACGACGTGGAGAAGATGAACAAGAGCGAGGCCTCGTCGTCGCCCGTCGCGGGGGAAAGCGGCGCCTCGGCCCCGGTGAGGGCAGAACCGGGAGACGAGGCGGACACGTCCCGCATCTACACCTGCCCCGTGGCCGTCAACATGGAGTTCGAGGTCCAGCACACCATCACGTGCAAATGGTGAGCGCCGCTTGAGATTCAGAGGCTTAAAGCAGAACTAAGTCACTCTGGTGATGGAGCTCCCCCTGCAGGACCCTTGTGAAAATACATTCAGAAAAAAGACAACATTTTCTTCAGAATTTTTTGTCTTTCTTTATCAGAAGACGGTATGATCACAAACAAAAGCATGTCACGTTGTGAAATGTGAAAAAGAGCGAGGATTTCTCAGAAGAGTTGTTTTCAGGTCGACGTTTGCAAATGTTGCACGGCTGGTTTTCCAATCAGAAACTGCAGGGGCCGACGACGGACACTTCAAATGAACCAAAAATACATATTTTCCCATCAATCACAGGACTTAAAAGATGTTTAATAAGGTCAAAATTTGACTTAGTTCTGCTTTAAAAAACCCTGATCGCTGTAAAGAGTGAGACGCAGCAGACAAGGAAAACGAGCGGGGGTTTGGGACATTCGGGACGCCCTTACCTGGAATTTTCCTTTCTAAAGTTCGCTCACTCTCCAACAAAATGGATGAGCTGGCGCTGCTGATGAACGAAACAGACTTTTCTTCATCTCTGTTTTGTGCTTCACGGAGACGTGGCTCAGCGAGTCGGCCCCCGGCTGCGCCATTCAGATACAGGGATTTCAGCTGGTTCGGGCTGACCGACATAGAGATCTCTCCGGGGGGAAAACACGAACGCGGAGGAGTCTGTTTCTACATCAACACCTGGTCTTCAGATGTGACTGTGATCTCCAAACACTGCTCTCCTGATCTGGAATATCTCTTCATTAACTGCAAATCATTCTACTCTCCACGTGAGTTCGCCTCATTCATTCTGGCTGTTGTTTACATCCCACCGAGCGCAAACGTGCACGCGTGATACAGCGTGCGCTCACGGACCAGATTGTGGAGCGGACCTTCCAGAACTCCTTGTGTATTCCTCCTGGCTGATTTTAACAAGGGGAATCTCAGCCACGAACTACCAAAGTACAGACAGTTTATTAAAGTTCCGACCAGAGAGCAGAACATCGTTGGAATCACTGTTATACAACAGTGGCAACAGCTTTCACGCAGTGGCCTGAGCCACTGTGGTTTTTTTCAGTTCACGCCATGATCACCTGATCCCCACGTACAGACAGAGGCTGAAGCTCTCCAAACCTGCAGTGAGGACCTCTAAGAAGTGGACAAGTGAGGCAGTGGAGGAGCTACGTGCGTGTTTGGACATTACAGACTGGAAGGTTTTCAGTAGTATGGAGATCACAGTACAATATGCGTCTGAAACAATAGTTCTTTGACAACAGCCCCGCCTCTGTGTGGAGTGGGCTACGGCTTCTCACCTTCAAGCCCTGAGCCCCCGGGACGACCAAAAACTGGCTGAGCAACTTAACCCTGACGTCACTTGTTCACAAAGCAGAGCTCTGTCTCTGGAACCAGAGTTACACCCAGAACCTGGACCCCCCACCTCCCCCACCACTCTCTCAGTTCAGGAACAGGATGTAAAAAGACTATTCGGAAATCCAACCCCGGAAAGCTGCTGGACCAGAAGGTGTTTCTCCTGCCACCTTAAAGACACCCAGGATAGAACCCCCCGTCTTCAGACATTTTAACACCTCCCTGGAGTCTGCCACGTCCCAGCTGCTTCAAGTCTGCCATCACTGTTCCTGTCTCCAAGAAGCCCTGGATCACTGACTTCTCCCTGGAGAAGATCGTGGACTCAGGAAAGTCACAGCCCCCACCCCCGTCTTTGACAGACTCCCCCAGACATCAATGGACTCTTTCTGTTTCCTGGGCACCACCCAGACCTCAAGTGGGAGCCCACCATCAGCTCCCTCATCAAGGAAGGCCCAGCAGAGGATGTACTTCCTGCGGCATCTGAGGAAATGAAGGTGCAGATGATTGTGCAGTTCTACACGGCCATCATTGAGTCCATCCTCACCTCCTTCATCACCGTGTGGTACGCTGGAGCCACAGCCAAGGACAAACAGAACTACAGCGCCCTCTGCTGAGAAAGTGATCGGCTGCAGACTTCCATCTCTGCAGGACTGTACGTCTCCAGGGCTCTGGGACGAGCAGGTCGGATCACAGCTGACCCTTCTCACCCTGGACATGGACTATTTTAGCCACTCCCCTCAGGCAGGAGGCCACTCCCCTCAGGCAGGCAGGAGGCCACTCCCCTCAGGCAGGAGGCCACTCCCCTCAGGCAGGAGGCCACTCCCCTCAGGCAGGAGGCTACGGTCCATCCGGACCAGAACCTCCTGCTACAAGAACAGTTTCTTTCCCTCTGCTGTTGGACTCATGAACACTTCTTGAACTTCTGTCACTTTAACTACCGTATTTTCCGGACTTTTAGCCGCTCCCCTAATATAGGCCGCATTTGCTCTATTTTAAAAAAAAACGATATAAAACAATACATAGGCCGCACCTTTTGTATAGGCCGCAGAACTCTTTCCTTGACTTTTGGCATCGCATGAGCTTCGTCCCGCTGTCCCCCTCCAGCGTGCTCTCCCTCAGCGTCCTCACCGTACATTCATTGATGTTAAGCTTGCGTGCAGCCGCGCGTTTTCCTAGCAATGATCGATGGCCTTCAGCTTAAAACTTGCTTCATACGAACTTCTTCGTTTGGGTTCCATAATGATGGGGCAAGAATTTGAAAATAATTTATAGTTGGTAATTTGTCGTCCGTGTTCTATTTGCTAGCTGAATAAAAAAGCAACATCTGCTTCTTTGCTTAACTTTTCTGTAGTTTTGATTCTAATTCCGGTTAGTTCGCCCCCTAGCGGTGAAAGAAAAAAAAACCACAGAAAAGCCGCAGCCTCTAAATAAGCCGCATGGCTCAAAACATCTGACAAAAGTAGCGGCTAATAGTCCCGCAAAATACGGTAATTTAATCAATCACTCACGGCACTGTTCACTTTCTGCATTACAACTGTACATTTTACTGTAAAAACTGTGTAACAGTAGTGAGTCTGTTTTTATCCTATGTGTAGCATTTAAATTGTTTCTTTTGATTTCATATGATGTTTTATCATTCAGTGTTTTATGTTCACTGAATCACCAAAGTAAGTTCCTATGTTTGAATCCTGTTCATTGGCAATAAACCTTTTCGTGATTCTTTCTTCTGAAAATGACTTTCAACCTGAAGCTTTTTTTCTGAACAAAAGTATCTATATTGTGGTCAATGTAAGAAAGTGCACCGCTGCTGTTGGAGGAAAGGACTGACACAAGACTGAAAAGAAATGGTCCAAACTCAACAATAAGACTAAAACCAGATTTTGAGGACGCAAAATACTAAAACAAAATTTGGGTTACAACATTCTCTTATTATAATAAAATGGCTTGATAGTTCCTTTTTTATTCTAAATATAATTCCGACGCGCCTGTTCAGTCCCGGTCGACATTTTCTGTATATATTCCATTTTGTCCACCATCTGATTACAAAAAAATAAAAACCAAGCTGCTGTGGATGTAAAATGTACTTAGAACGCCACTTATTTTCAGTCAAATCCATCGTTTTGAGAAGAATCAATGCCAGGAAAAAAAAAAAAAAAAGAATCCGAGGCCAAAACTAGAAAGTCTCAGCTTTCACCAAGCAGTCAGACTTCTGCTTTTACCCTTCAAAGCTTCAGAAACGGGATTCAGTTCGACTCCGGGCCTCGTCTTGGACCCAAATAAGGGGTTTCAAATCTGAGTGAACGCGACACTTTTTTTTTTTTTTTTCTCTCTCTCTCTCTTTCCGATACCGATGTATGTTTTATACCAACCAAGTGGAAATTTAACAGGAAGTCACGAAGGAAATGTCGCACACACAACGTATTGAAAAATGGATTCGACAAAATAAAGGCGTCGTCGAGTCGTTCCGTTTCTCAAATCGTAAACATTTGTGTTAAATCAGCTGAGCTTTTATTTGTATTTGCAGTCGAAGAAGTATTGAATAGCGTTGATTGATTGTGATATTTTTGGGACAAAAGTGAGATTTGTTGTGTTTCTTTTTGCTGCAGTTGTGGCGAAGTCGTGACCAAAACGCGAGGTGTTCAACGACCTCTCCATCGACCTGCCGCGGAGGAAAAAGACTCTTCCTCTGCGCTCGATACAAGACTCTCTGGACCTGTTCTTCAGAGTGAGTTTCATCTGTTTTAAAAAAAAAAAAAAAAAGTTTTATTCAAATGTTTCACAAGCTCGGATGAAACGGACGCATGTTTTCTTCTGTTCCAGATGGAGGAGATCGAATACTCGTGTGAAAAGTGCAACGGGAAAGCGGCCACCGTGACGCACAAGTTCAGCAAGTTACCGAGGTAACCGGCAAGAGACGTTTTAAGCCTAAAGCGTGCACAGGACACTTCGGTCAGTGAAATCTGAGTTCTCCTGTGCTGTAAACACCAAAAGTCAGATTATTCGAGTGATCTGATCGTCCAGAACGCCTGTTTCATCGTTGGGTTTTTAGAGTAACTGTTGTATTTGGAAGAAAAACTACAGCACATTTTAAAATAGGTTTTTCACTATTTAACATCTTCATCTTTGCCACATTAGTTTGTCCTTTTTGCTTCATTTTCCTTGTCAAAACCTGCACAAGTGTGAACAATCAGAACGAAATCAGATTACTCATGTCTGATTGCGGAAATGTTGTGTCAAGAGTTCAATCTGAAAACTCTATAAATCAGATAATGATCAGGGTTCTGGTGCGCACGTGAAAATGACAACCCGTTTTTCCAAATATTGGAATGCATCTTGGGCTGTGCTCTTTCCGTTTACATTGATTAGTCGACTTAAATAAAAGAAGTCCAAGAATAGCACCTCTAATCTGGCCCAAAATACACACAAAAGATCATTAAATTGCTTAATTTCACTCAACAACTTTGCAAGTACCAAAAAACTGCACAAAAAAGCTGAATAAACTTTAAAAAGTCACTCTCTTCTGCTGTTGTCCATAAAAAATCCCAATAAAATAACTAGTCGACTAATGAAACTGTTGGTTAACTCGGACTCCAGCGACCGGTCAATCAAAGGATTTTCCAGGTTTAGAGGTAAAGAGCAAATGATACTGTAGTTGTTCATAGTTCAGTGCCCAAAAGGGAGATAATGACTGTCTTTAAATGACTCACGGGGCCTGGTCTTCCCCTCCAGAGTCCTGATCCTGCATCTGAAGAGGTACAGCTTCAACGCGCAGCTCTCGCTCAACTCCAAACTGGGCCAGCAGGTGGTCATCCCGCGGTTCCTCACGCTCTCGTCGCACTGCGCAGAGTCCACGCGCGCCCCCGTCAGCCTCAACTGGACCACAGCGTAAGAAAACACTTAAACGGGTCAAATCTGTAGGTGTTTGTGTCAATAAAATGGCCAAATGTCTCTGTCGTTTGATCATTTATTTATTCTGATTTCATTTATTCCATTCTTAACATTTAAAATACATTATCGTTGACATAGTTACACAGAAAATGAGTGATAAGGAGCAGAAAAAGAGCAATCTCATGTTTTCTGCCCCTTTTTCAACTTGTACTTGACATACAAAACACATTACAATAAACACTTGCTATATAATCACATACAAAATGGCACTGCAAACAGATCTCTCTACAACCGTATTACTTATTCCGATATGTTTCTTAAATGCAGTTATTGTTCTTGATTCTTCTGTGTTTTTGTGAAGATCATTCCATAAATTCACTCCTTTCACAGAAACGCTTTGTTCCATTACTTTGGTTCTGAATCCGGTCTTTTTGAAAATGTTTGTTCCTTTTTAGATTATAGTGACTTGTTCTTTTTTTTTTGGGGGGGGGGGGTAAATGTTTGTCATTTGCTTCATATTACTTTGAGAATGCTGAGGTGGGCAACATCATGAATGTTTTTTAATACTTAAAGTTGAACAAATAATGGGTTTGACGCATCTCTATCGCGACAATTCTCCCCTTTTCTGCCAAATAAATATTGGTTGTAAATATGTTGGACACGCGGGTTGTGTAACGTTAATGATGCTGTGCTATTTAGTGAAAACTTGACTTCATAATTGCCGTCTTTAATGCAATAATGCAGCTGAACACACATTAAATGCTGTTTACTGTTTCTCCTGCAGGGCCAGAACGTTCAAGAGTTCACAAGCGCCAGTTTCTTTAATCCCAAGGTAAAAAAAAAAATTAAAAAATGTCATGCTGTTATTCATTAAACAAACCTATTTATTGATAATTGATTTTTGTATTTCTAGCGTCGCACGTTTCTTCTTTAAAGCCATTTTCTGTTCCATTGATTTCATTACGATCTCATATTTTTCAGTTAGAATCATAAATACTCAACTTATCCTCACTTTAGACCTATAAACTTGTAGCTTTTAGCATTTTTTTATTTGATCTGCCTACGTTTTGTCATCGCATTTGAACGTGATTTTATAAATTGTGTAAAATGTTTAATTTTGGGTATGAAAAACAACACTTTTTTTTTCTAGAATCCTTTCATTAATTGATGTTTTTTTTTTTTTAAAGTTTGGTGCATAAATGTTTGTCTTTGTAGAAGGGTGGGAGGGAAAGCAGCGGGCACGTCTCTGCTCCTGGACTCGGACGGTGAAGAGGAGTCGAACAGAAAGGTCACTCTGAGCCGGAAGAGGCGACTGAGCAGCTGTTTGACGGAAAGAGGGCGACGAGCGAGCCGAGGAGGTGAGGGCGGAGCAACACGTTTTTACAATTCATTGCACCATCCAGACACTTCCCGCGGCTCCTCGGGGAAGCCAGAGTCATACCCGAAGTGCTGCGGTGTCCCTGCAGTCATAGGCTTCATTCGTGCTTCATTTTTGGAGACTCGAATCTAGTATTTGTGTCGTTTTATGAAACCTAAACCAAACGGCAGCACTTTTTCAATCGGACTACGTTCACACAGCAGGTCAAATCTCTGCCCAAATGTGACCTGAATCAGATTGATGTTTTACAGTGACTTTGGTCGAGTGTTTTGGTCGGATGTTTTTACAGTGACTTTGGTCGGATGTTTTTACAGTGACTTTGGTCGGATGTTTTTACAGTGACTTTGGTCGGATGTTTTTACAGTGACTTTGGTCGGATTTTTTTACAGTGGCTTTGGTCGGATTTTTTTTACGGTGGCTTTGGTCGGATTTTTTTTACGGGGACTTTGGTCGGATTTTTTTACGGGGACTATGGTCGGATGTTTTTACGGGGACTTTGGTCGGATGTTTTTACAGTGGCTTCGGTTCGATGTCTTAATCACTTTGGTCTGAACAGGTAGAGTGATGGTTTTACAGTGGCTTAATTCTGATGTTTTACAGTAACCTCGGTCTAATGTTTTTTCAGTGACTTTGGTCTGAAACGGTCACATTTGTCTGATTTCTTCAGTGAAAAAATTGCACAGTTGCAATTTATTTCACTGGAAAAGGCAGGATTGAAACGGGAATGATAAAATACCCTCAACAGCACTGAAGTGGTTTGAACTTCATCATTATTTTTTTATGAACGAAAGTGTGGCTAAGTAGAAAAGCGTCAACTATTATTATTATTTTTTTTTTTTTTTCATAGTTTTCTTAAATATACAGAACAAAACCAAACTGAACACGACTTCTTGACTCTCTCCAGCCGGCTCCGGTGATGGAGTCGTCGGACTTCAGCCTGAACGATGAGGAGATGCTGGCGGCGGTGCTGGAGATGAGTCGGCAGGAGGCGGGGCTGTCGGGGGCCGGGATGGAGGAGGAGCCGAGCAGCAGCCCCGACACCGGCTTTGGAGACGCGGAGACCGGGCCGGAGCTGGTCTACCACCCTGAGCTGGAGACGGAGCGGCCGCCGGCAGGTGAGGGTACAATGTGTGTTCATGTGGTTAAACGGAGACAGAAGGTTGTGGTTCGAAACGTAAAAAAACACTAGACAACTAGACTGTGATGGCCCCGTGTGAAAACATTATGTCCGACTGTTTTCTGCCCCATCACCGCGTCTGTCCGCTCTGAAGCAAAGTGCCAGTTCTGAGGCTCAAAGCAGAACTTAGAAACTCTTGACGGTGGAGCTCCCCCTGCAGCTCCCTTCTGAAATTACACTGTCAGAAAATCGATGCATACGCTTTTTTTCCTTCATAATAAGTCAGAATTATCGCATACAAAAAAATTTACAGTTGCCAAATATAAAAAAAGAGCGAGGGTTTCTCAGGAGAGTTGTCTTCAGGTCGATTGTTGGTAAATGTTGCAAGGCATGGTTTTCCTCCCAGAGACAGCAGGGGGCGATGACAGACACTTCAAATGCCTGAAAATACATATTTAAACATCACAGGAACTTACAAAGATGTTCAGTAAGGTCAAAATGTTACTTAGTTCTGCTTTAAATCATATTCCAGGCTATTACACAATGTAGATCTAAGCGTCAAAATGGTCATTTGTTAGTTGTTTCCGGTATTCAATCATGACAGGGAGTTGACAACAGTGATGGAATTTAAAGGTTTTGTCAACAAATATCTCTGAAATGTATTTGCATGAAAGTGGACATTTTATTTGAAAACATTCTGAAGAACCACATGTATTTATGGTCTTTCTCCTCAGACGTGTTGGACTCTCTGGACCTGACGATGGACGAGAACAAGGAGAACCAGACTCCAGAGGCTCAGGAGCTGGACTGGGTTCAACAGTACAGTCTGGAGCAGGAGCGAGAGGAGCAGGAGCTGCAACAGGCGCTGGCTCAAAGTCTACAAGAACATGTGAGGAAGTCTGACACACAGCAGTAAATGTACAACATGAACACTAAAGAGCAGCACAAAGTCTACAAGAACATGTAGGAAGTCTGACACAGTAGTAAATGTACAACATGAACACTAAAGAGCAGCACAAAGTCTACAAGAACATGTGAGGAAGTCTGACACAGTAGTAAATGTACAACATGAACACTAAAAGAGCAGCACAAAGTCTACAAGAACATGTGAGGAAGTCTGACACACAGCAGTAAACTGTACAACATGAACACTAAAGAGCAGCACAAAGTCTACAAGAACATGTGAGGAAGTCTTGACACACAGCAGTTAACTGTACAACATGAACACTAAAGAGCAGCACAAAGTCTACAAGAACATGTGAGGAAGTCTGACACAGTAGTAAATGTACAACATGAACACTAAAGAGCAGCACAAAGTCTACAAGCCATATGGAGACTGAAGGCTTCTAGATAGAGCATATTTATTGTGTTATTGATGAAAATGTGAAATTGTGAGACTTGTTTCACAGATTGAGACTGACTCTTGGATGAGAGTCGAAATGTTTAGTTTTTTCTAAAACAGAGTCCAGATGATACAACTAAATCTTTTTCTACTATGTGTTAAAGAGTTTGTATAATCCAGATGACAATTACGATTTAACAAAATGCTCTAGTACGATTATTATGTTTTTAGTTGCTAAATCGTTGCAGCCCTAATCTGGAGCAGGATCTAAAACTGGAACAAAGTCTACACGAGTACGTTAAGTTAAATGAGGCTGAATAATAATGCTAAATAATACAATTCCGGTTTAATTTGGTAATGTTATGTTTAAATATTTCAGCTTTCTGCACAGTTAAACCTTTTCTCTGATCAATAATGCTTCCCAGAAGGCTAAGATTTGAACTAGTCTAATCAAATGTACTATATGTATAAAATATTGTTCATGATGTGTTTTCTCTTCTCTGCCAATCCTCAGGAGGCTCAGGAGATGAGGGAGGACGACGACCTGAAGAGGGCGACAGAGCTCAGTTTACAAGGTGAGCAAAAGAGCACCGTTTGACCTTTTGGATGGAGCAGAACCGTATTTATTCACGTCCTAAATCCTCCTCAGAGTTCAACAACTCTCTGCCGGAGCTGCTGTGTTCGGACGACTCTGGAAACGAGGACGTCCTGGACATGGAGTACACCGAGGCCGAGGTGGAGAATCTGAGGAGGAACGCCGAGGTGACGGAACAACATCAATAATACACACACATGTCACTGTTATGAAGTACCACGTCAGGATTAGGCAAATATGCAATAGGAACTTCAATGTAAAAGGTATTTTGCAGAACAATTGACACCCGTAAGGTTTGTGTTGGATGATTTAGACACCAACGTCATAAAAACAAGAAAATATAACGGTAGTAATTGATAATATATTGGTAAAACAGACTAAACAGGCCTACAGATAAACAAACATTTATCTGGTCACGTTAAACAGAAGGATCAGCAGATTTGAACACGGTGTCTTCATGCCGCGTCCTTCTCTGGAGATGGACCGACGTCTGCTCATTTATCTGGAACGTTTTAGCTCTGCGACCGACTATTGGATACATTTAGGTGTTTTACTGACAGGTCTATTTAAATATAAGAGTGTTACACTCAGTTTGTCCAAGTCTGAAGAACAAACATTATCAACTAAAGTCAAAATGATCCAAAACAAACAATATTTAACATTACCTTCCGGCTTTTAACGACAAATCTCACTATTTAGCTTTATTAAACACTATTAAAAAGCAGACTTGGAGATTCTTCTTCTCTTCCCGGGTAAAACCACATGAATGCCAAACGCGTCCGAACCCCAGCGCAGCCCTGGCCACCTTCAACCCGTTTGCCGACGATATTCGACTTGTGCTTTTTATCTTCTCGCTTTCCAGAGTGGCTTTTTGCCGAACTCGTTCCGCCTCATCAGCGTGGTCAGTCACATCGGCAGCAGCTCCTCCTCGGGTCAGTTTCACCTCCCCGCAAAAACAACAAAACAAAAAAAAAATCCTGCTTTCTCCGGCCCGTTCTGAGGTGTTTTTCACTGTGTCCTCCAGGCCACTACATCAGCGACGTGTTCGACATGAAGAAACAGTCCTGGCTCACGTACAACGACCTGGACGTGTCTCGGACTCAAGAGGGCGCCGTGCAGAGGGACCGGGACCGCAGCGGATACATCTTTTTCTACATGCACAAGTGAGTTTGTTTGTTTTTTGATTCATCAACTGACTTTACAGTTTTATGCACGACTGCGACGGTTATTTTGAGAGTTGACGCGTTAAAACGATAACTTCTGTGGCGCATAGAGGATTTCAACATCCATTTCAAACCACATTCAGGCGTTTAGTTAGCTCTGTATCATTTGCCAAACATTTCACGGTCTCCAGGTCAATCTTCTTCTAAATCGTGAGAACCTGACTTGATTTGGGACGTCGCAATGTCAAATTTGAACAATTATCGTGAGAAAAAAACATCCGAGACTGTGTGAAATCTCGTCCGTCTTTGTGAACTGTCTGAATGTCAAAATAAAATACGTGCTTTATTTTAGTTCAATATATTGTTAAAAAATACACTTAATTTGGCCTCTAAAATGGTCCCAATTATTACTTTTTAGTTCTTACGATTTGACTGTGACCTAAATAATCACGATTATGGACTCGCATAATACTCCTGACGTCCCTCGTCTTGAGTTTGCAGTAACGCGAGCAGTATTTGATGGTTCGGCTCACTCGTCTGTACTTCTTGGTTGTTGTTGGTGCCGTTTGTGTCTTTTATGCTCCATAAAAACACGATGAAGGTTATTCTAATAATACGGACGATATTTAAATTCTCCTTTTTGAACATTTTCATTTAACAGTGCAGCCATCTTAGTAATAAAACATGTGATTTAGTCAATAGGCACAATTATTCAGATTATATATGAAGTGATAAATGTCCATTTTTGTGTCTTTGACTTATACATTTTGTTGTTCGTCTGGGTCAAATTTGGTTAAAACAAATCTCTTTATTCAGTGGCTTTTCGAAATCTAAACGAATGGAAAGAGTTTGCCAGATCACAAAACATACACAAAATGTACACACAAAATATATTGCAGTCGTTCACAAAAAACTTGCTACGGTGACAAATTAATTTACCGCTTGGATTAATTACATTTGTCTAAACAACCTGGACCAGTGAGTTATGGTACCATTATAAGGGTGTAGTTTTTATTAGTTTTTGTTTGTTAAAATGGTGGATCTTCTGCTATTATATATATATTTTTAGTTTGAATGAGTTGGTTATATTCCTGCATCATAGACCGGTTTGCTCGTGGTTTTAGCCCCGATTTAGGTCCGATCTAAATCCACACTCTTTGTTGCAGGGACGTCTTCGAACAGCTGTCGGAGATGGAAAAGTCCGGCCCCGGCAGTTTCCTCCGACGCCGCGAGGAACGTTTTGCAGCCACTTTAAAATTCTAAAAATTTAAAAAAATCACGTCACTTTCAAAATAACTTAAACTTTGTCCCAAAAACACTTCAAACTCCTCTAGATTTCCTCTATATTTCCTCTATATATTCAGTTTATTTAACTCCTTTTAGACCAAAACTGCCCCTCCAGAAACTGCCAACAATAGACCCAGAAATAACTGTTAATATTTAGTGAATCAAACGTAAGCTTTTCGGGGGATTTTGGGTTTTGTTTGCGATAAATTTATCTCACGATGTTTTGTAAATGTTCTTCGGTTCAAATGTATTGCTGTTCTCTCTTGGACGCCACGCGCTGGTGCTGTATGGATTGTACGTTTTCAAAGTATAAATAAAGTTTTATTCTATGTTGACCTATAAACTACAAGAGAATTTTGAATATTTCTTGGATGAAAATGACGGTTTCGAGACGTCCAGGCAGAGAATTTTATCCAAAGAGTTAAAAAAAATGTTTTTTTTTTTTTTTTTTTTTCCTACATATAGCTTTTTCTTTACTCGTTTTTAGGGCTAAGTGTAATGGTTTCTTCTTTTTTATAAAGGTGCAGGAAGTCTCGATGGACATTTTTCTTCTAAATGTAACATCACTATGTCCAGGATTTCTTTTTGTTTAATACTTTTTGTCTATTGATTAGAAAGTAAAATTAAAAATGTCCTAACTATAAACAAGTTTGCCCTTTTTTTTAAATCAGGGGCTTATTTTGATCAAAACCATGAATTATTATTAAAATATTCTTTAATACTTTGCAGTGGAGCTCAACGGCTCCGCCCACTGTTTGGTTCCAGAAGTACATTTTCCATAAAATGTTTTCTGATCTGTTTCTAAAGTTAATTTTTTTTGTCTGTTTTCAACAGCACGTCGCACAGTGATGACATCACACAGGGACTCTATGTTAGAACTCAGCTCTACGTTGTGTATTTTTAACCGTTTTTAGTTTTCAAAAAGTGCTTCTTGATGGATGTAAAACTGCGGATTTGGACACGTGCTGTGCTCCTGACAGCGCAGTAGTGTGGGGGACGTCCGGTCACCTCAGTACAACGCAGTTATTAATATTAAGGTTCAAATATGGGTCAATCAAATGCATCATGATTGTAAACTATTCCACCAAGTTCTTTCGTTCATTCATTCATTTTCTACCGCTTGTTCCCATTAGGGGTCGCAGATGACTGGAGCCTAAGCCTTTGGGCCTGAGGCGGAGTATGCAGGGTTAACACCGAGACAGACACACTGACACTCACACCCATTCACTAGGGGGCCAATTTACCTAACACATGCATGTCTTTGGACGGTGGGAGGAAGCCGGAGCACCCGGAGAAAACCCACGGTAACGCGGGGAGAAAATGCAGACTCCACCCAGAGAGATCATGTGATGTGGTGATCGCTCAGGAATTGAACCCATAATTTCCTTCTTGGGAGGCGAGAGCTCTAACCGCTCTGCCACCGTGCACAAAGTCATTAAGTCATCATTAGAAAAAATTGAAATATAGGCTTTAAGTAAGAAAAATTGAGCACTACTAGAACTTACTATATATGTACCGCCTTTAAGACTGGACAAGAAATCCACAGAGAAAAATACTTTTTATTGTCAACATCTGATTATTCAATAGACATTAAAATCTTACAGCGAGCGAGCACTTAAATTAAACAGCTTTTTCTGAAATGCAGCAATCAAATAACATGGGGAAAAACAACATTGTGAGTTATGTCAAGATTTCCACATTTTACGCATTTCAAGTTTCGCAGTGAAGATGTGTGGACTCGGTAGCGCCTAATGATGTCATGAAGTGTTTTGAGAGCCGCAGAGGGAAACTATTAAACGTTTGTGAACAATTATATATATAAAAAAATTAAAAAATAGCTGCAGCAGAACACAGGACCTGGAACAAGTGCAAACGTGGTGTTGGATTGTAAAGGCGGTTCGTTTCGGTCGTCACAGTAGTCCACATTTAGTCAAGCACCATCAGGAAACGTAAACCATTTAACCTGTGCAAAAACGGGCGCCCGCGGCTTGTACTCGCGCCGTTTGTGTGTCAGAAGTAGTAGTAGTTTGGAGTAGTATTAGCAGTAAAGTGCCAGATTTTATGGGGCTTTGTCTAAACAATGAACGATAACAATTACAGTAACAAATACATTCAAAGAAACACAACATTTGTATTCGATTTAGTGTTCCTGGTTCTTGCTGTGGTCTCAGAATTTGTCCTGGGAAAAGGTGCACTATTCAAGGGGCGCGTCTCCATGGAGATTCGGGCTGCACTTTTGACTACACGTTACACTAAAATGGTGTGAAACGTTTTGCCCGTTGGTCTCCAGTTTGATCCATCTTTGTAAAGTTTATAATCGTACTTCCTGGTTGGACATGAGCATAAATATGACACAGGCAGAGGTCATTCCACAGCTGTTACCTAGCAACCGGACTGTAAACGAGCCAAAGTCCACATAAATTACACAACAGTTCTGCTCTGACACACAATAATGCCATAGAACACCTTTTATTTTGTCCAACGACGGTTTAAACTGTCCGAAAAGTGTGTCAGTTAAATGTCAACTGTCTGCGTCGCACGCTGATGACATCACAGAGGGATTCAGATCTACTTCCTGTCCTTTTAAACTTTTTCAAAATGTCTTCACAAACTGCCACTTAACAGAAGTAAAACTGATAAATATTTACCACAGGTTCTACACCACCGAACTAAGTCAGAATAAGAGAAACAGTAGAACCTTCACATGGACTTTAAATCCTGGGATGTTTATTATTGTGATCGTTTTTTCATATCGTTTTTGACGCTTTAATTTCAGTTACAATAAAGCAAAAAAAGTACATGCCTTGATTTATTTGTCAAACTGTCAAAAACGACAAAACCAAGGCTAATTTAGGCCTTAACATGGAACTACTATGAATTAAATAAAATTACATACATATGTCACTGGGCCAAATTACAGGTCAGATCTGTGGAAAGGCGAGCTCACAGCAAGAATGTAAGTTTTTATGTACTGTAATTAAATCATTTCAGAGCAATAAAACACCTGTAGATTAAAGGAAAGGAAATTATATATATATTAAAAATATATCTGGCTGCTGAACTCATTGTATTGGTTTATCCAGTAAATGTTTTTGGTCCATTCTCATTTTTGCACGACATTTACAGACACATTTTAACACATTCTGATGCTCTGGTAAAATCTCCTCTGAAGATTGTTATCGAGATGATGCAAAAAAAACATCACGATATAATATTTGTCAATATCGTTCACCCCTTAAACAAATATTATGCATTATTTTGTTGTCATCAGCCTTTAATCCTTCTCTTGAGTGAGTTTAGTTTGATATTTCATGTGTTAGAACTAAACTTTATTTTAATGACAAACAAAAAAACACCTGAATCTCTGCCGTTTTGCAGAGATTAAACGGAGAAATACACAGTCTGGAGATGATTTCTGGAGTTAAAAACGGCAGAATTCAGAACGGAGTGTTTTTTGAGGCTCGGAGGGGAGAGGACTTTCTGACCAGGATTCATCAAACTGGTGTGAATGAAGCTAAATGTGACTCCAGCTGAGTTTGTGAGGAACCATGTGAGAACGGGGTTAGAGAAGGAAAAGTACATTTTGGCATCATATGTGTGCTTCAAGTTTAATGCCACCTACATCTCCATGGAGACATGCAGGTGCCTAATCCTCCCCCATCAAAGTTACATAGTGCAGCTTTAGGTCCTTCAGGTCAGTTCTGGTTTCATTCAGCTCTTACTTGGGAAACTGACTTTGTACATTTTTCTTACAAAACTACTTTTCTAGATTCCTGTTTTAGCTAAAATTATTTAATTGTTAATATATTTATAAAAAATTAAAACAAACTATTTATAAAACTCTATTGGCCCATGTTTGCTGTGGATTGGACTGGACTGCGTGTCTTTTCCACACAAGCTCACGATTATGATTACGTTGCCTTCAAGTCGTCTCAGAGCGCCGACGGGCCTCGAACGCAGCGCGCGCGAGGCCTTCAGTGTTCTTCATCTCGAGTCCTGGCTGCACTTGTTCATCAGCGGCTGGAGGCGTCGCCCGGTGAGCCTGTAGAACTCGCTTAGGATGTACTGCTCCCTCTGATGCATCTGGAGGAGGAAAACCGCACGTGGAGAGGTCAGTTTGTGGTTCTGAGGCGTTTTGTCCTCGCGCTCTTTCAACTGTGTGTGACCGAGACGGAACCATGGGACGAAAAAGACCAAAAATAGCGGAGAGGTTGCCCTTTCATCTGGTACATATTTTACATTTCTACTGTCTTTGGTTTCTGACCTGCATTTCCTGTTTCCCCCAATAAACAACATAAGTGTATCCTTATTTTTATATAGTAAACTGCAATTTTGATCAAAAACAGCTTAATACAAACGGGTCGACGGCAGAACTGAGAAGCCCCGCCTCTTCATAGTGATAAGCCCCGCCCACCTCCTCTTCATAGTGATAACTCCATGCATCCTCTTTATAGTGATAAGCCCCGCCTCCTCTTTATAGCGATAACTCCATGCCTCCTCTTTATAGTGATAAGCCCCGCCTCCTCTTCAAAGTGATAAGCTGCACCTCCTCTTCAGTGATAAGATGCACCTCCTGCTTTTTTTCCATAGTTGATAGGGGGGCCCCCGGGCCTTTTCACCTCCAATAGTTGATAAGCTGCACCTCCTCTTCAGTGATAAGATGCACCTCCTCTTCATAGTGATAAGCCCCGCCTCCTCTTCATAGTGATAAGCTGCACCTCCTCTTCATAGTGATAAGCTGCACCTCCTCACCTCCTCTTTATAGTGATAAGCTGCACCTCCTCTTTATAGTGATAAACTGCACCTCCTCTTCATAGTGATAAGCTGCACCTCCTCTTTATAGTGATAAGCTGCACCTCCTCTTTATAGTGATAAACTGCACCTCCTCTTCATAGTGATAAGCCCCGCCTCCTCTTCATAGTGATAAGCTGCACCTCCTCTTCATAGTGATAAGCTGCACCTCCTCTATATAGTGATAAGCTGCACCTCCTCTTCATAGTGATAAGCTGCACCTCCTCTTCATAGTTATAAGCCCCGCCTCCTCTTTATAGTGATGTAGTGTGCATAAGTAGTGTATTGTGTGTAGTGTGCGTAATTAGTGTATTGTGTGTTTACCTCGGTCCATTCTTCGTCCGTTTCGTGTCGATAGCCCAAAAGGTGACAGATGCCATGAGCCGTGACTCCCTGAAAAGTGCAAAGAGTCATTACAAATAAAATAATTATTCCAAACAACTTAAATTCTCCCGAATTCATTCAATGTTGTATTTTCCATTAAAGAAATTCCTGATGTCTTTTTTTAAAGGGGGAGCTCTGCTAACTCTGCTAATGTTTCAGTTAATCCTGAAAAGTCCTGTTTTCACCCACCCCCTAATTACTTTAAAAACGAAGACTCTGGCGTTATAAATGCGGAGTCCTAAAATGCCATGTAGACACTTTAGCCCCGCCTAGTCTGTAGGATCAATGAGAGCTGAAGTGTCCAATGAGAGCGCAGAGAAAACAGGGATTAGACCACGCCCACAGGTAAGGTCCAATACCTGGAAAAAAGCATGATGTGTCTTTTGTTGTTGGTGGTAAAAAAAAAATTTAAAACTACTTTGTATATAAACAAACAAACCAAAGCAAAGTTTTAATTTTCCCATGGACTTTTCTGGTGTTTGAACCAGCAAACCTTTGGTCAGAGGGTGAACGCTTTACCGTGCCACTGTGGCGTTTTCAATATACTTTATTACAGTTAAACAGACCATCACGAACCCAAAACAGTCCAACTGAAAGTGGTCGTAACTTTAGGTGGACTTACGGTCAGCGTGCCGTGGAAGTCGGACGACTCTTCCTGACACTGCTTCATCACAAACTCCACTCCGAGGAAAATGTCTCCCAAATTCAGCTCGTCTCGGTGCAACGGGCACGGCAGTTTACCGGGTCTGATGTCCTGGAGGAGAAAACACATTCAAATATCACCGACACAATTGTGCATAACCGTAAAATCATGATGTTTATCGTAATATATCGTGACATACTTGCGTCCTATAATACACTATATTCACTGTATATTCACACGTATGTTAGAAGTCTACTGTACAGAGACTTTTTAAATACATTATAAACCAAATAAATGTTGAAACATGGAGATTGAAGGCTTCTTGACATTCCTTTTGGCCATTTTAACTTAATAAGGTCTTTGTGTTGGAGAGTCTGTGTGGTCCAAAAAAAGAGTGATTATGATGATCAAAATATGTAGAAAATATTGATATCATATATATTTATTATATTTGACTTGTCACTATTAGTCTGTTAATCGTTGCAGACCTAATTCACTGCACCACATTTCCATCTGTTGTTAGTTCTGTTTCAATGTTGCAGCTGTTGGTCTCATTTTTGTCAAGTTTATCATTTCAGGAATAATATTCTTGCATCCTCTGACCATTTCCTCTTCATCCTCTACTCCTCTGACCCTCTCCTTTTCATCCTTTGCTCCTCTAACCCTTTCCACTCCCTCCTCTGACCCTCTCCTCTTCTTCCTCTGCTCATCTAACCCCTTCCTCTTCATACTCTGCTCCATCACACACGAACTTCCGCGTCTTCTTTTCACTACATCCTTAAAAACATTGGGGGAAACTCATTGAATACCTCGTAAAACGGAAAGGAAAGCACATCCGTGGGCACGTTTTTCTTCCGGTAGAGGCTGTTGATTTGCTGTATCCGCCGGTTGTCCACACACACGATGCCCAGGTCAAACTTCTGGATCCCGAGGATGTGCCGAAGCGTGTCCACGTCTTTACGCAGCCTGGCACGACGAATTGGCACCACCTTCTGGAGATTACGCAGCACAACACCCATTTCCAGCACTACTACAGTTTTATTACGATACTTTCCCAACTGCTATAAACCTACAATACAAGTGCAAGGCTAGAATAATCATAAATAACCTAAATGATCGGTTTGCAGTGCATGTTAAGGCTCCTGTACGCGCGTTAATGTTGACAGTTCGGGGTTGGAGCATTCAAGGTGACACGTCATTCATCACGCAGCTTTGTGCTTACAGTTAACATCCAAAGACGCGTAGTAAAACGCAAATAATACGGTAATAATCGTGAATACTTATTAACGAGAAAGCGCAAATAAAGCATCCACGCTTTAGGTTTGTAATTTGTCTTCTTCTGCTCGACGATGAATGGTAACTAGGGTAAAGACGCTCATTTCCGCCACCTAAAGGCTTGGCGAAACACTGCAGGCAGCGGAACAAATAGAGGTAGAACTTCTGTAGTTGTTGACTTACAATAATTATGAGAAATATTTTTCAAATGTCACAAGTGTTTGATCATGTAATGTCTTCATATATAAATTAGGCATATGTGAATAAAATATGAAACGTGTATATAGAGAATTTTGGCTATGGGACAATTCAAATTCTGCCTCATTGTTTTAGTTAAATTGTTACTACCTCGTGCTATATGAATTTATAGTTTAAAAAAAATTAAAAAGTATGATATTTTTCAAAAAGAAAGGGAAAATATCTAACACAAAATAAATTAATAATAATTATTATTATTATTATAAAATGCAGAGTTATTTTCAAATAACTAATGCAAAGCTGCTATATTTTTTTCATATAAATGTCTATAAAATGAATATAGACCTTGTTGACACTTCAGCTACAAATATTCAGAATTCCCCAAAATGTTTGTAATACATGCACTAAAAGAAGTACAGAGTCAAACTAATAAATGCATACATTTAAAACTAATTATCGGCATAAAGAGCGGAACCAAAAATAAACGTTTGTGACGAACGGAAAGGGGACGAATATAACTAACGGACCGGAAATGTACGCCCATGTTTGAGCGCTTAGAGGTAAAAAAAAAAGTAGCCGTTAAGCCCTGAAGCTTTGTGTTTGCTCTTAAATAACGCGTGAGTAAATAGTAAGTAAAATATTTTAAAGCATACTAGAAAATGTATGCTGCAGTTAATTATTTTTAAACCGAGATTTCAGCACGTTTTCGGTGGCGGTTTACGCGCTAATCGTTAGCGCTATGCTACCTGATAGTGTAAACATTTGACTCGTATTTTTAATTTCTCCTACGTCTTTTGAAGGAGTACGATTTTATTTCGACCAAAAATGAATCAAAACAACCCATTTGGAAGTACTCAAAGCGGTGCGTTTCAAGCCCCGAGCAACACCGTCAAGCAGGTATTATTCCAGCCTGTTTTTGGGCAACAGAGCTCCGCCAGCCAGCCGCAGCAATCCATGGCCTTTTTCGGGACTGGATTTGGACAAGCTCCGTCTTCAAGCGCCTTTGGACAAGGTCCTGCGTTTGGACAAGCGACCACGACAACACAACAAGCTCCTGCATTTGGACAAGTTACTACTACCACCCCACAACAACAACAACTGCAACAAGCTCCTGCGTTTGGGCAAGCTTCTACCACCGCTCCACAACAAGCTCCTACGTTTGGGCAAGCTTCTACCACCGCTCCACAACAAGCTCCTACGTTTGGGCAAGCTTCTACCACCACTCCACAACAAGCTTCTGTTTTTGGGCAAGCTTCCTCCACCGCTCTACAAGCTTCTGTTTTTGGGCAAGCTTCTACTACCGCCCCACAACAAGCTTCTGTTTTTGGGCAAGCTTCTACTACCGCTCCACAACAAGCTTCTGTTTTTGGGCAAACTTCTACTACCGCTCCACAACAAGCTCCTCCGTTTGGGCAAGCCACTAAAGCCACGCAACAAACGTCTGGTTTTGGTCAAGCTTCTACTACAGCCTCGCAACAAGCTTCTGTTTTTGGGCAAACTTCTACTGCTACTATGCAGCAAGCTCCTCCAGCATTTGGCCAGCAAAGCAATTCTGTTTTTGGAGGCAGTAGCAGTAGTAGTAGCAGTAGCACAGCAGCTTTCGGACAAAATGCAACACAGTCAAACCAGAGTTCAGTTTTTGGACAAGTGCCGTCTTTTGGTGCCACTTTTGGGCAGTCTGGCGGGTTCGGGCAAGGATTTAGTGGCCAGACGAGTGCTTTTGGGGCGCAGCAAGCTCAGCAGTTTGGGCAAACGTCCACGTCAAGTTCAGGACTCAGATTTGGCCAGCCTGTATTTGGTCAACCGACGTCTACAACGTCAACCACTAGTGTTTTCGTAACATCTTCATCAAATCCAAGCCAAAGCAGAAGTTTTGTCACGTCTGAGTTTAGTTTTAAACCTATTAGTAGTGCTAGCCCTGAACCCACGACTACAACGATATCTAGTTTGCCTTTTGGAGGAGCGCAACCTGCTTCAACCACATCTTCGTCAGCAAGTCTCTTTTCCAGTGCCAAACCTGCAATTACTGGCTTTAGTTTTTCCCAACCTGCCACTTTACCTGGTGCCCAACAACCTTCAGCGGCTACTTCAAGCAATGCGCCCACAAGTGGTTTGCAATTTACTTTTTCACAACCCGCTACTCCTTCAAGCTCAAGTACCAAGACTACTGCGAGCGTCAGCCAGCCCACGACCCCATCTTCCTTCAGTTTTACACCAAAAACTCACCAGTTGCAGCCAAAACCGCTATTTGGGCCAAGCAAATTTGGGCAAACCTTTGGAGAGGCGAATGATAAAGAAGGTGACGATAAGAAAAGCAACGCAGAACCAACGGCGGAGACAAATGTGTTCGCCAGACTTGGCAAAGCGCCGAAACACAAAGAAGATGTGCCCGGGTCAAGCGCGCACATCGAAATCGAGGCGACCAAGGAGGAGACAGCGGGAGAAGCCGATGCGCCTCGACAGCCTCCTAAAAGGCCTTTGGTGAGGAGCCGTGGACCTCCTCCTGGGTTGTTCGGACGGGCCCTGAGCGGACTGCGTAGAGATATGTCGGGGGCGCCCAAACGGGAAGCAAAGCAGCTGGACTGGGACGCGCCCGAGGAAGAGGAGGCAGAGAGGCAGAGGGCAGCGACGCCTCCCACAACATCAGCACCAGCGATGAGGGAAACGGAGGAGAAAACCAATGTGACGGGTGAGATGTGATTCGCATTGCATTTATACTTAAACCTCACAGATCTAGTACGTCATCTTAAATACATTGGTGAAGGGTAACCGGGGTAACCAGACTCACATTTAGGTTCATTCTTGTAATGTTACTCATGAGTAGAATCCTGTTTTACGTTTGGCGAAGTGTCTGTTTTTCCAGTAACATTCAAACACAGAGGCCATGAGATTGGCTCCACAAGAACGAGACAAGATTTGGACATCATTTATTTAAAATTGTACAATCCAATTCACAGTTTTACACTTATTAGAATAAATACTGTTTTTCATTGTAGCACTGCCTTTTGGAACTAGAGCTTCTCCTGAGGTGGAACTCTCCAGCGCCGAACTCTAAAACAAAAACACATGAGGAAAAACAGCACACACGATCATTTTCCTCATGTGTTCACAATCTTGTGGCACATTTAGCTTGCCAGATCTTAGTTTGCGACGACAATATTATACATATATTTCTATATTTCTTCCGCGTCTAGTGTGGGGATGTCAAGGTTATCAGGTTAATCGATAATCATGATTATTCAGGTCACAATAAAAATAATCAGGCCCTTTTAGCAACAAATTTAAGAATTTTTTTTGTTCAAGCTTCAGCACAAAAATAGACATAAATGTAAAAAACTTTTCGTAATCTGGATGTTTTTGTCACATTTAGCTTTATTTTGGTTTTCAGAGTTCAATTTTAAAAAGCCGCTCACAAACAGTTCATGAAAGATTTTACTGTTGTTTGGTCACGGTCTCAATAATCGTGAAAAATCGTTCAATCGTGATGTCTTTTCCTCACAATAATCGTTACGCTTAACTTTAATACCGCGATACCCCTCGTCTAGTATGACCGGTTTCTTTCTCTCCGCGCAGACCCCTCGCCCTCGTCGGCCCCGGCGCCGCTGCTCGCCTCTCCTCCCTCGCTTCTCGGCCGTCGCAGGGACAGCGCCGACTCGCTCAGCGGCTTGTCCCCGAGCGACTGCACCGTGCTCCACTGCCGACCCATCCCCCCCAGCCTGAACAGGAAGGACGTCCTGGAGAAGCACTTCGGCCGCTTCGGCAAAGTCAGGCGCGTCTTCTGCCGGCCCAAACAAAACTTCGCCATCGTTCACTTTGATCACCATGTAAGTGTTGGCCTGACAACAAGACTGTGTTCAATTCACAATGCGTTCAAGAAATCCATGCGCAGATACTCGTCAATATTAGAGCAACGATGAATCCACTAATCGTGACTAGTCGACCAGAAAAAATACCAGTAATCATTATTTTATTCTGATAATTGTAACCGTTATCTGGACTATACACTGGACTGTAAAACGCACATGAAAATACTTTATTATTACAAAGTCAGTGTCATTAATAATAAGTACAAATGTTAAAAAAAGAATACACAATGTCTGATTTTCTTCAATATCACACTTTATTCATTCATATTCTCCATCCAGAAGCCGTCAGTCACCACTTTTCAACCTTTTAAGTGGTTGTTTAATAATTCAAATCATTCCAAAGTGTCAATGCTTTTGGCTGTAGTTTGGACTTTGTTGTAGTAGAAGCCCTTTATTATTAAGTTCTTACATTGGACGAAAGTGTTTGGACTGAAGTAAACATTATTATCTCTTCTGCCTGCGTCTGTGTCAAAAATCCAGTTAACGGCAAATGTCTTGAGTGACGTTTTAACCACAATGTGTGACTCGTGTTCCGTTTCAGGCCTCAGCTGCCAGGGCGAAGCGGCGAGGACAGATGCTCCACAAACACGAACTGCAGCTCCGGTGGCAGAGGAAGAAACCGAGTAAATACTTCCGCCCATCTTTTCCTCGTGAAATACTGCGCACCGCCGCGTTTTGACGTTGTTTTGATGCAAAGGTCCCGGAGAGCGAGAGCCCAGAGGAACGCCCGGACAGCAGCAGCAGCAACAGGAACAGCAGCAGGAACAAGAGGATCAGGGGCCGGTCCAGACCATGGCGTCGTCCCCTCTGAAGAGACCCCTCCTCAGCAGCTCCGTGACCTTCAGGTGAAGCTCTGACGATCCACGTACCAATTAGCTCGTCGTATCTTCCACCCAAGCTTTTGTCACACAATTTTAGTTGATCGTGGATTAATCTAAGCCGAACCTCCTGCTTTTGGGAACCTTTTTTCCGCGACCACTCGGCGAGCTCCTCCAGCGTTTAGTTCCAGCTTTTGGACGAAACGCGCTGAAACCCGTTTTCCGTTTTCCGTCAGCTTTTGGATTAGCACAGCTTTGGCATCGCGCAGGTTTGGGCACAGATCGAGTGGCAACATTCCACATTGAGTGCAGGGGTTTCATTTGTATAACGTCACGTGGGAATTCACACATACGTGCAAACTTTTCCTCTGCGAAAGCCCCTTCACGCAACGTTCAGTGTTTTTGACCGCTTTTGACAGTCTGTTAAGACCGTTTTTTATTTGTTTGAATTAATCGTATGAATTTCTTGCCGTTTTTATGGTTTTATGATTTTGGCTCTGATTTAATTTGATTGGTTTTACCGTTTCAGGACTAGTCAGATCAAATTGAGCGCTTCTAAGACCTTTTTGTATGTTTTTGTATGTTTTGTGTCCGTGCGGCTCTTTGGAAACAATTTGGGTTTCCATTTCAAACTTGTCTTTTTATAGAACGCAAATGTAACGTGGAAAGTCGCGCATATACATGTTTTTGCGCACGCACGCTTGATAAATGAGATCACGGGACACGGTTTTCGTACAACCATCTTTGGTCTACCCCCAACGCAGTTCAGCCAAGACCCTCGTGCCAAACCTGACCCAAAACCTTAAACATAACCTATTCCTGTGACCTATACGTTAACCAGCCTTAACTATAACCTATATTAACCCATTGGAGAAATAAACTGTTGTCAAAAATGGGGATTTGCACCAAGGCCAAGCGGCTTTTGTTTGGCAGAATTGCGTTTGGGAGTAAATTGCACAGGCGTTCAAATTTTGGCCCGTTTGAATATGGCCCACCACAGACATCAGACACTTATTATGCAACTTATTAGAGCTTTCAACCTTTCTAAAAATGTCCAAATGAAATGCAAAAAGTAAAGGCGCAAGAGCAGATTTACATATAACTGCCATATTTCTGACAAGAGTCGCGGTGTATGTGTTAACATGGGCTTCTGTTAAAAGGTCACATTTAAACTGACAAAGCAGTAAAGACTCGTGTGTTTCGGAGCCTGTTCGTACTGATATAAACTAGAGTTGGCCCTTTTTATGCAGAATTGACAGAATGTTTTGTTGTTTGAGGAGGAAATTACGGCACTTGAAAAACTGCAGCCTTTGTGATTGGCCAGCTGCGTCCACTCGATTCGTTCACGTGACGATAACGATACGAATATGTAAATCTGAGCCATTATGACATCGTGATACACACAAAATGAGGTTTAGAGCTGTTGTTTTCCTCTCCTCAGCTCCCCGGTGAAGAAGTCCCCCATGGCGCGCACGCTCCAGTTTGAGGAGCCCCCGAGAGAGCCCAGTGCCGAGCCCCCGCCCTTGGACCGGACCCTGGAGCGAAGCGTGGACCGGGCGACTGAGCGACCCGCCCCCTCCTCCCTGCTGCACCTGATCGGACAGACGGCCGAGACGGCAGAGGACAAGTACAGGTTGCTGGAGCAACGGGACAAGATACTGAGACAAGGTAAAGGAAGTACTCTGTGTCCGAAGGAAGGGGTACTCTGTGTCCGAAGGAAGGAGTACTCTGTGTCCGAAGGAAGGGGTACTCTGTGTCCGAAGGAAGGGGTACTCTGTGTCCGAAGGAAGGGGTACTCTGTGTCCGAAGGAAGGAGTACTCTGTGTCCGAAGGAAGGAGTACTCTGTCCGTTATAGTCTCATTAAACCCGAGGGTCCTGTAAATCTAAATCCAGGTTTATATTGGTTTGTTTTGACTCCCTCGTGTGATGTCATCCACATGTTTTAGAACTCTACTTCCTGTCATTTCCTTCACAAATGGAAACTTTATCATTTATATCGTACCACAAAATGCAGTCGAAATTAGGAAATCGTACAAATCTGTCGTAAAGTGAACCACAACGGGCCGTTTAAGGGGGCCGAGGTGAACTGGCTCCACAGGGGTCGTGACTCTTTTGAACGAGACGATTGGACGAGAGAGAGGACGAAGACTGGTGGAAACGACATGTCAAAAAGCAGATTTATAAACTAAAAAAAAAAAATTATCTCCAAACACAGTGTCGTATTTCCACCGAGGCTAATCCACGTGCTCTGCGGCCCCCCGGCTCGGACGCCCATTACAGGAGGATTGTTTGTCTCTAAAGTTCTCGTAGGACCTTTGCCTGATTTATCAAACAGGTTTACTGACCATAACGACGCTGTGATTGTTTGTTTGTGTTGTCAGGGCGATCGAAGAGGACAGACTTTTTAGTTGGCACGTGCCCGGACATGTGCCCGGAGAAGGAGCGGTACATGAGAGAAACCCGGAAACAGCTGAGTGTCTACGAAGTCCTGCCCAACACGGAGATGGTGAGACCCCAGAGCGCGACACTTTTAGTACATCAGAACTAGATCATTTTACTCCACGAACACATTCTCTGCCTCCTGATTGTTCAGTGTATGTTTAATGTACTGCACGGATGTGTGTCTGTGTCGTGAGTCCAGGTCGCACGCGCTGGTCACACGCGCCCTTCGCACGCGCAGGTTTTTTTTCTACGTTTTCTGTTTGTATTATTATACTGTGCCTAATCTGCTTCTGTACCCTTTGTTGCAACACTGGAATTTCCACCATTGTGGGACAAATAAAGGTGGTCTTATCTATCTTGTTTCCTGGATGTTGAGTTTTTTTCTGGTTTGAGGCTCTGGGACTGAAAAGTGGGAACTTTGATTCGGTCTTCTACTACTTCTACTTTTTCTTCTACTTCTTCTACTACTACTACTACTACTACTACTTTTTCTACTACTTCTACTTTTTCTACTACTTCTACTTTTTCTACTACTTCTACTTTTTCTTCTACTACTTCTACTTTTTCTTCTACTACTTCTACTTTTTCTTCTACTTCTTCTACTACTACTACTACTTTTTCTTCTACTTCTACTTTTTCTTCTACTTCTACTTTTTCTTCTTCTTTTACTACTACTACTTTTTCTACTTCTACTACTTTTTCTTCTACTTCTACTACTACTTCTACTACTACTACTACTATTTCTACTTCTACTTTTTCTTCCACTTCGGCTACTTTTCTACTTCTACTTTTATCTTCCACTTCTTCTCACTTCCTCCTCCTCTTCCCTCCTCCCCTCCTCCATATTTCCTTTGTCAGACTCATTGAACATGACGGAGCTTTTTCAAACTCTTGCCGTTGTGGCGTTTCAGGTGGACCACGGCGCGGCATCAAAGAGTACAGCCGCTCGTCGCCGACCAGGAGAGCTCTGCCGTACGAGCTCCGGCCGCTGCCGGTTCTGACCCGGGACCATGGACTACATCGTGACCCAGATCCTGGACCAAGGCGAGGACAACTACCGGGAATGGTTCGACTTCGTGTGGAACCGGACCAGAAGCATCCGCAAGGTAAAAACGAGAAAATGCAGATAAAATCCTCACATTTACTTTGAACTTCAAATCAGTTCAGATCATTTTTTGCACATTGAACAGAATAAATGAATAAATTGAACATGTTTTTGCCTTTGGGGTTAAAAGAGGAGGTTTATCAGTCCAGGTCACGATTATATAACTGTAAGAACTAATAATATAAGATGTAGTGAGCATTTTAGAAGCAAAAACAAGTCATTTCACTTCAAAATAAACTGCACGAACCTAAAAGTCAGACTAAATTGTGACGTTAATTTTATGACCAGGATATAAATAACAAGCTGAAAACTCTGGGGTCTGATTCAAGCCTCTTCAAGTCCTCCTCGTGTAATGAGAATAATCAGTCTAATCAGAATCGTTTTGATCATCGATGTTTTTATCTGGACTAAACCGACTCAAATGTTTATAACTAAGGCATGTGCTTTATACATTTGTTTAATGCTGAGTCATAAACCCCTCTTGTCTTTGTATAGACCAGAAAAAGGATTATTTAATGACTAAATTAGTTGAAGATTCTCTTGATAATCAGTTAGTTGCAGTCAATTGATTAACTTCAGCCTTAATTGAGACTGCACTGTTTTTTTCTCTGCCTTTCTGCCTCAAATTGCCCTCGATGTTTCTATGTTGGTGAATGTTTGGCTCTCTCTCCTGCAGGACATCATCCAGCAGCACCTGGGCTGTCCCGACACGGTGTCCTGATCGAGAAATGCACCCGCTTCACGTCCACTGGCGCCACCAGCTCTGCGGAGGAGCCCATGTCCTCATTCGACCCCAAAATCAACAACGAGAACATGACAAAGTGTCTGCAGAGCTGAAGGAGATGTACGAGGACCTGTTCCACCCGAGGAGTCTACTGCCCCCGAGAGGCCGAGTTCAGGCAGTACAAGCGTCCTGCTCAAGCTCAACGACGGAGACCATTCTACGGTAAAGTCAAAATGCAACTTTGAGCAAGAGAATGTTGACACGATTCTACATAAGCTCATGAACATGAACTTACTAGAAGATGATATCAGGGCTCAACTTACTATGTAGTGTATGTAATTTTAAATTAAATAAGATTAAAATATGGTGATTGGAGCTTTCTAGACGAGAATATGTACAAATGTGTATTATTGATTCAATATCAGAATAGTTTATTAATTTTTAAACCGCTGTATTTGTTATAAAAAGGTCTTGTACGTGTTTTAAGTGTGCGCAGTTGTAGCGGTGTGCGCGTGTTGTAGAGGTGTATGCGCGTGTATGGCAATGTGTAATGCGCATTGTTCTAAGAGCGTGTATGCGCGTGTCTGTAAGAGGTATGCGCCGTGTTGTAAGAGGTGTCGATGCGCGTGTTGTTGTAAGGTGTGTGCGCGGTGTGAGAGGTGTGCGCGTGTGTAAGAGGTTATGCGCGTGTTGTAAGAGGTGTATGCGCGTGTTGTAACTGTAAGAGGTGAGTGTGCGCGTGTTGTAAGAGGTGTGGCGCGTGTTGGAAGAGGTGTTGCGCGTGTTGTAAGAGTGTGTGCGCGTGTTGTAGAGTGTTGCGGTTGTGGGCGCGTGTTGTAGAGGTGTGTGCCGCGGTTGTAGAGAGGTATATATGCGCGGTGTTGTAGAGGTGTGTGCGCGTGTTGTAGAGGTTATATATGCGCCGTTGGTAGAGGTATAGATGGCGCGGTGTAAGAGCGTATGGCGCGTTTGTAGAGGCGTATGCGCGCGTTGATAGAGCGTACATGCGCGTGCGTTGCGCGTCGATGCGCGCGCGTTGCTTAAGAGGCGTGCTGAGGCGTGCGCGCCGTTGTAAGAGGCGTGCAGGCGTTGTAAGAGGGTGCGCGGCGTGTTAAGAGCGGGTGCGCGACGCGTTGTAGAAGCTGCAGCGGCCGTCTTTTGTAAGAGCGCGCGGCGCGCGTGTTGTAGAGGGTGCCGCGCTGTAGAGTCTGTCTATCAGTCCGATTATAAATGTTGTGTAAGAGGCTATGATAATGCGCGTGTTGTAGGAGGGTATACGTTCATAGCGCGTCGTTGATGAGTATGTAATGCGCGGTGCTAGGATAGAGTATGCCGTCGTAAGTATGTTGCGTCGTGTAGAGGTAAGTAAGGCGCGCGTTGTAAGAGGCAGTATGCCGTTGTAGAGGCGTTCGCGCTCGCGCGATGCAGCGCGTTGTAGGGCGTATGCGGCGCGCGTTTTAGAGGCTGTATGCGCGCGCTGGTAAGACGGATGCGCGCGTTGTTAGAGGCGTAGGCCGCGTTAAGAGGCGTGGCGCGCTGAAAGAGCGTGACGCGTTGTAAGAGGCAGTGCGCGCGCGTTGAAACGTGGCCTGTAGGGCACGCGCGCGTGTAAGAGGCGTCGCGGTGTAGAGTCTGTTTAATCCAGGTCACGATTATAAAATTGACGAGTCGACTGTAAAAAATAATCATAGTCATATATTAGTCGACTATATTGTGTGTAGACTGCAATACACAAAGTGTACTTGAGGCTTGGGTTGCATAATAATTGCTTGTGTTTTTCAGGGAGGTGCAGCAGTTCCGTGACGAGATCCGTAACTACTGCAGAGGTGAAGTTTGCCTTTCAGGTGTTCAGTGCCGTCAACATGACAAATCTTTGATGCGATTTTTTCAAGCTTGCGTCGACCTCGTACCTGTCAGCTGCATGCTCCACGGTACTTCAAACCAGGGATGCAAGCCTGTGTCCATAGCCTGTGTCCATGCTGTAGTCCATGCTGTCCATGGCTGTGGCTCATGCTTTGTCCATGCCTCGTGTCATGCCTGTGTCCCTGCCTTGTCCCTAGCTGTGTCCCTGCTGTGTCAGCTGCCCTGTCGTCATGCCTGTGTCCATGCTGTGTCCATGCCTGTGTCCATCCTGATGTCCTTCTGCGTGTGTCCTGCGTGTTCCTGCCTGTGTCCCTGCCTGTGGTCCCTGCCATGTGTCCCTGCCTGTGTCCCGCCCCCTGTGTCCCTGCTGTTGTCCCTTGCCTGTGTCCATAGCCTGTTGTCCTGCTGTTGTCCTGCCTGTGTCCCTGCCCTGTGCATGCTTGTCAGCCTGTGTCCTGCCTGGTTCCATGCGGTCAGTTGTCCATGCCCTGCTGGCCATGCGTCGGTTTTACGTGCCTACTGCGCAGTGCATCTCGAGCGCTGACATCTCAACATGGCGCACCACGGTCGGGCCTCGCACCGCCGTTGTCCCTCGACGACATCGTTGCATGTTGATGTTTCGCGACGCGACGAGGCACGGCGTTTATCCAGCAGTACGGACTCAACGTCAGCGATGGGTGAGAGGCAATAGTTTTAGTCTGTAGTAATGTGTTAAAATGTGTCTTTAAACGTATTGTTTTGGTTGCGTTATCAGACTAATGTGAATGTCTGTTATAACGGCACAAATGTCACCTTTTATACCATCGATTTTTAATTGTATTTTTATTTTTGCATTTTTTATCATCAATAAAAATAATTTGTATTTTATTTTATTGATGATAAACTTGATTTTAAAATCTTCAAAAACACATTCACAATATTAATAAATTTTATTGGTTCACCTTATTATGTCTTAAAGCAAGTCTAAAATATTGAGAAATATTTGTATTGAGTCATCTCAACTCTTAATCACGATCTGTCAACTGTGTGTAGCATCTTTAACGAGACGCAAGCTAATATGTTTTTCTCTCAAATATGTAATTCCCTCTGCTGTCAGTAGATGGAGCCCGTGCTGAGTTTGTCAGTTCCTCACGTGGGGAAAAAACTTGGAACGCCTTTGGTTCTTCTACTCAAACTTTCTTTTTATTTCTAAAACATAAATGCCAACTAAAGTTACTCAAGCGCAAAGTTTTAAAGACGAATAACAAAAAATAACGCATAAATTTGTCCTTTAAGTCATGTGGTGCCATGTTGTGTTTTATGGAGCAAAGGACCAGAACTTCAGACAAAGCATGATTATTGTTATAAAAGAAGGGTTATATAAGTGGGATTGTTATGTTGAATATAATTTTCCACTTTTATGTTTCCTTTTAAGTATGATTCAGTCGCGGAAAATAAACCGTGCCTATCTAACGTCCGTCTCGTTCCCGAGCGTGGTGGAGCTGACCGGACCAGTTTCCGGAGCCGACCTTCCCGTTCCGGTCGCACAGAGTCAGAGGGTCATTCTGTCCAAGCGCGGGTTCCGATCGGCGAGGTGGTGAACGGAGAGCGGCTCCGAGTCCCCCAGCACAGTCCCTCTGCAGCTTCGACGCCCAGAACAAGTACAGGACGTGTCCGACGCCACGACATTTACAAAGGTACGGAGCGTCGCTGCGGTTACAGCCACGTTTCAGCACATTCCCAGCACATTCTGACACTTGTGAAAATATTATCTGAACATTGTTATTTAGATATGTATGTTTCATCAAAGTATTTAGTATAAGTTATTTGTATTATATTCATAATTTATGATGTATTTTTTAACTTATTTATTATTTATTATTTGTTAATTAGTTAAGCCCCGCTTTTTCTTGTTCATCGCCTTATTATTATTATTATTTATATTTTGCCATTACATTTGTTGTTTCCTGTTGCACCTTTTCACTGTAGAAAGTTCCCGGTTTGTGAATCTGGTTTTTACTGACGATGGTATTAAAATAAACCTGTTAATATTCCGCACTTCTGTTGAATTTAAGTGAATCACAATCAAACCTCGCCAGTCGAGCTGCAACTTACAATTATTTTAGTTGTCGACTACTATTTCTTTTGTACTTTCAGACTTTTTAAATACATTATCGGCCAAATAAAGGTTGAAATACAGAGATGGAAGGCTACTTTATAGAGAATATTTACAAATAAAGTGTATTAATTATTTTTTTATATTTTTAGTCATTTTTGTAATCTGTTTAGTCCAGATGATCTTAATGTGTCTCGAGTCGATTAATCGTTTCAGAGCTTCTTGTCAGCACCGTCCTTAGTCTTACGAGTCTTTTTAATCTCTCTTCCGCAGCCGGCGCCTCCAGATCTCCCGTCCCTTACGCCGCGCCGGCGTTCGAACCGGCCGCGTTCGACAGACCGCCCGTGTTCGGGGCGGTGCTGGTGCAGTCGGCTCCTCCCGCGCCTGGAGCGGAAGAGACCGGCGAGTCCGCGCCGTTCGTCCCGGCACCGGAGAGACAGTTTCAGCCGATCTCGCAACCTTCTGCTCCTCCTCCAGCTCCAGCTCCAGTTCCAGTCAAAGCCCCGACTCCTCCGCCTCCTAAACCCGTCTACAGCGATGAGGTACCTTTTATATCAGAGAAAAGATGCTGTTTTTCCACTGTGGAAACAGCTTTTGTACATAAAATGTGCTGTAGAAATAAATTGGGTTGGAAAGTATGAGCAAACACTGTGCTGGGCGATACGACAAAAAAAGAAAGAAAAAAAGGTCATGATTTCACCCCCACATATTGGTTGATCCTAATTTTCAATTCAATGTAGTTAATAGTTTTCAGTGTTGGCTGTCATGATCATAAATAAGATAAACATTTAATCTTTGCCACTTAAGGGAAGAAACCACCGGCAAAACTGACCACAAAAACACAAAAACCCTCCTTTTTTTATTTTATTTTTTGTATTTTTTCTCAGACTCGTTCTGAGCATTTCTGACTCAAATCACCTTCATTACAACTCTGTGTTTTACATTAGCGTGTCATGGCAAGCTAGCTTTTGTTTATTTCCCCAAGGTAATTCCCTCTGCTGCCAGTAGATGGAGCACTAACACTGAATCTAGATGAGGGAACGCCTGCCTGTCAGAACACAGTGTGGGCAAAGGAGCAGGTTTTAGTCCTTTAAATGTTGCTTTTGGACTCGTCCTTGTTTGTTCTTGTGTCCGACCGACCTCAGAGGAATGCACCTTTTAAAGCCGCACTGTGGGATGTCCGTTGTGTCTCAGGAGATCGCGTCAGAGTTGAACCGCATGCTCGAGGAGGTCGTCGACGCCGCGCTGATGGAAATGGCTGAAGCGGCCGCCGGCTTCACCTCCGCCGCTCTACAGTGAGTGCAAACATGTGCAGCTTGTACAAAAAAGAAGCGCAGTAGAAGTGTCTGTTCGTTAAGCGTGAGGGACGTAATAAAAACTGAAATATTGTGCTGTCGTTGTCCAAAGTCTCTAAATAATACCCTAGAATGAATCGAATTGGCAATTAAATGCTAAAATCACAGAGACCATGATCCTGAAATGCATGTTTTTTAAATCATTTTTATATCTCAACTCTTTGGAATATTTATTTTGGAATAATTCACACCAAAGGCTTGTCAAGGCAATTTATTTAAAAAAAATTCTACAATTATGTTTGCCTCTCAATAATAATAATAATAATAATAATATAAAATATAAAATAATAATGTAAAAATATTAAAAATATTAAATATTAAATAATAATAATAATAATATAAAATAATAATAATAAATCCTACTAATATAATATAGTAATAAATATTGTACTCAGATTTGCATATTGTTGTAAGTGCACTGTAACTTCTCTTGTGGAGGTTTGGCCGAATGAAAGATAATGGCGTTTTGTTGAAATTATGCGAGCGTTTTAATTGTATGTTAATGATGTAACGATTGATGATGTGAAATGGTGTGAATAAATGAAAGGCATATTGTCTCTGTCCCGGTGGGGGTTTCTGACGGTGGTTCCGTTTGTTTCCAGGGTGAGCTCGGAGCAGGTGGAGTCTGTGGTGGCTGAAGTGACGGGGAATCTACTGAAGGACATTTCTACGGCTGAAATCAAACTGGAACAAGATCGAATCGCAGAAGAGAAGCGCCGGCTGGAGGAGGCCAGGTAAACGGCTCAGTTTAACCTGTATTTGAACTGAACAGAAAGTACAAACACTAATGCAAAGGATGCATCAAGAGTACATTCTCCAGTAAATAATTCTGTGTTGTTTTTGTTGACATTAATCACAAACATTACTAAATCCACAAAGTGTTTGACGTCTTATTTGATACTTCTTGGTGTTTTCAGGAGGAAGCAGGAACACGAGGCCTTCCTGATCGACTACAGCTTCTCTCTTTGCTCTGAACTCGTTTATGAAGTTCTGGACGAGACCATCAAGAAAGTCTCTGCCTCTGAAATACAGTAAGACTAAAGCCGTTCATCTCAGTATATATCATATCATATCATATATATTAGCACTTTTATGAATTGGCTCTTTTAGGAGTGTAACACCTTTTTCTGCGGTGTGACATGACTTTTTTTGTTTTTTAAATTTATATTGTATTTTTCAACAGAAAATTTAAACCAGAGTAACAGCATTTTTCCAGAATTACATCATTGTGTGTCTGACTCTGATAACGTTAGATATTTGAACACAGTGTCTCCTGTGTCTCCTGTCGCAGTGTCTCCTGTGTCTCCTGTCGCACATTCACAAAAAACCATTCTGTCTATAGTGTTAATTCATTATGTAATCATAAATATATATCTATAGATACAATTTTGTAACTATTAGAATTGTATTTGTCTACAAAGCTGTCAGACCACGGGACATCAAACTTGTGTTCAAATGTTTTCAGAAAAGGTGGATTTTTACTAAAGTCAGAATATAAAATGTTTTTCTTTTGACCTGAAGCTTAAACACTGAACTTCAGAGTTTGTCCTGGAGCGTAAACGACACATGAGCTCCTTCTGGTTTTTGTGGATCTCTTTTTAAATATGTGATTTTTCATATCACACTGCGGGACTTTATATCTTAGATTTGATGTAGAAACACTGTCATTTTAGCGTTGGCCAACAAAACTTTACTAAGTGACACAAATAACTAAAACTCTCTGTAAAGACATTTGCATTTGTTGTATGTCCAGTTTAAGGAATGTTTTAGACCAGTTTTAGACCAGTTTATAGTGTTCGACTCGCCCTGTCAATACTTGGGAAACAGGATATTTAACCAGATGTTTTCTGGATGTGAAAAGCTCGAGAGCCACTGGTCTAAAATGTGTCGTGTTTGGTGTTGTTTTCAGAGCGGCGGTGGATGAGAAAACTGCGCGCGTGGCTCGTTGCACTGAAGATGTCTGCTCCCATTTACTCGAGGAGACTTTAAATACCCACATCGAGCTTTTAGTCAAGCAAATCCTGGACGTGGAGCTACAGCGAATCCAGAAGTACATCAAGAGGTATTTACATTTAAACTGACCCTTCTTTTTTTTTGGGAAGAGTTTGGATTGTAAAAGTCGTTTATCATTTAATCAGGTATTTGATGAACAAAATTGTCGTAACCTTTATATCACTCTGAATTATTTATTATTATTTTTTAACTATTTTTTTGTGTGCAATTTTTATTTCATTTTTTCCTATTAATTGCTTAAAATATATTAAGTATTATTTGAAGTTTTACATTTCTGTAGATTTAAGAAAAAATTCAGAATATTTTTGGTTTTCATTGAATATAATTGGCTTCATAATTGCTTGTCTACTGGAGTTGTCATTGCATTGCCTGGAATATTCCCCAGCATGGCATTAAACTTGTATATTTTTGTATTTGTATTAAATCACTTGCACATTTAAACCGTAATAACAAAAACACCTTGAAAATGATGCGTTATTGTCCTGTAGACCATCATAATTGTGTCAGAACATTCAGAAACATCGCTTTTATCTTCAACATTAACATTCCACTGGATTTTAAAACCAAACTGGGACTTAAAACTCCTGAAATTAAACAATGGATGGATACATTTGGCCACAGAAAGTAAAAATAGTTGGCAAAGAATGAATGGAGATAAGCTGTTGGCAGAGCCGTCACTGCAAACATGAATTTTAACCAAATTTGAGCAGATATTTAAGCGTTTAAATCAGCCGTGTAGTCCGAGGGGACGAAAACAATAATTCGCAATCGTTCAGTAGAATTTACAGACTTATAAACACATAACACTGAACGTGACATTAAATCAAAATGTCCCAAAAAAATAATGAAGAATAAATAATCATAGAAAAGTTACAAAAGGGCATCATTTAAGTTATGAATTGCCTGTAATAATGCCTGTCCCCTGTAGGTGGCGTGACGTGGTGTTCATGCGTCGTCAGCTGAAGCGGCAGATGAGGGCGTTTCCAGCCGCACCGTGTTTCGTGGATCCTCGGTTCAGACTCAGAGCTTTGGCCCCCAGCGCTCCGGACCACACCTCCATCGAGCTCCTGTCCAAGGGCCTCGTGAACCTGGGACACTCCGGAGACCTGTCTGTGTCCTCCAGCAGGTGAACAATGAGACCTGTCTGTGCCCTCCAGCAGGTGAACAATGAGACCTGTCTGTGCCCTCCAGCGGGTGAACAATGAGACCTGTTCTCCAGCAGGTGAACAATGAGACCTGTCTGTGTCCCCAGCAGGTGAACAATGAGACTGTCTGTGCCTCCAGCAGGTGAAAATGAACCTGTCTGTGCCCTCCAGCGGTTGAACAATAACCTGTCGTGCCCATCCACGGGTGAACAATGAGCTGTCTGTGTCCTCCAGCGGGTGAACAATGAGACCTGTCTTGCCTCCAGCGGGTGAACAATGAGACCTGTCTGTGCCCTCCAGCGGTGAAATAAGAGACCTGTCTGTGCCCTCCAGCGGTGTGAACAATGAAGACCTGTCTGTGCCCTTTGGGAGCTCTGGCTCTCTCTTGGCCATTTTACCGCTCAACCTTCGTTTCCTTCTCTCCTATTGTCAGGTGCTAAGTGGTGGAGATGAGTTTCCTCCTCAGGGTGGCTGGACGCTCCCTTAGAGATGGGTGAGGAGCTCAGTCACACAAGAGGAGCTCGAGTAGAGCCTCCTGGACAAAGCATGTCTGGAGAGTTGTTCAGGGCTGTCCCCCGCGGAAGAACCCAGGTCACGCTGGAGGGACGATGTCTCTTTGGCCTGGGAACGCCTCAGTTTCCCCCAGAGGAGCAGTAGGAAGTGTCTGGGGTGTGGGAAGTCTAGGCCTTCGTGCTTAGACTACTGCCCTCTGCCTGAATAAAGCAGAAGATAATGGAGTGGATGAACATCTCTCCTTAAAACTGCAGTGTAATCAGCTCTTTGATGGAGGATATATTTTCAAATCATTTAATTTTGTTGACATAAAGGTCATTTTGCGTTTCATTTAGTTATTTTTAATCTAATTTATATTTTCTCATCGAAGGTTGCTGAAAATTAGAGACGCCGTGATCCACCAGATGAGAGTCCAGTACTTCTACCAGCTTCTGATCAAGTAAGACCTGCTTATCATCATGGCATATAAACGTACAGGATGAACAGCGCTCCATCTTGTGCCCGTGTTTTCAGCGCGACGTCGTGGGCTCCGTTGGATCTTCCCGCTTTGGCGATGGAGCATTTCCCGAACCCTCCTCCAAATATCTTCTGGAAAACTCTGCTCCTTTTACCGAGCGAGCACGAGACCGGAGCCAGCGTGGCCGACAGGTGACGTGAGCTGGCGTGTCTAGCACGTTTTGAAATGATTGTGAGCGGCGCACGTTTTTGGGCGGGTTTTGCTCCGTTTTCTTAATGTAGACCAGTGTTTCTCAAATTGTGGTTTGCGCATTCTCCACTGCAGGTCAAACGTTTGCCTAATTTAGTCACCTCTGTCCACATTTCTGTCCACTTGGCTAACGACATTATAGTTCTCCTTCAGCCCTAGTTTTAGTTAAAGATCTTTTTGATACTTGGAAAAACAAACCTTGTGGAACTTGGTGTGAAAAGTCTGAACGCCACGGTTACAGGGCTCCAGATCAAACTCCAAAAAGCGACTGTTACTGACAAAATGCCGTTCTCTTTTTCACGTTTGTCAAAAATGGTAGAAATAATAAGCTCTGCCGTTTTCATTTTAACCACGGCAACAGTAAACATCTCGTATTTTCCCAATAAAGCATATTTATACATGCAGAGTATGGAGAAATATCTATCCAGAGCTCAAAATGTGGTTCCACGCTCAAATCCTGTGTGTATGCTTGGCAGGATCCTGTGCGATTGGCTGGAGGTGAAGCTGGGCTCAGAGGAATGTTCTCGTCGTCCTGATGGAACGCTCCACTCGCTCTGCGTCTCCCGCTCGGTCAAAGAAACCGGACAGAACGCTCACACTGTGCACGTCGCCGTCAAGGCAGGTGACATTTACCCGTTTGTGTCGCAACAACGCTGAGCTTTATTGACATTACGACGAGAGCGTGTGCAGTATTTACTTACTTTAGTTAATCCTGATTGAACCATGTTTTGGTCTTTGGTTAAGTATGCGTTGTTGTTTTTTTTAAACAAACTACTGCGGCAAAAAGTAGTGCACCTAAGAGTAAAGATGTGTTTGAGTCACGTGACTTATTTGCTGTCGCGTGTTGAAGATGTCATACATGCAGTTGCCTCTCGCTGTCAGAGTCATGAAAAACAGGGCATGAAATTAAAATGTAAAGGGTGGGCATTTCCATTTCCTCGTCCACAATCCCTCTGCCCCGGACACGCCCTCTGCCCCGGACACGCCCTCTGCACCGGACACACCCTCAAAGCTTTCAAGAGCACGGACTTTGTGTCTGATCCTAAAATATAACACCCGGACAGTTGGAAATGAGGCTAACGTTTAATAGCATAGCCACTAGCGTTAGCCAGCTGCTAACGACCTGAAACAAACAGCTCCGCCTCAGTCTGGAGTGATTGCTGTAAGTCCACTGGTCCTTCCTGACCGCAGGAACACTTCTGAACAAACTGGGTCTTTGGGGACGGGACAGAGAAAGAAAGAATCCTTTTGTTTTTAGACTTTTTGTTGGCACTGCCCACAGTGAGCATGCAGTTTTTGTCCTCAAGATGGCAGTAGACACTTAAGACCCATGTGTAGATGTCCAGTTACAGTGACTAACTCCATCTGACCTTCTGCCCTCAGGTTTCCTACGGGCCGTTATCTGAGGAGGGTCTGTGTCAGATGGAGGAGAGCTGTGAGCTCCAGGGCACCGCGGCTCTGCTGATGCTGCTCCCGGCCTCGGCGCTCCTCGACCAGGACCAGGACCAGGACCAGGACCTGCCCCTCCTCTCGGCTCTTCTCCAGCTCAAACAACTCCAGCAGGCTAACACGTGGCACTGCCCTCTGCCGCTCGTGATCCTGGTGCCCGGGCAGGAGAGGGGCCACGGGCATGTGGGCAGACTGGCACAAGGTAATATGAATAGTAATACTAACTCGGGACTATACGAGTATTAGAGCAGAAATAAACTCTGTAAAGTAGTATTAAATGAGAATGTAACCTAGATTTAACCAAACAAGGACTTGTTTAGACTGCACAGTTCACTCAAATGTAGTGAACATGATTAGAATTAACTTTGACCTTTTGACCTTTGACATTTGTTGACTGTTTCCTTGCAACCATTTTGTAAACAAGGGCTTTAAGGCCGATGCAATGAAGACCTCCATTATCTTCTTTCAGCCCTGATGCTGTCCAAACTGGTTGAAGACGGACTGATCTCAGAGTACAACTTTGTCTTTCTCCCAGAAAACACCAGTGACCTACAGGGCTCCAAACAGGTACTTCAGTGACTAAAGTCTGCCAACTCCTCCTGCGACGAGACAGGAGGTTTTGAAGGACACGTTTTATACACAATGTACTTTTTCTCTCTTTTAACCCTGTTCACAAACTCAGCTGGAGTCACATTTAGCTTCATTCACAGTTTGATGAATCCTGGTTAGAAAGTCCTCTTACCTCCGAGCCTCAAAAACACTCCGTTCTGAATCTCCTCGATGTGTGATGTCATATTCTACCTGTGACGTGGCTCTGAGAATCTTCTGCTGTTTTTAAACTCCGTATATCATCTCCAGACTCGTTCTAAGCATTTCTCCCGTCACGATCAGCACTGTCAAATTGTTTATTATTAGCGTGTGTATTTCCCTCTGCAGCCAGTAGATGGAGCCTTGGGAAATAGGAGCGATACAGATGCTAGTTTTTAATATAAGTTGTTTTTTTGGGGTTTTTTTCTCAAAAACATGCAATGCCAAACTAACGGTGCTCAAGAGCATGTTTAAAGCTGATAAACACACAAATAATGCCTAATCGTTTGTTTGTTTTCCAGTTGACAGATTCGTTGCTATGGCTTCTCGCGCGCGCTCCTCCCGTCTTCCCGCTCTCCTGCCAAACTCTGGTCCAACTCGTGGAGACCGCTCTGAGTCGAGACTTTAGCTCTAGGGTTTACTCCCACCGACAGGAGCGCGCCTCCGCCGCCCTGGCTCCACAGCGCCCCCTGCCCGTCATCCGCCTGTACAACGCCGTCCTGGACCACGTCGCTCGCGCCGTCTCGTCGCCGGAGCTGTGCAAACTGTCGTGGCCCCCGGCGGAGTTCTCCGTGCCGGAGACAAGGGGGTTTGTGCCCCACGTCGGCTGGAACAGCTCCGAGCATCTGAAGTGGGTCAGAGAGGCGGTGTTGAGTCTGCAGCTGCCGGAGTGGGACAGCGACGCCCCCACAGGTCAGTCAGAGCACTACATGTTCACGGGAGGTTACGGCCGGACACAAATGTGTACTAAAGGTTTTTCATCTTTAACTCAGTTTACGTGTTAAAAGTATTTCTCACATTTGGGACATTTCAAACTGAATATATAGAGCTAGGTTTAAATGTTCTCTTTTATTCACAAAATGAAATACAAAAAAATGCAAATGGGAGTTTGATTTCTGATTTAGTATTTTAATTAACTGGATCTTACTGTAAAAAAAAAAGTAATCAAATTGTGTCCTTTTTTTGTTGAAGCTTCAATAAATCAGATTTGATTTAAAGCTTCACAAATCCTTCTGTTTGATCTGTCAACACCTTGTCAGTCCAAGATTGTATCTTTGGTTTGTGAAGGTGAATGAAAACTGAACTTCACTCCGGTCAAAACTCTGGCAAATGAAGACTAAATTAATGAATTCATGAATTAATACTGTTTCTAAAAGGCTTGGATTGGACGATACCACACAGAAATGAAACATGATGAATAGTAGAAAAAGATTCGTTGTAGTCATCGGACTGTTTTAGAAAAATAAGTTTCACTGTATCAAGAGCGTGTGTGTGTGTGTGTGTGTGTGTGTGTGTGTGTGTTCCATCCTTCCATCCTTCCATCCAAAGGAAAATGTGCAAAAATACTTTTACACTACATTTATAGAATGTGATTGGTCTGATCATGTTTTTCTTTGCACACAAATGTAAAACGTCACAAGTTGTGTTTTCAGATTCTTGGTCCGAGCTGTGTTGCTCCATCTTCTCCTTCGCGGCTCAGATCCCGGCGTCGCGTCGCTCTCAGCCTCTGCTCATGTCACGCCTCGAGAACCTGCTGGAACGAGTCCGGGCCGGAGTCCAGACCAGGAGGACCCCAGGAGCCAAGGTACGGCCATCTTAGAGACCCGCTGAAGACGGGATCAAATTTGACACGTTTTCTGTTTCTCTCAGATGTCGTGGTGCTCGTGGGCGGATGGAGAGGAGGAGCTTTGCCCCGCCTTCGACAGAGTTCCCTGGGACGACGTTCTGGTCATCTGCATCGATCACAAGCTCAAGGACTGGACTCTGCCTGGGCCTCTGGTCAGCGAAGGTCAGTGAGAGTGTGAACCAGAGTGTGAACCAGAGGGAGCGACTACGGCCCACAGTATAGACCTGGGCTTCTCAAGGCCGGGACCACCAAAATAATCCTGAAACCCACTCTGGACCCCCACGGCAAAATGAAATAGATGTCTGTCATAAAGTCACCTTTCAAACCATTTAAAATTTGGTTTAATTGTAGATATTTTCGTAGTTTATTGTGTTATTTGACCCACTAAATCTGACTGTTTTCAACTAAAAAACGAGATTATGCTGTGTCATAATTTTAACAAAGAAACCAATCGCACTGTTTGAACTGTACGCCCTTTAACCCTTTGGTCCGTCTTCATGTTGGGTCAGTCCGCCTCTTATTCAAGGACATTACAAGCACAAACATCTGATGGAGCACGGGCCGAGTACGGGCCGGCGAACAACCGTTTAAACAAGTGTTCTTTTAACAAACAACGGCCCTGTTTGGATATTGAAGTGTCTTGCAGTCATATAGGACACTCCGTCGCTATAACTACATAAAAACGAATATAATAAATATAAGAGAAGTATTCTGAAGGCTGGTCCTGCTCCATACGTTGGCTCCAATGCACTTTTAAACATCACAAACTATGAAAGACCAGGAACAGCCACTCGCGCCAACGTGAGAAAAACCAAATCCTACTTTTAACAGTGAACGTTGGTTCGAATGTGAAACTCTCGACGGTCTCTGAGACGTGTTCAGAATGTTCCCGATGCCCCTCTTTTTCCAGACGCCGTGACCGAAGACGGTGAGATCCTGGTGTACTTCCCCTCCGAGGCCCTGGGCTCCTTCAGCGCTCCTGAGGAATGGGCCGAGGCCGTGAAACAAACGTACCGAGAAATACACGAGCGAGGGGAATGGTACGACTGGGACTGTGCAGACTTTCACATCACAAACCAGACGCCTTCAGTCTCCATGTTTCAACTGTTATTCAGTTGTTAATGTATTTAAAACATCTCAAATAATAGTTTAAATATCAGCTATTAAACGATTGTTAGTTGCAGTCGTAAAAAATAAAACTAACAACTTTAACAGCAAGTTATTTCTTTATTGCGAATAAACTTTACAGTTCTTTAGTTCTTGTCAGTTATAATCTTTGTGTTTAAGGGACAAATCCGTTAAATAATGTTGTTAGGCTCAATGTAAAACCAAAATGATCTGCAAATGGTACGATTTTGTATGTTTAATTCACAAAAACATGTATTGAAACCAGTCAGGAATGATGTACAAGTGTAACAATCTATACTTTAAAAACTACTGAAATTAAGATTTATATTTTAAATAAAAATAGACTGAAATCTAAGACTGTGCAGGTAGAGCAAATATAAAAGGTTATTTGGTTAATAATGTGTTAAAAAAGTCTCAATAGGAATGATCTCTGTGGTCCAGGTGGAGTGGCGCTGCCCGGGCCCCTGCGCCCGCTCTGTCGCTGCAGAAGAGACTGTTCTTCTGCCTGAAGGAGCCAGAGCGGCCTCTGGAGCCAAGCCTGGACTTCAGTCACACTGCCACACCAGAGGAGGCGCTGGCGCACAGAGTCCTGCTGCAGCTGGAGCAGGAGAAGCAGGAGAGCAACAGGTACAACCACAAACGTGTCGTTAGTTTCTGATTGGAGAATCGTCAAGAACTAAACACAATGTGGACATTCTGTCCAATGTTTAAGAATAAATCAGCCAATTACTAGACAGAACTATTTCTGTACTAAAAATGATATTGAAATGATTGGTTGTATTGGTTAGCTGATTAAACTGGGTGACTCCCTTAGCTCTCCACATGAACATTAAAATCCCCGGTCATGACCAAACATCAGTCAGTTTTTGGAGGCTTCAGCTGTTTTCTCTACACAGGACGATGGAGCAGTTCCAACGCTGGTCTGATGGGGGTGCTCTGGAGCAGCTGTACCCGCCTCTGTTTGTGCCCTCCACTCTGCTGTCTGTGCCCATGCAAGTGCTGCCCCCTACAGGCAGAACCAGGGAAACCACAGCAAATGCTCAGGTATAAAAGTCCAATATGATGACAAACTGCCTCATGTTTTTGAGGAATCCTTCTCACTTTTTGACAACAGTATGGAAGACATTATGCTTTATGGGGGTATTTATTATTATATATAGCTACATCGATTATAATTTTATATTTTGGTCAGTGGAACCTGAAATATTGATCTATACAAGAATAAGGTCCAATAACATCTGGATGAAAAAACTGATCAAATGTATTTAAAAGTTATAAAACTGGAAGGTGGAGTCCATCCACCTTCACCACACCCCATCTGTTCTTTACCTCTCCAATACGGATGTCAAAATATCAAACTTTAGTGTTCCGATTTATTGTGAGAAAAAACACCACGATTTAAAGATTCTTTTATACAAGTACAGCATGAAAACACCATTTGGCCTGTTGTTTTTGTCCTCCATCCACTATGTGGCAGTAGGGAGCACTGCTAAAGGTGTATTGTGGCGCAGGGATGGCACAGGCACGGCAATAAAAGGACTCTAAATGTATTTGTGGGTCCATCGGCGGCTTTAAGCAGTTAAATCCTAATTTTATTAATTTTGAGACCAGCTAAATGAAAGGTTAATTTGATAAAAACAAACGGATAAAAAATACATTTATGTGTTGTATTTTGGAATATAGATTTAAGTAAAGAGGTTTGATTTGACTTCTTAAATTGACACGATTGTTATGTTGCAGTTCTTACGATTGTGACCTGAATAATCTCAACTATCGGTTCATCTAACTTAATAACTTTGACTGCACAAAATCAGCTGCCGACACATAATTGCTTCATGTTTTGTGCAGGTTTTGGATTCTGAGGTCGGGTCAGATGTTCCAGTTGTTCCTGATGTTCCTAATGCTCCTCGTCCGTCTCTGTCCTGGAGAGTAAAGGAGCTCGAGCGTCAGATTCTCACGAGTCGAGACGAAGAGTCGGCCACAAAACTGCACCTGAGCCAACTCCTGAACATCGTACAAGACTGACTTTACTGCAATATTGAACGCACAGATCTTATATTTTTAAATGCTTTATTCGATTGTTTTAAAACTGTAGTGTGTAGTGTAGATAGACGTTTGTTGAGTTGTGAAATGTTGTAAAAAAAGTGGAATAAAAGTGTTTATTTTTCATGTTATTTCTTATATTTGCGTCACTCCGTTCATTGTCATTGAGACTCCTCCCTTTAAAATGTCATCACAATGTTCATCATTTCATAAACGGGGCAAAATGAAGTCGACATTAACACATTTTCTTTCAACCATTCACCGACATCAGATCAAAATAAAAAGTTAGAAGAAAAAATAAAACAATTTTGAATTTCCAGTGCACAATTGTCAGTTTGATGGAACGTATGAGAATTCCAATCTGCTCCTGAAGTGGTTTTATTTTCATATTTATTTGGTTGGGACCATGCGTGGACATGCCGGATGAACTGGGCTTTTCATCCGTTTGTCCCAAGGATGTTTGATGTCCCACATTCACTCATTCATACACACGCTTTTAGTTATGGGGAAAACCTTTGCTGGAATAAACGTGCTAATTTATATATATTACTCTTGAACATTTGTTAACGTTTTTGTATGAACATTTGCTTTGGTTTTGCCTCAAATATATAATAATTTCCTGATTATTGAAATACTTAAAGTAGAAGTTTAGCAAAAATGTTCAGTGTGAACTGTGTTCAAACGCTTTCACGACTCTTTATTACGTATTCATTTATTTAGTTATACAGTAATTATTCTTTTCATCATTTACAATGTAATGATTTATTTAAGTTACACGTATTTGGAAAAAGCGTCTGTTATTTAAAAATTAATAATATATGAATTAATTAGTTTTGATTTTATGACGAAAGTGTTATTTACAGTTCACCTGAGCACACGTGAAGCGATGTCGCGGCTGCTCTCTGATTGGTCCGTCCCGTGTGAGCCCCTCCTCTTCCCCCTCCTCTCTCGCTTCTGATTGGTCGCTGGCGCTCTGCTCATGTCTTTCCACCGGAGACAAACTACGGCGTCTCATCGGCGCTTTCCACGTCAAAAACTCGCCACAAAATGCGCTTTTTCGTGGTTTAAACTTTGACGCAAAACCAAGTCGCGGAGAAAAAGCATTTTATCATCTATTTCTCAACCTACAGCCATGACCGAGGGCACGTAAGTATTGTATATGTAACTTTAATGGTAGTATTCCATTTATTACATTGACTCATTAACGTTAATTGTTACTTTCTATACTTTTACTTCTACTTAATTAAAATTGTGTACACTTATTTGAGTAAAAGTGTTGTTTCCTCTTCTTGCTGTGAGTAAATCTACAAAAGCTTTATGCTGACAATTACATTTTTCTCATTTCTGCGCCCATTCTTTGAAAATACCACATTTTATGCTTTATTTAATATTTTTCCTTCAAATGACATTAATTTTAGATCATAAATCAGATGTTCCTTTCAGACAGAGTAGTTTCCACAAATACTTTTTACGCTTACCTCACTTACTTGAACTACTACTTGGTGATTGATTGTACATATTATTATGACGTAAAGTTAGTTTTGCCTTTTTCACTTTTTATTTCAATCAATATCTTGCTCTAATCAGGAATTCGATAGATTTCCAAAACCAGTTTAATATCAACGACTTAAATTCAATTAAAAATATATCAAAATGATTGTATTGTCAGTGTTATACAATATAGGACTGCAAAATTAATCCACTTATTGTGATTTAACATAATCGTAGTCGTTTTCTGGACTAAAACAGACTCTAAACACGAAAGATAATCTTTGTTTTATTTTTTTTTAAACAAATACAGTGTTGTTTTTAATGCTAAATGTCCAAACAGAATGAACCGTTTCAGATTTTCATTGATAATACACTTTATTTGTGAATATTCTCGATCTAGAAGAAGCCTCCAGTCACCGTATTTCAACGATAATTTATTTAAAATGTCTCAATGTACGATAGAAATGATAAAAAATAAACAAAAGAGTTAGTTGAAGCCTTAATACGCTCAAATCTTCTTAAAGTGACGTCTGGCCGGTTTTTGCGATGGTCTAATTTTGACTTTATTTGGTGTATTTGAACCTGTCGTACATATAAATGATAATTTTACACCAATCGAGCAGGTATTTGTGGAGGAAACGATGACAAATCTGAAGAAAATGACAGGAAGTGACATCACACCAGGGACACTCATTCCAGTCAAAGTTTATGCAGAATTTACACAACTTTTTTGACCCTTTAAACTTGAATTCAACAAAATCTCATGTATTTTTATTTGTGTTAAAAAAAAAAAAAAGTGACGTTAGATGAGTTTTGGCCCAGTGGTTGCTGGGTAATTTCCTAGTGTGATGTCATCAATTACAAACAGGAAGTGAAATTATAAACTTAAAAAATGTGCTATTTTGTGATAACATTTGTATTATTTGTAGCAAAATTCAAAATATATTTATCTGAAGTGTGTTTTAGTTCAATGAGTCGTCAAACCTGTAGGGGGCACTTATCAGAGCTCGGTAGTCCAACCCACAACCTCCGCGCTGAGAGGAGACAGAATAACACGCTCTCGTTCCCGCTCCAGGTTCCTGCGTCGTCGTGGCGGTCCGTACAAGACCGACGCCGTCACGGACTTGAGCCGCTGGAGGCTGAGGAACGAGGAGGGCCGGCAGACCTGGAGCTTTTCACGAGACGAGGAGCGAGAGCAGAGCGCGTTAGAGGCGCATTCGCTCGGACTCGACACGGTGAGACGGGACAGACATTCTGCATTTGTCCTCTACACGTGCTCTTGTGCCTTTGCGTTGGCGTTTCATGTTTTTAGAACTAAAAATAATATATCTATGTAACACTTTCTCTCAGTCAGGCGTTCCCTCATTAGGATTTGTGTTAGCGCTCCATCTACTGGCAGCAGAGGGAATTACCACAGGGAAATAAACAAAAGCTAGCTTGCCCCGACATGCTAATGTAAACACACAGTTGTAATGAAGGTGATTTGAGTCATTTATGAACTTAAGTCCATGTTTAGTCCTGACTCTGGCACCAGCAGGAGGCCGGTCCATGTTTAGTCCTGACTGGCACCAGCAGGAGGCCGGTCCATGTTTAGTCCTGACTCTGCACAGCAGGAGGCCGGCCCGTGTTCAGTCCTGGCTCAGGCACCAGCAGGAGGCCGGTCCATATTCAGTCCTGGCTCTGGCACCAGCAGGAGGCCGGTCCATGTTTAGTCCTGACTGGCACCAGCAGGAGGCTGGTCCATGTTTAGTCCTGGCTCTGGCACCAGCAGAGGCCGGTCCGTGTTCAGTCCTGGCTCTGCACCAGCAGGAGGCGGTCCATGTTTAGTCCTGACTCTGGCACCAGCAGGAGGCCGGTCCGTGTTCAGTCCTGGCTCTGCACCAGCAGGAGGCCGGTCCGTTGTCAGTCCTGGCTCTGGCACCAGCAGGAGGCCGGTCCGTGTTCAGTCCTGGCTCTTGCACCAGCAGGAGGCCGGTCCGTGTTCAGTCTGGCTCTGCACCAGCAGGAGCCGGTCCGTGTTTCAGTCCTGGCTCTGGCACCAGCAGGAGGCCGGTCCGTGTTCAGTCCTGGCTCTGGCACCAGCAGGAGGCCGGTCCGTGTTCAGTTCTGGCTCGGGCACCAGCAGGAGGCCGGTCCGTGTTCAGTCCTGGCTCTGGCACCAGCAGGAGGCCGGTCCGTGCTTGTATAACGGCTCTTGTGTGTTTCAGAGCCGGTTCGTGCCTGACTCAGCTCCAGCTCTCTCGGCTCTGGACTCGGCTCTCAAAGGAATGACCTTCTACAAACTCCTCCAGGCCGAAGACGGACACTGGGCTGGAGACTACGGCGGGCCGCTCTTTCTGCTCCCAGGTACACAATGCACGCGCGGTGGCAGAGTGGTTAGTGTGTCTTCACAGATGCTGTCCCTGGCCTTTAATACAGTCGAAACAGAATATCTTCGCATTTCATCTCATACTTTTTTTACGTACTTTGGTGATATTTGTACTGTATTGTCTTTGATATCGATGTCAGCGCTGCAGGATTAAATCGTAATCAAATCGAAATGTTAACGGACGCGATTAGCAATTAGAAGTGCATGAATTCCCTCCAAAAACGACAAAATATCCTGTTTTATTCTGCATGAAACTGATCCAAACATATCCTGATTATTTGTATTCGTTTGTCAGTTCTTTGTTGTTGTTTTTTCAGTTCTCCAGAGAATGTTTAAAAATGTCAACCAATCTTATTATTAAAACATAAATTGCAAAGTTGTTTTTAATGCGCTCAATAAATAAACTTTAATTAAACTTTACGAAAGAGGCCTGAGAATAATGATACGCGTTGTAACATAAAACACATTTGTTATTGTTTTTCTAACTCTGCTCTGATATATTTTTTATTTTTAGGTGTTTATTGATTAAATGTACCAGAAAAGGCTGTTTTTCATCACTTTTTTGGTTCAAATTGTCTCCGTAAAAACAACATTTGATTAAAGAAACATGGAAGCGCAAGAGTCAAACGTCAAATAGCTGTGTGCAAAAGCGATAATAATAAAAAATAATAATAATTAAGCCTTACTTATAAACGTGTAACTATTAAAACATTCAAGATGAAGTTAATCTCTAATTATTGATCAGCGTAATCGTTGTCTGAACTGCAGAGACTCTAAAACATGTACATTTTGGAACAAATGCGTGGCAATTTTCAAATCAAAATGTCAAAAAAAAAAGTATATAAAATCTGTAATTTTCTGTTCATTTTTGCAGCTTTCATTCATTTGTCTTGTTCAAACCCTTCTCTGTCGGACATTGTGACGTTAACTACTTTTGAAACAGTTTTTACAACATTTAGACAAACTAAAGCCGTAATTTTCACATGTGAGATATTTGTAAAACTGTTCTATTTTTATGGTTTTTGTTTTTTAGCTTTCTTTTCATTATTTTTTATCTTCTGCAAATTATGTATACGCTTGTTTTTGTGTTTTTATTTTTATTTATTTTTTATTTTTTTGTGAAAATGAGTTTTATTAGCAATACATTTAGAATATTAAAACGCAAATATAGTATAATTCCAATATCATTTAGGAATACACCTTTAGTAAAACCGTATTCAATGACAGAAAACTCATTCATTCAATATTTGTAACTTTTTAAAATGATTTATTGTTATTTAAGACGTCATAGTAGAAATAATAGTTTTGCCGTCCATAACAATAATCGCATTTGCCGAAACCTCCTCGATTTGGTTAAACACGTCGTCTTTTTCTGAGGTTTGTCGTGAATACACTCTTCGTAATTGCACCACTTTTGCCTCCGTTGGGCAGTTTAAATGTGCGCGATCGTTTGACTCGTTTGGTCCGTCCGCAGGTTTGTTGATCGCTTGTCACGTGGCTAAAATCCCATTGGCCGAGGAGTGGAGGAAGGAGATGGTGCGGTATCTGCGGTCGGTGCAGCTGGAGGACGGCGGCTGGGGGCTGTACGTTTCCCCCCCACACACACACACTCTGTCACTGCACTCAAATCGCGCACTTGCGTTTACATTTGTCCCCCCCCATCTCTCTTCCGCTCGCAGACACATTGAAGACAAGTCCACCGTTTTCGGCACGGCCCTGAGCTACGCGTCCCTGAGGATCCTGGGCGTCGGTCCGGATGATCCAGATCTGGTCCGGGCCAGGAACAACCTCCATGGCAAAGGTTTGGAAATGCGAGTTCAGGGGTTTCCGCGGAGTGTTAAAAAGCATTAAAGGTCATTACGTGGATTTGGGCTGAAACAAGGACGACGGGCTTGTTCGCATTCAATCCAGGTGAGAAATGACTTATTAAGATACAGGGGCATTGTTGGAAAGCTAGATTTTCTTCACAAAACGTTCATTGCGTTCATTTCATGCCACGGTGTAACCCAAAAGAGCAATACAGGGCAATAAAGTACAAAAAATGAGAATAAAAACAATAAAATAATGCTTGGAACATTAATATTAAGTTGGTATAACAGCAAAATGCTTGAATTTTCCCAATTTTACAGTAAAAAGTACTACTTTTTGTTGTTTGGACCAACTAGGGGGGCCAACAAAGATTGGTCTGTTGGCCACATTTGGCCCCTGGGCCGTAGTTTGGACATGCCTGGATTAGAGTAACGATTTCAAATTTGTAGATGTTTTTTTACTGGTTAAAATATGTCCATTGTAATTCTTTGTAACAGTTTGTGTGGTTTGCGGTAGGTGGCGCTGTGGGGATCCCGTCGTGGGGGAAGTTCTGGTTGGCCATTTTGAACGTGTACAGCTGGGACGGACTCAACACGCTGCTGCCCGAGATGTGGTGAGCGTGGTTCACGTCCGGGTTCGTTTAGTTCTCGTGTGTCTGCAGCTGCTTTGGGTTCATTTACTTCAAACACGACACACTGTTTGAGCATTGATTCACCGATTAAAGCTGCACTGCGTCACTTCTTAGTGTTTCACAGGACGGCGTTTACATGAGCAGTATTGCTTTATTACGTATATTCTGTTGGTCAAAAATACCTTCCGTTTGTCCTCAGGCTGTTCCCGTCCTGGATGCCCGCTCACCCGTCCACGCTCTGGTGCCACTGTCGACAGGTTTATCTGCCCATGAGCTACTGCTACGCCGTGAGGCTACGGGCGGACGAGGACCCGCTGGTGCTCAGCCTTAGACAGGTACTGCTGCTACCACAGGAACTATAGGTGCTACTGCTGCTACCACAGGTACTACAGGTGCTACTGCTGCTACCACAGGTACTACAGGTGCTACTGCTGCTACCACAGGTACTACAGGTGCTACTGCTGCTACCACAGGTACTACAGGTGCTACTGCTACTACCACAGGTACTACAGGTGCTACTACAGGTGCTACTGCTACTACCACAGGTACCACAGGTGCTACTGCTACTATAGGTACTACAGGTGCCACTACTACTACAGGTGCTACAGGTACTGCTGCTACCACAGGTACTACAGGTACTACAGGTACTGCTGCTACCACAGGTACTACAGGTGCTACTGCTACTACAGGCTACTTACAGGTACTATAGGTACCTACTACTACAGGTGCTACAGGTACTGCTGCTACCACAGGTACTACAGGTACTACAGGTACTGCTGCTACCACAGGTACTACAGGTGCTACTGCTACTACAGGTACTACTGCAGGTGCTACTGCTACTACAGGTACTACAGGTACTACAGGTGCCACTACTACTACAGGTACTACAGGTACTACTGCAGGTGCTACTGCTACTACAGGTACTACAGGTTCTACTGCAGCTGCTACTGCTACTACAGGTACTACAGGTTCTACTGCAGCTGCTACTGCTACTACAGGTACTACTGCAGGTGCTACTGCTACTACAGGTGCTACTACAGGTTCTACTGCTACTACAGGTACTACTGCAGGTGCTACTGCTACTACAGGTACTACAGGTACTACTACAGGTGGCACTACAGGTACTGCTGCTACCACAGGTACTACAGGTGCTACTGCTGCTACAGGTACTACAGGTACTGCAGGTGCCACTACTACTTCAGGTGCTACAGGCACTGCTGCTACCACAGGTACTACAGGTGCTACTACAGGTGCTACTACAGGTGCTACTGTTACTACAGGTGCCACTACTACTACAGGTGCTACAGGTGCTACAGGTGCTACTGCTACTACAGGTACTACAGGTGCCACTACTACTACAGGTACTATAGGTGCTACTACTACTACTACTACTACAGGTGCTACTACTACTACTACGACTACAGGTACTACAGGTGCTACTGCTACTACTACAGGTGCTACTGCCACTACAGGTACTACAGGTGCTACTACAGGTGCTACTGCTACTACAGGTATTACAGGTGCTACTACAGGTACTACAGGTACTACTACAGGTGCTACTGCCACTACAGGTACTACAGGTGCTACTGCTACTACAGGTGCTACTGCTACTACAGGTATTACAGGTTCTACTACGGGTACTGCAGGTACTACAGGTGCTATTGCTACTACTACTAACCAACAGCTAACCCCTGCTTAGCTTCAGAGATCAGACAAAACTTGGCATCTTTAACGTAGATTAACAGTAGAAGAGGACAAGGTATTCTACCTCTGACACGTCAAACCACCGGGGGGCGCTATGGGATGATATTTAATCAATTTAGTCAATGTTTACAACTGAATAAATAAAATTCACAAACTAGGAATTTGCTTCTGTGATTTGATGCCGCATAAAACAATGAATAATAACAGTAAAATATGAAAAGGCATGCATAAAATATGGTGTTGAAAATAGACTTGATATAAATACAAATATACTTTAATATAGAATATAGTAAATTCTGAAGATTGTAGAAAAAAACAGACCTTTGCAACTTTTTCACTCTTCTACCTCTACTGGACGAATGAGGGATTACGTGGAGTTAAACTATGAAAATGATTTTATTTCCCCACATGTACCTCGGCTGTAGAGCTCCAGCGATGGAGACGATGAATGGATACATGTGGAGTGCACGTTTGGCTGCAGCGAAAAAGGCAATAACAAAGAAATGGAACAGGAACTGAGCCGACTGAAGGACTGGACCGATATAACGTCACACATTTACATCGTGGAAAAACACACTTTTACTCAAATTTAGATGGGTCATGTGACTTATCGTTTGTATTTAATTTCCCTTTCGATTTGGCTGTATTCTCTCTGGTCTTGTTCTGTTTGTTAACTTTCTTTTGTTAATGTTAAAACTTTAAATAAAAACATAAAATGATCTTGCTTTCCCCAGGAGCTGTACACGCAGGACTACGGCGCCATCCACTGGCCGTCTCAGAGGAACAACGTGGCCCCGTGTGACTTGTACACGCCTCACAGCGCTCTGCTCGACATCGCTTACAGTCAGTGTTTACTACTACTACTACTACTACTACTACGACAGATACTGCAGCGTGTGCCTAGCGTCTGTAAAGGACACGACAACTGTGCGCTCGGAACGTGCTCATTAACGCGCTCATTAACGCGCTCGTTAACGTGTGCTGCTGGTTTCAGTGTTCTTAAACGTGTACGAGGCCCACCACAGCTCCGCCCTCCGACAGAAGGCCGTGGACGAGCTGTACGACCACATTCAGGCCGACGACCGCTTCACCAAGTGCATCAGCATCGGACCGGTCGGTTTCTATCTAATGTCTAATTTTCCGAGGGGTCAAATATGCACTGAAAGAACTGTAACGAGATGACAAATCAGTCTATCCATAAAATAAGTCAAGAAGTAAAGAAATGTCTCAGTTAGCTTGAATTTAGCAACAGCGCGACCACATATTGCCATCTGCTGCACTGGCCCCCCCCCCGCTCCACTCAGAAACCCACCACAGTCCGTGACGCTTTGACCCTGCACATGCTCCGCTCTGTCTGAACCAGCATTCAAATTCATTCCAATATTTGAGTATTTAAACATATTAAAACGTAATGAAATGATATAAAATGCTCTAACGTTTGATTGTCAGAGCGGGGCTTCAATAATCTTAAAATGCGTCCAAATTCTCATTCTCATTGAACAGATATTTCCAAACCATAAATACCAAAACTATTTCCATACAATAAAGATTCTAATGCATTCAGAGTCTGAACAGGCGTGTCATAATTTAATGTCACATGATTCCATTTTTAGCGATAAGCATTTAATGTGAGCATAAACCGCATAATCCATCGTTCATTTGGATCGAGCAGGAGTTCAGTCTTCAGCACATACAATTCCATTAAAATAATCAATAAAGGAAATGAAGTCAAACAAATTGATAAAAAAACACACACAATATGGAATAAAACGGTTGAAAACACTGGCACCGAGGACATCTTTTAAAAGTGCGTTGAATTCATTAAAAGACGTTCCATAAGTTCCTCGCTCCGTGTTGACTCTGTGAGACTCTAAAATAAACTGTCCTGAACTCTTAATCAGAGAAAACTCCAGTGAGAGCTTTAGAAACAAACTAAAGGCAGAGCGTCACATCCTGAGCCTTAGAGCTGAGCCTTAGAGCTGAGCCTTAGAGCTGCACCTTAGAGCTGCACCTTAGAGCTGAACCTTAGAGCTGCGCCTTAGAGATGAACCTAGAGCTGGACCTTAGAGCTGAGCCTTAGAGCTGCGCCTTAGAGCTGCGCCTTAGAGGCGGCACCTTAGAGCTGAGCCTTAGAGCTGAGCTTAAGCTGAGCCTTAGAGCTGAGCCTTAGAGCTCAACTGACTTAGAGCTGAGCCTTAAGCTGAGCCTTAGAGCTGAGCCTTAGAGCTGAGCTTAGAGCTGCACCTTAGAGCTGAGCCTTAGAGCTGAGCTTAGAGCGGCACCTTAGAGCTGAGCCTTAGAGCTGCACCTTAGAGCTGCGCATTAGAGCTGCGCATTAGAAGCTGCGCATTAGAGCTGAGCCTTAGAGCTGAGCTCGAGCTGAGCCTCAGAGCTGAGCCTCAGAGCTGAGCCTCAGACTGCCTCAGAGCTGAGCCTTAGAGCTGAACCTCAGAGCTGAGCCTTAGAGCTGAGCCTTAGGCTGAGCCTTAGAGCTGCACCTTAGAGCTGCACCTTAGAGCCTGAACCTTAGAGCTGCGCCTTAGAGATGGAACCTTAGAGCTGGACCTTAGAGCTGAGCCTTAGAGCTGCGCCTTAGAGCTGCGCCTTAGAGCGGCACCTTAGACTGAGCTTAGAGCGTGAGCCTTAGAGCTGAGCTTAGAGCTGACCTTAGAGCTGCACCTTAGAGCTGAAGCCTTAGAGCTGAGCTAGAGCTGAGCCTTAGAGCTGAGCCTTAGAGCTGCACTTAGAGCTGAGCCTTAGAGCTGAGCCTTAGAGGCACCTTAGAGCTGAGCCTTAGAGCTGCACCTTAGAGCTGCGCATTAGAGCTGCGCATTAGAGCTGCGCATTAGAGCTGCGCATTAGCTAGCCTTAGAGCTGAGCCTCAGAGCTAGCCTCAAGCTGAGCTCAGAGCTGAGCCTCAGAGCTGAGCCTTAGAGCTGAGCCTTAGAGCTGAGCCTTAGAGCTGAGCCTTAGAGCTGAGCCTTAGAGCTGGACCTTAGAGCTGAGCCTAGAGCTGACCTTAGAGCTGAGCCTCAGAGCTGAATGATAGACTGTAGAATGCACATAAATAATATCATCATAATCCAGAACTGAGAGAAAAGTAGCCTGGATTAAATGTTTCAACATTTCTAAAGAAGAACGACTTTATTTTGAAGAAGAATGACAATCTGGTTTAAAGATTATTCGTCAGATCTTGTGTTTGTTGAAGGAGAGTTTATCATCGATCCAGAGGCTAAAGTATTTGTAATAGAGTACTTGTTCGATCACATTGACCAACAAGCGCGAGAATAGATTCATTTCATGGAGTCACGAGAGCATTTTGGAGAAAAGACACACATTTTGTTTACGTGAATTCATTAATAATGTTAAATGAACACAGTTTAGTTGGAGTGAAAATCCTCTTGAATGTTTTGAATCACTGTGCAGCAGGAGGCGGCTCTCGCACCATCTGCATACAAGTGGATGCGACTAGGCTTTGACTTTGCTTTCAAACAGTGCATGATTTAAACTGCACGAACATCACACAAGTCTTGAGTCTCTGGAATTGTCCTGATGGGATATGGAATAAGACCACTGGAGTGAAAATGGTCCAATCCAAGTTTAGTATTTTGGTCTGTTCTTTTCTTTACAGAGCGGTGTGCAAAACACCTTCAGAATCCACAGTCATATTGAGATCTAGGAAAGTAGAGCTGTTGACGAGTTCCTCGGTTTTTCCAATTTAATTACTTCACCAAGAGACAATATCCCCAATCTGGTGACCAACTTCTCTCCCTGCCAATGGAGTTGAGCAGACACCTCTAACCTACTGGTGTTGATCCCCCCAGGTTTCTTACACGTCCAAGTTCAATTCAGGACAATGGAAAAATAAGTTTATTTAGTACTTATTTTTATTTGAAGCTTTTGTCTTGTACAATCCGCTAGCGAGACTGCTTCCAGTGTGTCCAAGTGCGCGCTGCATCCCCCCTGCACATGCGACGTTACCTTCACACGAGGAGCGTCCCCCCAGCCACATGGCAGACGTACCGTTCAACACGAGGAGCGTCCCCAGCACATGCAGACGTTACCCTTCAACACGAGGAGCGTCCCCCCTGCCACATGCACGACTCGTTACCCTTCAACCCGAGGAGCGTCCCCCAACCACATGCAGACGTACCTCAACACGAGGAGCGTCCCCCCTGCCACATGCAGACGTTACCCTTCAACACGAGGAGGTCCCCCCCAGCCACATTGCAGACTTACCTTCACACGAGAGGCGTCCCCCAGCCACATGCAGACGTTACCCTTCAACACGAGGAGCGTCCCCCAGCCACATGCAGTACTTACCCTTCAACACGAGGAGCGTCCCCCAGCCACATGCAGACGTTCCCTTCAACACGAGGAGCGCCCCCCCACACGCAGACGTTACCCTTCAACACGAGGAGCGTCCCCCAGCCAACGCAGACGTTACCCTTCAACACGAGGAGCGTCCCCGCCAGCCCACATCAGAAACGGTTACCCTTCAACACGAGACGTCCCCCTGCCACATGCAGACGTTACCTTTCAACACGAGGAGCGTCCCCTCCTGCACATGCAGACGTTACCCTTCAACACAGAGCGTCCCCCTGCCACATGCAGACGTTACCCTTCAAACGAGGAGCGTCCCCCCCTGCCACATGCAGACATCTACCTTCACCGAGGACGCCCCCCGCCACATGCAGACGTTTACCACTCAAACACGAGGAGGTCCCCCCCTGCAATGCAGACGTTTACCCTACACGAGAGCGTCCCCCACATGCAACGTTACACCTCAAACACGAGGACGTCCCCCCCCACAACAGCGTTACCCCAACACTGAGACGTCCCCCCCAGCCACAGCCAGACGTTACCTTCAACACGCGACGTCCCAGCCACAAGCAACTTACACTTCAAACACGAGGAGCGTCCCAGCCACACACTAACGTACCCACACGAGACTCCCACGAGGCCACCACTGAACGTACCTCAACACGAAGCAGCGACCCCCCCACATCAGACACGCCAGAGAGCGCTGCGACTTACATCAATCACAAGGACGTCCCCCAGCCACATGCAGACGTACCTTCAACACGAGACTCGTCCCCAGCCACCATGCAGCTTACCTTCAACAACGAGAGAGCGTCCCCACCACATCAGACGTTACACTCAACACGAGGAGTCCCCCCCAGCCATACGACCGTACCAACTTCAACAACAGGAGCTCCCCAGCACAGCAGATTACGCTTGAACACATGAGCGTACGCCCCCAAGCACATGCAGACTACCCTTCAACACGGAGCGTCCCCCACCACAGCAGACGTTACCCTCAACCCAGGAGCGTCCCAGCACATGCAACGTACCCTTCAACACCGAGGAGCGTCTCCCCCAAGCCACATGCAGACTACGCCTTCAACACAGGACGTCCCCACACCACTATCAGAGTTACCACTTCCAATCCGAGACGTCCCCCACCACATGACAGACGTACCCCTTCAACACGGAGAGAATTCCCCCACCATGCAGACGTTACCCTTCACAGGAGCGTCCCCCCAGCCAATGAGACTGTACCTCAAACGAGTGACGATCCCCCAGCCACAGCAGACGTTACTTCAACACGAGGACGTCCCCCAGCACTGACAGAACTTACCTTCACACGAGCGACGCCCCACACAGACTACCTACATAGTACCTCCAGATCAGACTTTCCCTTCAACCGAGGAGCTCCCCAGCCAATGCAGACCTACCTTCAACACGAGGAGCGTCCCCCCAGCCACATGCAGACTTACCTTCAACACGAGGAGCGTCCCCCAGCCACATGCAGACGTTACCCTTCAACACGAGGAGCGTCACCCCCAGCCACTGCAGCGTACCCTCAACACGAGGAGCGTCCCCCAGACCACATTGCAGACGCTTTACCTTCAAACAACGAGGAGCGTCCCCCAGCCCACACGCAGACGTTACCCGTCAACACGAGGAGGCCCCACACACGCGACGTTACCCTTTCAACACGAGGAGCGTCGCCCAGCGCACACGCAACGATTACCCTAACACGAGGAGCGTCCCCCCAGCCACAGCAGACGTTTACCCTCAACACGAGGAGCGTCCCCCCAGCCACCACGCAGACGTTACCCTTCAACACGCAGAGCGTCCCCCCAGCCAAAGAGTTACCTCAACACGAGGAGGCGTCCCCCCAGCCACACGCAGACGTTACCCTTCAAGCACGAGGAGCGTCCGCCAGCCACACGCAGACGTTACCCTTCACACGAGGAGCGTTCCGCCCCAGGCCACACGCACGTTACCCTTCAACACGAGGAGGTCCCCCCAGCACACGCAAGACGTTACCCTTCAACACGAGAGCGTCCCCCGAGCCACACGCGACGTTACCCTTCAACACGAGGAGCGTCCCCCACAGCCACCACGCGCCAGACTGCGCTATCCTGATATCACCTCCACTTGAGGGGAGCGTGCGCGCCCAGTCGTCCACACGCAGACGAGTGTTCACCAGTACTATACATCAAAGGAGTGCGATGAAATTCATAATCCTCCCACATGTCGACCGCAGAACGTTACGTCCCTCAGCAACGATACAGAGTGTAGCGTATTTCCCGGCATCACCTCAAAGCCACACGAGATCGTTGAACCCTTCAGACGTTAGGAGCGCCCCCCACCACTAACGACAAGACTATGGTTTTACCTCTTTGCTAACACGAGGAAGTGATACAATACCTCACAGTCACTACGGAAAGACGTATGACCCTTCCATCACACTTGGCTAGAGCGACGGCCTCCTGCCCAGCGCCACACGCAGCACATCCTGTGTCCACGCGTATCAACACCGTAAGAAGTGCGTCCCCCCAGCCATCTCGTCAGACGTTACCCTTCACACGAGGAGCTGCGTCGGTTCCACCCTAGCCACATCCATCAGACTGTTACCCTTCTAACTATGCTAACTGAAGATTTCTGTCATTTGTTTTGGCGTCTGTGATTTCAGATCTCTAGACTCCGACTAAAATGCTGTGCGCTTAGTAGGTTTCGAGCGTCCTGCGTCTGCGGCTTTTTCTAGAGAGTCACCGTGTCCAGGATCCCGGATCGTAGTTCTCTGGTTCTGTAGTCCCTTTGACCTGTGTGGATATTATCTTTTTGCTTTTTAGTAATTCTCGCTCCTAGGTATTTATTGTTGTTGTTGCCGTTGTGATTAGCGCCTTTATTTTATAATGTGGTACATATGGCGCCGTTTGCGTAGATTGCTGTAGTATGTGTGCCACAATGGTTTTAATGTTGGAATGATTATTGAACAGGAAGCTGGAGCGACATGGTCTGGATGGGATGTAATAAATTTTCGAGTGCAGTGAAGTGGATGTTACTTCTATTTTACAATTACAAGTAATTAAAAAATTCAGTTTAAGGGCCTTTCCTTTTTTTATATACCGAAACGTCATAAAAAACTATAGTATAAAAAAACATCAAAACTGTTCTATGATTAGACATTTACACAATTTTTTTTACTTAATACATTTTTTGTTATATTTTTATATCATTATTTATTTTTTAATTGTTTGCTATAAACCAGATGGATTTAAACCATAAAAATATAATTTATTTACCATAAAAACAGAATTCATTTTACTGTTAAAACACAAACTTTTGTTCACAAAAAAAAATAAAAAAAAAACAGAACATTTTCTATCATTTTTTTTTAGCTCCACGGATAAGACCACCTTTATCTTGTCCCACAATGGGAACAAAGCGCTACAGAGAAAGCAGATTATGCACTGTATAAATAATAAAAAACAGACTACAGAAAAAAAGTTTTATGTTTGTCTTATTACAGAAAATATTGCACAGCGATTGATGACTTATTGAACTTAAATTAAAAACAAAAAAAGAGAATAACTTTCTTTATGTACGTGAGGCGTTGGCAGGGCACAAACGGCTCTCAGCTCTGGGACACTTGTTTTGCAGTTCAGGCTTTTCTTGAGGTGATTAAATGTCTCATACAGTTTACTCTTTCATCATTGTAACGTTCATCCTTTACATTTCCCTTTCTCAGGCTGGAGCTCAGGACGAACCTTCATTAACAGAATGTCTGAAAAAGGCTCATCACTTCCTCGACGTCACTCAGGTAAAAAAGAGAGAACGGTTTCATTTTGCAGTAACTTTGGGCTTATGATGTATTTCTTGATGATTTTCCACAGATCCCTGAAAATCCTCCTGAATACAAGAAGTACTACAGGCAAATGAACAAGGTACAAAGTATTCATGTTTGCAGAAGAGTTTAGGGGCGTGATTTGGTCCTTTACAGACACAAACAAAAAGGAAAAAGATGTTTATACACTTTTACTATTGTGTTTTATCTCATTTGTTCATTGATTAATCACGACTAAACAATTTTTGATATCATCTTCAACTAATTTAGTGATAGAATGCTCGTTGTCTGGGCTACACACAGACTATAAAACAGGTCCTGAGAGAAGAGAGTTTTATGGCTCTGGAAAAAGCTATAGTTATTTCAAAAAGACAGAGGAAACATGTGTAATTAATGTTTTTATCGGTAAATGTACTCGAGCAGTGTAATCTTAGCTTCATCTGTGTCAAATTGAGCAAAAATCTGATATTTACCGCCATTTTGTGCCCTTGACATATTTAAATGCATAATGTTCCTTACTGTGTGTTGTCCCTTTACAAATGAATAAGAAATATATAAGAAAAATAAATCGATTAGCAAAATAATCGTTACTTTCTGCCCAAATTTGTTGATTTAATTGGAGGTTATCATTGAAATGTTGACTGCACAATTGTTTTTCATTTCATGTACTGATATATTACATAGTTTACCACAGCTGATACTACAGTTTTTAACATTTTTCATGAAGAGAAAAGCAAACTGACTCAAATAGTGTGTTGTAAATAACTGTTCGTATTTTGATCTGATCTCAGTCAAACAGTGGAAATGTGTTTTGGTCCGTTAAACTTCTTTCAAACGTGTGTCCAGGGCGGTTTCCCGTTCAGCACCAGAGACTGTGGCTGGATCGTGGCCGACTGCACCGCCGAGGGGCTGAAGTCTGTGCTGCTGCTGCAGGACAAATGTGCCTTTATCTCTGATGCGCTGAGTGCGGAGCGGCTTCACGACGCCGTCAATGTGGTGAGTGGGACGCGCTGTGGCGAGGGGGACGCTCTGTGGCGAGGGGGGACGCGGTGTGGCGAGCAAGCAGGACACGGTGTGGCTAGCCGCGATGTGGTGAGCAAGTGGGATGCGGTGTGGCGAGCAAGCGGGACCTGATGTGGTGAGCATGCGGGACCTGAAGTGGCGAGCAAGCGGATAACGCGTGTGGCGGCAAGCGGGTACGTGTGGCGAGCAGCGGGAAAGCGTGTGGCGAGATAGCGGTGCGACGGTCTGGCGAGCAAGCGGGACGCGTGTGGCGAGCAAGCGGGACGCGGTGTGGCGAGCAGCGGTAACGGTGTGGTAGCGCGGATGTGGCGAGCAGTGGGATGCGGTGTGGCGGAGCTACGCGGGACCTATGATTGGAGAAGTGCATGCGGGACCTGAAGTGGCGAGCAAGCGGGAAACGGTGTGGCGAGATAGCAGGACGCGATGTGGCGAGCAAGTGGGACGCGATCTGGCTAGCGCGATTGGCGAGCAAGCGGGACACGGTGTGGCGAGCGGGACGCGAGCTCTGGGTGTTTAGTACATGTTCTGCAATTGTGATGCGTACCTGTCACTGACTAAAGTTCCTGGCTCTGAACAAACAAAAATAAATAAAAATGACGATAAATTGACCCTGAATCACTACATTTGACTAAGTATTTCATGCTTTCACTTTTACTTTCTCCTATATCTGTACTTTTACGTAAGTAGTAAAAATGAGCGTTTTTTTTTTTTAAGTAATCCTTCAAAAGTAGCACAGAACATGTTAAAATTGTCTTAGAATACACACCTCGGAGATTTTATTTTAGTCTAATTATCTTCTGATACTTAAAAGTTCAAGATAATATTTAAAAAATATACCTGTAGTTTTGTCCGTGTTGTCGTCGTGTCTCGTCGTTGCGTTTGGTCTGTGTCTCGTCCGTGTTTCGTCTGTTTGTTCCGTGTCTCGTGTGTCTCGTCCGTGTTTTCGTCCTGTGTTTTGTCGTGTTTTTGTCCTGGTTTCTCTGTGTCTCGTCCGTGTTTCATCTGTGTTTCGTCGTTCGTTTTCTCTTGTGTTTTCGTCTCGTTTTCATCTGTGGTTTCGTCCGTGTTTCTCTGTGTTTCGTCCGTGTTTCGTCGTGTTTTGCGCTTGTTGTTTCGCCTGTGGTCTCGTGTCCGTGTTTCGTCCGTGTTTCGTCGATGTTCGTCGTGTTATTCTCTGTGTCTACAGCTGCTGAGCATGAGAAATCCGGACGGAGGTTTTGCCACGTACGAAACCAAACGCGGAGGAAAACTGCTGGAGCTGCTCAACCCCTCGGAGGTGTTCGGTCAGTCTCACCGGACACTTAACGCGGGGTCAACACCGCAATCAGATTAACCGACACTCGTTATCCTGAACGTCGGTCAATCCGATTGGCTCTTATTGACCAATGATTTTCTCACTTTCTGTTTCTTAAATCAACAGTTTTCTAAAGCTCTGCGACGGCCGTTTGGGGTTTTGAGCAAAAATAAATGACGCGCTTTTTAGTTTTGAACACATTATCTTTGTTCTTGACTTGATGTGTGCAAAACGGCCAGCAGAGGGCGCATGGACCTGTGTTAAGTGGTTTAGATCAAAGAACAGCAGCGAGAGGCTTTGCAGTGAAGACAGTTGACGCTTTGAAATGCTCTTATTCTGACAAAGATGAACGCTTTAATCAAAAAGACTGATTGTGCCGCCGCGTCGGTCTCGACCTTCTAAAACGGGCCCTTTTGTGTTTCCACAGGCGACATAATGATCGACTACACGTATGTGGAGTGCACCTCAGCCGTGATTCAGGCCCTGAGCCACTTCCACCACAAACATCCTCATCACAGAACTCAGGAGATCAGGTACGAACGGGATCTGTTCGAACAAGTGGACTTTCTCTCCGTTTAAACCGCGAGCTAACATTGTCCCTTCACCACAAACACAGCCGGAGTTGTGTTTATCCTTCGCCCGCGCTCGTTGCGTTAATCCCGTTTGCGAGCTCGTCTTCACAGTTTGCAGATTTGTGACGTCGAAGGCAGAGATCTTGTTTTTTTAAGTCCGTAAATCGTCACAGGATTTGTTCCTACCGCGTGCTTGTGTTAGCATGTCGGGGCCGAGCTAGCTTTTGTTTATTTTCCCTTCTGTAATTCCCTCTGCCGCCAGCAGATGGAGCGCAAACGCCAAATCCCGATGTGGGAAAGTCACGCGTGGTTTTCAGGATGAACATTGTTTTAAGCCAAAGCAAAGGAACAAGAACACGACGAATAATGCAGAACGTGTCCTTTAATCTAATGTTCTAAAGGTTCCGTGTTGTGCAGGTCGACTCTCTCAGAAGGACTGGATTACTGCCGGAGGGTTCAGAGGTCGGACGGATCCTGGGAGGGGTGCGTAAATCACGGCGTTGTCACTGTTCGGTCGTAAGTCAAAGAAAAGCAAAGTGTTTGAAACGTAAATGTGTTTGTGTCGCTTGTGTCGCTTGTGTCGTTAGGTCGTGGGGCGTGTGCTTCACGTACGGGACGTGGTTTGGTCTGGAAGCCTTCGCCTGTCTGGGTCACGTGTATCAGGACGGGTGAGCCACCAACAACTTGTCAATCATCAACTTTATGTATTCATTATAGAGTTTGAAAATGACAGAACTTCAGAAATCAGTCCAGGGTTGAAATGAAAACTCACATTTCAGTCTTCTGATGCATTCGACTCAACTACTCTTACTTTAAAGATGCACTGTGTCACTTTTCTGGTGGAGGGTCCAGAGAGATATTATTTGTCATGAATGCTTTATTAGTTTGTGTCATAGCCTTTAAGATCTAGAAAAATTAATAAAAAGGCATGTCACAATAAATATTTATCCTTCAATAAATGAAAACTGGAACAATATTTTTGGAGCTCAATATTTAGCATATTTTATTTGCACAAGGGCGAAATTATTTTTTGTCGTAAACTCTAAGACAGGGCTAATCAACTTAATTTTCCTGAGGGCCAAGGCCCCTGGGCCAGAGGTGCACAACACCCACTGTAACAAATGTTTGGGTCGCACAAAATATCCCCAACACATTGTAGAAAAAGATTCAGTTGTATCATCTGGACTGTTTAGAAAAATAAAACGTCTCGACTCTCATCCAAGAGTCATTCTCAATAAGTGAAACAAGTCTGAGAACTCAGGTTTATATCCTACTCTGTGTAAGCCCTGCCCACAGGGCGGGACCTCCTGATAAAAACCAGTAAACAAGATTATTATATATATTTTATATTTGGAAGATGGGTCGTGGGCTGGATTAAATTGCCTGGAGGGCCTGATTCGGCCCCCGGGCCGTATGTTGAATAGCCCTGCTCTAAGATCTGAACTTTAGAGAGTCGAATAAGTAACTTCTATTGAAAATGTTATGATACAAATGAAGTCTTTCACGGCTTTGTATTTTGCTCACGTTTAGAAGCGTTTGCTGGGATTCTGTGACATCATCGTTTGAATATTACCGTAGAATGTAGAAGTATTTCACATCCTTTCCTCCGCCTCTCTCAGCGGCTCCTGTCCGGAGGTGGAGTCGGCGTGCGGGTTCCTCTTGTCCCAGCAGATGGAGGGCGGGGGCTGGGGGGAGGACTTTGAGTCGTGTGAACAGAGGAGATACGTCCAGAGCTCCGAGCCACAGATCCACAACACCTGCTGGGCTCTGCTGGGCCTCATGGCTGTCCGGTAACCACGGCAAACACACAGGATGCAAAACGAAAGTTACAAACGTGATGCGGTTCTGTGACTCGCCCTGGACAGTGGAGATGAAACTGAATCGACCCACCTCTGTTTTAACCCCGTTCTAACACCGCTCCCTCGTCATCTTCATTCACTTTGTTTCATGAATCCTGTTTACGAGCTCGTCTTCTCCGCTCCTTCTCTGAGCCTCATAAAACACTCCTCAAATGTCGAGATCTGGAGGTCTGTTTTTAACTCCATAGATCATCACAGACTCAAATCACCTTCTTTACAACTGTGCGCTCACATTAGCTAGCGTTTGTTTATTTCCCCATGGTAATTCCCTCTGCTTCCAGTAGAAGGAGCGCTAACACCAAATCCTGATGAGGGAACGCCTGACTGAAAGTACATACAGTAACATGGCATGCCGAAGTGAAGAAACTGGAGCAAGTTTAAAGGACAATAACAACGGTTTGTGATTGGAGGATTTGTCTGTTTCAGGCATCCGAACACCGAGGTCATCGAGAGAGGAATCCAACTGCTCATCGACAAACAGATGCCCAACGGGGACTGGCCTCAGGTGAACGCCGACGTGAACGCCGACGTTCACGCCGGCGTGAACGTCGGCGTGAACATGAACAACGACATGGACATGACTACAAAGTCCTGCTTTAGTCCTGCTTTAATCTGGCTTTACTCCGGCTGTAGTCCTGCTTTAGACCTGCTTTAGTCCTGCTTTAGTCCTGCTGTAGTCCTGCTTTAGTCCTGCTGTAGTCCTGCTGTAGTCCTGCTTTAGTCCTGCTGTAGTCCTGCTTTAGTCCTGCTGTAGTCCTGCTGTAGTCCGGCTGTAGTCCGGCTGTAGTCCGGCTGTAGTCCTGCTGTAGTCCTGCTGTAGTCCTGCTTTAGTCCGGCTATAGTCCTGCTTTAGACCTGCTTTAGAACTGCTGTAATCCGACTGTAGTCCTGCTGTAGACCTGCTGTAGACCTGCTGTAGTCCGGCTGTAGTCCGGCTGTAGACCTGCTGTAGTCCGGCTGTAGACCTGCTGTAGTCCGGCTGTAGTCCGGCTGTAGTCCTGCTGTAGTCCTGCTGTAGTCCGGCTGTAGTCCTGCTGTAGTCCTGCTTTAGTCCGGCTGTAGTCCGGCTGTAGTCCTGTTGTAATCCCGGTTCTGTCCACTTGAAGCCCTGTATTGGCCTCTGACACCTTCATCCCTGCACTCTTCTGTCTTCCTCAGGAGAACATCGCCGGCGTCTTCAACAAATCCTGCGCCATCAGCTACAGCTCGTACAGAAACGTCTTCCCCGTCTGGACCCTGGGACGGTTTTCCTCCCTGTTCCCGTCGTCTCCTCTCGCCGGGGGAAAAGCAAACGGGAACAACGAGTGACGCTAGAGTGACACTCTGACTGACGCTAATCCGAAACAAGGACGCTAATCCGAAACAAGGACCCTGGGGGGGGGAAAAACGCGCAATTAAAAGATGTACGTTTTTGCCATGCGCCGTAATAATCCAAGAATAAATCATTTTCTATTCAAACGAATCGATTGTTTCTAGATTTGAGTTGTTTTGATTGTGATGTAGAATATTTCACTGGTTTCTTATCTTTTTCCTAACTTAAAATAACATAAAATAATCTAGTTTTAATTCCCAGTTTTGGAAAAGGGAAATGTTGGCAAATACTTTAACTTGGCGTAAGAAGTAAAGCAACAAGTCCGTCAAATATATAATAGAGTTTAAATGGTCCCAAATTAAGATTAATAATAAAAAATTAGCAGGTTTAGACATTGCGGCAAAAGTACTCGAGTACGCCTTTCAAAATGTACTTTAAGAATAAAATTTTAAAAAGTAACATTTTCTGATTGCGAAGGTTGATAAAGAATTGTCCATATTTTTTCAACAGCAATTTTGGTCACATTTTAATGTCACTTCCTGGTTTGACGTGAGCACAAATATGGCACAGCGGTTACCAAGCAACCAGACAGTAAACAAGGGCAAAAGAGTGACACAGCAGTTCTGATCTGACACACGATAACATGTTTCTTTTGTTGAGCGACGGTTTAAACTGTCAGTTAAGTGTCAGTTAAGTGTCAACCGTCTCTGTGTCGCACGCTGATGACATCACAGAGGGATTCAGCTCTACTTCCTGTCATTTTGAACTCTTACATTTCAAACTGTCTTCACAAACTGCAACTTGACTGACGTAAAACCGTGATAAACATTTACCACAAAAAAGATTCTTCCAAAATGAAAATTGAATTTATTTAGCTTACAAAAATGTGTGAAAAATAATTATTTAAACAATGGATAAAACAGAGGGTTCAGAGGATGAGTCCAGATGAACGTAGGCCGTGTCCACACGTGTCTGATTAAACGCATATATTTTTCTACGGTTTGACCTGTCGTCCGCACAGAACCGGAGGATTATGCTCTTGAAAACGGGGCTTTTGGAAAACTCCGGCCAAAGTGAAGAAACTCCGGTTTTGTGTTTGCGTGTGGACGTGGGTAAACGCCGCTTTAAGGTCCCAAGCGTCACTATCTGACAATGACCGAGTACACACGTGTTTACGCCAGTGGACAACGTGGATCCTTTGAGAAGTGTGTTACTTTTGATTGTGCGAGTGCGGCGCGCGGGACGAGTGCGGCGAGAACGAGTGCGGCGCGGTAAACACGGTCAACTATTGGTCTGACATGTTCATGACCGCGTTCAAGAGCGCGATTATACGGGTTTGTGTGGACGGACATGTATTTAAAAAAAATGATGTGTGTACGCAGTACTTTTTATTTAAAACGAAGGACGGCGATCATGCGTTTATAATATATAATACGTGTGTACAGGGCCGTAGAACAAAGACAGCAGGGCTCAGATGGAGGAGGGGACGGAGGCCAAAGATGGCCTCTTCCTGCTGCAGCCACGCCTCCAGGTAGAGCCTTCTCCCATATATAGTCATCTTTGGGTTGGCCACTAGATGGAGACAACTCAAATAGTAATTAGACACATTTAAAGCAAAATGTCCTGTTTTGGCTCCAACACAGTTCTTAGACTTAAGAATTATACTATTTATATTATTTAACCTTGTATTAAAGCTGCAGGATGTCACTTATCTGGGAGAGTTAAGATGTTACTGTTTAGCCTGGAATGTTTCACACTACAGCATTAATTTGGTCATCTCACATTAATCCAATTATGTGTTTTTAGTGCTTCTTGTAATCCCTTTAAACCTGTATTCTGGGCTCGCCTCTCCACAGATCTGACTTGTAACGTGGTCAGATGGTGTCGCCTGCTCGTCTCCATGGAGATAGATATGTTTAATACCAAAGCGGAGTCGCAGTTTGGTGAGGCCTCTGCTCGTCCTGTTTTAGTCTGGGTTTGGGTCCTTATCGTGGATTATCTTTTGAAAATAGCGATCATTCCTTCTTCATCAGATCTTTTCAAACGCGCGTGTCAAACGAAGACGAGTGCAGCACAGGTTTGGGACTGAAAACCGGTTTAGGAGCCGAGAACAATAGGTCCAAAGGTCAACGAGTGTGAAAGAACAAACCTGTTTTCAGCAATCTGTGACCGCCCGTTAGAGGTAAGATCGGGCCTGAAAAATCCAGCCCGACCCGACCCGGGCCCACGGGCATTAGAGCCCAACCCGGCCCGAGCCCGACCAATTAACTTGATTTGCCCGAGCTCGAAGCAAACCCGAAATTTCAATTTATCCCATAGTATTTTTGGCAGAAAAAAACGCAAGATTTCTTAAAGTTAAAATAATCTACATATTTTTATGATCATGATTAAATGCATTTGCACAACGAAATAACGCTGGAACACAGAATAAGAGGATAAAGAGAGTGAAAGAGAGATCTTGATGCGCACTCGCTTCATTACGCGGAGAAAATACTGCAGCCCCTGCACCACCGCGGCGCGTGTTGTCCTCTTCAGTTCCCCTGTCTTAAGTTTCTCCTTGACTTCTTGCTGCTCCATATCGGGGAGACCTGAACAACAAAATAGATGCGGACGACATTCACGTCAGGAGATTACATTCACGTCACGTGCCCAAAGCGTGCCCAGGCTCTGCGCTTCCTGTTTAGTAATAATTATACAGCAATTACCTGACAGCCCCTTCTCTGTTTTAACCAAATTATTTATTTATAACAAGTATTCCTTAGTTTAGTATCCACACATCGTTTTAGTATACATTTTTATAAACATATATTTATTAAAAAACCGCCCGTACCAATACGACCAACGACAGGCGAAACGCTACCTCATCATCACAGGGATTAGTCCTGGTTTAGTTCTGGTTTAGACCTGGTTTAGATCTGGTTTAGACCTGGTTTAGACCTGGTTTAGCCCTGGTTTAGACCTGGTTTAGCCCTGGTTTAGATCTGGTTTAGACCTGGTTTAGACCTGGTTTAGCCCTGCTTTAGATCTGGTTTAGACCTGGTTTAGATCTGGTTTAGACCTGGTTTAGACCTGGTTTAGACCTGGTTTAGACCTGGTTTAGACCTGGTTTAGTCCTGGTTTAGCCCTGGTTTAGCCCTGGTTTAGCCCTGTTTTAGGCCTGGTTTGGACCTAGATTAGACCTGTATTAGACCTGGTTTAGATCTGGTTTAGATCTGGTTTAGTCCTGGTTTAGACCTGGTTTAGACCTGGTTTAGACCTGGTTTGGACCTAGATTAGACCTGTATTAGAGCCGGTTTAGACCTGGTTTAGATCTGGTTTGAACCTAGATTTAACCTGGTTTAAATCTGGTTTAGACCTGGTTTAGATCTGGTTTAGTCCTGGTTTAGTCCTGGTTTAGATCTGGTTTAGTCCTGGTTTAGACCTGGTTTAGCCCTGGTTTAGACCTGGTTTGGACCTGGATTAGACCTGGTTTAGTCCTGGTTTAGTCCTGGTTTAGCCTTGGTTTAGACCTGGTTTAGAAATGATTTGAACCTAGATTTAACCTGGTTTACTCCTGGTTTAGACCTAGTTTAGACCTGGTTTGGACCTGTTTTGGACCTAGATTAGACCTGTATTAGAGCTGGTTTAGACCTGGTTTGGATCTGGTTTGTACCTAGATGTAACCTGGTTTAGTCCTGGTTTAGATCTGGTTTAGACCTGGTTTAGATCTGGTTTAGTCCTGGTTTAGATCTGGTTTAGACATGGTTTAGATCTGGTTTAGACCTGGTTTAGATCTGGTTTGAACCTAGATGTAACCTGGTTTAGTCCTGGTTTAGACCTGGTTTAGACCTGGTTTAGATCTGGTTTAGTCCTGGTTTAGATCTGGTTTAGACCTGGTTTAGATCTGGTTTAGTCCTGGTTTAGCCCTGGTTTAGTCCTGTTTTAGCCCTGGTTTGGACCTAGATTAGACCTGTATTAGACCTGGTTTAGACCTGGTTTAGACCTGGTTTGGACCTGGATTAGACCTGGATTAGTTCCCCTCCTTGAACTGACACCTTAACGTGGTGGAGGGGTTTGAGCGCCTGAATGATCTTAGGAGCTATGTTGTCCGGGGCTTCAAGCCCCTGGTAGGGTCTCCCAAGGCAAGCAGGTCCTGGGTGACGGGTCAGACAAAGATTGGTTCACAAAGCCCCCTATGATGGAAAAAAAAACAAGGCCAGTTACGTCGCCCGGACTGGCGTTACCGAGGCCCCACCCTGGAGCCAGGCCTGGGGTGTGTGCTCGACGGCGAGCGCCTGGTGGCCGGGCCTTTCCCCACGGGGCCCGGCCGGGTGCAACCCGAACGAGTGACGTGGGGCCGTCCTCCCGTGGACCCACCACCTGCGGGAGGATCCGTAAGGGGCTGGTGCAGAGGGATATGTTGGGAACGTCTCCAGGTGGGTGGGGAGTCCCTGCCCCAAGTGGAGGAGTTCAAGTATCTCGGGGTCTTGTTCACGAGTGAGGGAAGGATGGAGCGTGAGATTGACAGGCGGATCGGTGTAGCGTCTGCAGTGATGCGGTCGCTGCATCGTGCATTCGGACTGTTGTGGTAAAGAAGGAGCTGAGTCGAAACACAAAGCTCTCGATTTACCGCTCAATCTACGTTCCTACCCTCACCTATGGGGTCATGAGCTTTGGGTAGTGACCGAAAGGACAAGATCGCGGATACAAGCGGTCGAAATGAGTTTCCTCCGCAGGGTGGCTGGGCGCTCCCTTAGAGATAGGGTGAGGAGCTCAGTCACACGGGAGGAGCTCGGAGTAGAGCCGCTGCTCCTCCACGTCGAGAGGAGCCAGCTGAGGTGGCTCGGGCATCTGTTCCGGATGCCTCCTGGACGCCTCCCTAGGGAGGTGTTTCGGGCATGTCCCACCGGGAGGAGGCCCCGGGGAAGACCCAGGACACGCTGGAGGGACTATGTCTCTCGGCTGGCCTGGGAACGGCTCCGGAACCTCCCGGAGGAGTTGGAGGAAGTGTCTGGGGATAAGGAAGTCTGGGAGTCCCTGCTTAGACTGCTGCCCCCGCGACCCGGCCCCGGATAAAGCGGAAGAAGATGGATGGATGGATGGATAGATAGACCTGGATTAGAGCTGGTTTAGAGCTGGTTAAGACCTGGTTTAGTCCTGGTTTAGATCTGGTTTAGACCTGATTTGAACCTAGATTTAACCTGGTTTAGTTCTGGTTTAGACCTGGTTTAGACCTGGCTTGGACCTGGTTGGACCTAGATTAGACCTGTATTAGAGCTGGTTTAGACCTGGTTTAGACCTGGTTTAGACCTGGTTTAGACCTGGTTTGAACACTAGATTTAACCGGGTGATGGGCCTAAAATCTACACAAACACATATTAAACACAAACAGAGAAGAAAGACAAGGGAATCAGAATAGTTTTCTCCGGAGGAGGACGAGGGGCAGGGATCCTTCCAGTTCCATCTGCCGCTGCTTCCTAAAGCATTCCCATCCACCTTCCTCTTTTATTAAAAATAAGGGACGCCCTGTTACATGATCAGCTTCGCCCTAACAGAGAGAGGGAACACATGGCGACAGCTGTACACCCAAAATTACTCATCCATTGCCTGTTGGACTCTGGTTGACCCTAGGTTACCAGCAAATCATCTTGAGTGGTAGTTCCTTGCCTTTCGTACAGGTCATCAGTTCAAACGTCCAACAGGCATCAGCAGTTTTACGTCTGCAAACATAGTCTCACAAGCAGTTTATTAAGCACACAAAATTCATACAATAATAAGGAATGTATCAAAGAAAGATAAAATCTTTACAATTATTCCAACATTTCCTCCTGTTTATCATATCTTTTATGCATCACCTTTCAACCTCTCCACAGTGAGTTTTTCAGTTGCAGAATCATATTTTTCTTACACTCTTTCTTACACACGATTTCTTGGAACTTTTAGGAAGAGCACCTTCAGGATTCTTCTCATCATCACTGCCAGCCAATAAATGCATCTGCACCGCCTTAATCATCAGGTGGTGAGAGAGCAGTGGAAATTATTCTTTCTGAAAGAGATCTTATACATGGAATACAACAACATCCACACAATGTTAAAATAGCTACAAACACAGCAATTGACACCAGAAACAGACGAGACTATCGCTTTGTATTTGCCAAACACGTTCAACCAGTTTTTCCCAGAGAGTATGAGTCTACTCCTGACTGCTCTTTCATGCGCCGATTCATAGACCTCAGACCCTCATGGCCCTGGTCAGGCGTCCTTCTGTGGGCAGTATTGTTTGGAATGAACGTGTGCATTGATCCCCAAAGCGCTGAAATGACTCCGCCCCTTTCCACAGGGATCGTGTCTACAGCCAATCTGTTCTGTGATGACATCATAGATGATGCTGCGAGTTGCTCATGACCCGCTTCCAAAACCTTGCTGTGTGTAATTTTCAAGTTTCTGGACATTGTAGTGGATGAAATTGATTCCATCAATATTTTTGTTTGGTGTTATCCATATAAAAATACTCAAATCCAGAAGTTACTTGTTCTACCAATTATATTAATCTGAGATCCCTCTAGGCACTCCTATTACATCAATATAGGTTGGATCTTCTCTCCATGATAAAGAACGTTATTCTCCTCGTTTCCAGTCCTCAGGTGTAAACACTATGAGTTGCTGATATTACTTCATCAGCTGTAATTAGTAATACTAATGTGGTTAAAAGTAATGACACTAAAGCATTCCTAGGTAAACAGTCATACAGTTCATTTTTCTCCACACCACGACCATATGTCACTGCGTGACACAGGTTTAAAAACTTGATTCTGCAGTTTACAAATCCCTGACATTGTAATACATGTAACATTTTCCCGAGCTACATTTCACACATTTAAGTTCATCTTGCAGTTTCTCTCTTATTTCTTAGTTTTTATCACGCTTGAAATTTGCACTTGTGGTCTTTGTTGACAAACTGACACGCTTGATTTTAGCTCCTGTGGTGGTCTGGTTCAGTCATGTTCACAAGGTTGTTTCTGTGGACCAGGATCACAGAATCACAACACGTCAGTAGAAATAAAAACATACAAATATCTGTTGGGAGCCACTCTGGCTCTCTTCTCATTCTAAGACGGGGCATAGTTTATGATCTTTTTACAGTGCGTTAAATGTATCAAGGTACTTCTCTCAGCAATTTTTAACGCAGTAGGTGTTGTCAGAAGTACTTGAAATGGTCCTTCCCACTTAGGGGATTGCTAGTGCTTCTTCTTGACCACTCTGGATCATTACCCAGTCCCTCTGATTCCACTAATTCATCCTGTCCTGTGGAGAAGGAGTTGCTTCTCCTTCAAATTCAGGCATTATCTAACATTTTTCAAACATTTTAAAATATGGCCTTCCATACATTTTTTCAAAAGGAGTTAACCCTGAACACTTACAGTATTTAAGTAATTCTAAACATTGTGTCCCATGGTCTCCCCGTTTCTTCCATGCATTTCTTTGGTCTGTTTTTAATGTTCTGTTTGTCCTTTCCACGAGCCCTGCACTCTGAGGATGATAAGCACAGTAGTTCTTTAAATTTATACAAAATAATTGTCCCACTCTTGTTAATTACGTCATTTACAAAATCTGATCTAATTACTTTCAGATAATCCCATATCTAGGAATATTTCTTTCCACAGTGCTTTTGCCACTGTCAGAGCATCAGGATTCTTGGCAGGAAATATTTCTGTCCATTTAGAGAATGCATCTATTATTACTAACCAGTAATGTTTTCCTTCACTCTTATTTAATTGTATAAAGTCCTTCTATATTTCTTGAAATGGATATTTAATCTCTGGAATTTTTCCCTCTCTTAGGCCTAAATTACCTTGTGACTTGTATCTAGCACAGATAATACATGCTCTTACAAACATTTTTAGAGTAATTATTAAATCCTTAGGTGGTATATATTTGGTATATACTTAGTTTACTTGAATTACCATCCCTCCCTGTTGAGACATGTGTCATACCATGGCTCAATATTACTGCATATTCAAATACATTTTTAGGTAGGATGGGTTTATCGCGGGGTCATACATAGATGTCATCTTTCAGTGTTGCCCCTTTTCTTTTCCACATTTCCTGTTCTTGTTTTAAGCTTCGCTGCTGCATGTCTTTCAGAACACTTTTGTCTAAGTCTTGATCTGTAGAAACATGCGTCACATGTATTCGCTTACATGCTACTTCTTTAACTATCTTGTCTGCAAATGCATTTCCTTCTGACACAGGATCTTTCCCTGTTGTATGCGCTGAGCATTTGCAAATACTGTTCATTTGGAGAGTAGCTTGTACTGCTTCCAGTCACTCAGTGAGTAGCTTTGCATGCGTCACGGGTTTGCCTGTTGCAGTTACCATGCTTCTATTTTTCCAACGTTGTGCAAACACATGCATTGTCGAGAATGCATAGTGACTCTGTGTAGATTGTCACAATTTCGTTTTCCATCATTTTACAGGCTTCTGTTAATGCCACTAATCCTGCTGCTTGTGCAGAATAGGTTGAAGAGAGTGCTTTTCACTTGCAAACGTCTTCACTGGTCACTATGACATATGCAGTCTGCGTCTGTCCATTAAGTGTTTCACGAGATGAACCTTCTACAGATAGAATCAGTCCATCAGTAAAGGACATATTACTTAGGTCAGGTCTGCATTTAGTCAGCCGTTCAGCAAGTTCTCTGCAGTCATGTGGGTCTCCATCGTCCTCTCCCTTGTCAGTCCAAACTTTCCTATTTTAATTTTACCCCCTCTCTTTTGAGTACTTAACTCAAATCTTCTACTTATTATGAGCAGCGAGGACGAGAGCAAAAAACCTACTAAACATTCAAAACATTTATGCTTTGTCTGCTTTCACTTTTCCAAGCAGGCAAAAGTTCTCTTGTGGCCCCAATCGAAGCGATTAGGAAGACCACCTTTTGCTCTCCTCGGTCACCTCCCCTGATGACCTGAATAGCCTCCACTCATTCATTCATGAGTAACATTACATTTAGATACAAATTTATTCCCAAATATTAGACTGTTATACAATTGAATGAATCCCCAATTCTTTACTATGTGAGGATATTCATGTCACCGCACAAACCAAACATCCAAACATCATTATCACATCACATCATTCATTTCAATTTACTCCTTGTGAACCTCTATTTCCTATATATATATATATATATATATACTTGCATTTCATCTCCTTCTATTACGAACACTTTCGTCTGAATTTAATCTTTTGCTTCTCTTTTTCTTTTATCACTTTCTCTGCGTGTGCTGCATGTGTGATGTATTCCTCAAGAGTACTTGTTGTGAATCCAATGTAATGTTTTGACACGCAGGCTCTCATGCCTGATTTTCTGTTAGCATGGATTGCATTTTTTTATTCAATTGTTGTTTGTATGGCTATTGCTAATCACACGGTACATCTTGGAGTCCACTATGTGTTCTGAAAACTTTAGTCATTCGGTGTCTATATTCTTCAAATGGTTCGTCATCTCGTTGTTTAGTTCTATTAATTTCAGAATAGTTAGTTCTTCTTACAAATCTAGTTCGAATCCTAGCACACAACTCAATTCAATTCAATTCAATTTATTTTTTTGTAACGCCCAGAATCACAACAGTAGTTGCCTCGAGGGGCTACAGTGGAAAACAAAATAAACAGTGTTCATAAGGACTTGGAAATGTCCCAGCGTCCTGTGTCCTTAGACAGATGTCCCAAGCTCTCCCCGTCCTTAGACCCTCCTTCTCGGCCAGGAAAAACTACCAAACCTCTTTGGGAAAAAGAAGAAACCTGTAGGAGTTCCACAGCGAAGGAGTGATCCGACTGCCTCGGACGGAAAGGCAGACGCGCCTCAATTTGCAGATACACGGTGGAGCAAGACCCACTCAGGAGGAGAACCAATTCTTCGAGGCCGATGAAGAACCGTTCATATGGAGTAGAGACCGTTTCTCCAGGCAGATGAGGAGCATCTGGATCCACAGGTCCTCGATGTGCCTACTCCACTCCCGTCGGGGAAGTGGGAGAAGAAGAAGGAAAAGCGATGAACAAATTGCCAGTGAAATTAAATATTAAATATTGTTTGATAGAAAAGTAGTTGGAAACAGAGGATAGTGCTCAAGCTGCCATACTTCCCCCAGTATAGTTGCTCCTAGGGCAGCATAGCTGGGAACTATAGGTTTTTATGTCTGTTCCTAACTGGCCTGACCATAAGCCATTTTTTAATGAGGAACGTTTTAAGCCTGGTCTTAAATAAAGAGACTGTGTTGGCCTCTTTAACATGGACAGGAGCTGATTCCACAACACAGGAGCTTGGTAGCGAAACGCTCTACCTCCCTACTGTGCTTTTAGAGACTCTTGGGACCACCAGAAGTCCAGCATTTTGAGAGCGAAGTGCTCTGTTTGGATGATAAGGTACTATAGCCTCTTTGAGGTAGGATGGGGCCAGGTCATTTATGGCTTTGTAAGTCAGGAGGAGGATTTTGAATTTGATTCTAAACTCAACAGGAGCCAGTGAATAGACTCGAACACCGGCGTAATGGGCTCTTTTCTTTTAGTTCCTGTTAGTAATCTTGCTGCTGCATTTTGAACCAGTTGAAAGCTTTTTATGGTGCTTTTAGGGCACGCTGCGAGCAGGGAGTTACAGTAGTCTAATCTAGATGTTACAAAGGCATGGACAAGTCAGCATCGCTTTTAGGCAAGATTTTTCTGATTTTGGCTATATTACACGGATGGAAATAGGCTGTTTTACAGGCTTGATTTATGTGTGCTTTGAATGAGAGCTCTTGGTCAAATAAGACCAAGGTTTCTTACAGTGGAGCTGGAGGCCACACTGACGTTGTCCAGTGTGACTATCTGCTCAGATAAAGCGTCTCGTAGATGATTAGGGCCTAGTATGATGACCTCGGTTTTTTCAGGGTTAAGAAGCAGATAATTAAGTGTCATCCAGGTTTTTATATCCTTCACACAAGCACCAAGTCTGTCTGCTTGATCGGTCTGATCAGGTTTCATTGATAAATACAGCTGTGTGTCATCTGCAGAACAGTGGAAGTTAATGCTATGCTTTCTGATAATGTTACCTAACGGCAGCATATAAAGAGTAAACAGAATTGGACCGAGAACTGAACCCTGTGGCACACCGTAGGTTACTTTAACAAACATTAACATTAACTAACATTAACAAACTGGTACCTATCCGATAGGTAGGATTTAAACCAGCTGAGGGCGGGGCCTCTGACATCTACATCAGATTCTAACCTCTGCAGTAGAATGTTGTGGTCGATTGTGTCGAACGCTGCACTGAGGTCCAACAGAACCAGGATTGAGACCAGTCCATTGTCAGCAGCTAATAACAAATCATTTGTAACTTTAACTAGTGCAGTTTCAGTGCTGTGGTGGGATCTGAACCCTGACTGGCTAATAGTGGGAGTAGTTTCATCTAATTTATCTCTGATTGTTTTTTATTTTATCGTTAAAAAATAGAAGAAAATCATCAGAGCTGAGAGTAGCTGGGATTGAGGGCTCTACTGCGCTGTGACAGTTTATTAGCTTGGCTACAGTACTGAAAAGAAATCTAGTGTTATTTTTGTTGACTTCTATTAAATTTGAATAGTATCTGGTTTGGGCCTTATGCAGAGCCTGCTTATAGGACAGTAGGCAGACTTTCCATGCTTTTAGGGATTCCTCCGTGTGGGTGCGACGAAATGGTCTTTCTTATTTTCTAACTCTTTGTTTATGTGAACGCAGTTCTTCATTGTACCATGGGGAGGCACGTTTTGGCCTAATGACCTTCTGCTTTAGCGGAGCTGCAACATCAAGAGCGGACTTCAGAGAGTTCATGGTCAAGTCGACAAATTGATCACTTACACTGGGACTAAGGCCGTTCTCAGCAGGATCACATGACATTGTCGCTGAATATTGGCTCTATTATTTCTTTGAACTTTGAGATAGATTTTTCCGATATTGGTCCTTTTCATTATGACTTTATTTTGTGGGGTTGGATAATCTTTTAGAACAAATTGAAAGGTGATTAGGAAATGATCTGACAGTATAGGGTTTTGAGGGAAGACAATGAGGTCACTAATCTCTATTCCATATGTTAGAACAAGATCTAAGAGTGTGCTTGTGACTGTGAGTCGGTTTTATTTACATTTTGCGCGCAAAACCAATGCTATCTAACAGGGCGTTGAAAGAATTACTGAGAGAGTTATCGTTCATGTTCACGTGGATATTGAAATCTCCAACTATCACTACTTTTATCCCAGTCTAACACCAAGTTTGATATAAAGTCTGAGAACTCTGTTAAAAACTCTGAATAGGGACAGGAGGTCAGTAGAGAACCACGAACAGGACTCCTTTTTGGTTTCTTCAATTTGGACATGTGATTGATAGCATGAGGCTTTATAATGAGCTAAATGCATTGTTAATTTTAGGACTCAAAGAGTAGGCTTGAGTGTGTGAGATCACTGCCACACACACCACCTCGGCCTGTGCTCCTGGCGGTCTGAAAGTTAACACGAGTGGGTGGAGTGGACTCATTCAGTCAGACATAATCATCTTGTTGAAGCCAAGTTTCAGTTAAAGCTAGAAGATCTATGTTATAATCACTAATTAATTCATTAACTAAAAGCGATTTAGAGGAAATTGACCTAATGTTTAACAGTCCACATTTTACAAACTTATTTATTTGTTTATTTGTATCATTCGTGGGTGTTATTTTATTAAGTTCTTTGGTCTGACGCCTGAACTTGCTTTTCTGAGGTTTGACTTTTTGACATTATTTGCACGAGGGGCACACACAGTCTCTATCTGCCTTGAGTCTGAAATTACTTAATTTGTGACAGAGCGGGAGAGAGCTCAGCGACAGAGGAGCGTCTTACACTGCTGCTCTGCGCCCGGGGCTCATCCCTGGGTGGTCACTTTAGACGACTAAGGCAATCGGTCAAATTCCGAACTAAAAGGGATGTACCCTCCGAAGTTGGATGGATGCCATCCCTGCATATGAGCCCGGGTTTTCCCCAAAACGCACTCCAATTTTCAACAAAGACTACATTGTTTTGAAGGCACCAAGTAGATAACCAGCAATTGAATGCTGAACAGCGGCTGTACAGTTCAGCATTGATCCGATTGGGCAGGGGACCAGAAAATATTACGGTATCTGACATCGTCTTTGCCAATTCACACACTGCACCTACTTGTAATTTGAGCACCTCTGATTGTCTCCGCCGGGCGTCGTTACCGCCTGCGTGAATCACGATTCGGCGGAACCTCTGTCTACTCTGCTTTAATAGCCGAAGGTTTCCTTCGATGACACCCATTCTGGCCCCTGGTAAACATCTAACACTTGACGCTGGTAGCTTCACGTCTCTGACTATAGAACTTCCAATTACCAGAGTATCACGAGTCCATTCAGCGGGCGTGTGATCGCTGAGGGGAGCAAACCTATTGTAGAAGGGAAGCTCACGGTGCACTACAGGCTGGCGTTTAGCGCCTCGTTCCCTCCGGACTGTCACAAATTGGTCCCTATTTTGATCCTGGTCTAGTCCCGGCTGCGCGGGAGGCACTGCGGGGCTAGTCTTAGCCTTGCTAGCGCTGCTAATGCTAACGCTGCGTCCTGACGCACGGTCCGGTAAGCCTGATGCTACAACTTGGCTATAGCTAGACTTAAGCTCCTCCACACAGCGGATCCGTGCTTCTAACTCCGTAACCCTGGCTTCCAAAGCTAACACTACACTGCACTTCACACACCTGTCGTCGGAGAAAAAGCCAGGGTTCTGACTCGACATATGACAAATTGAGCAGGCGAAAGCGGAGAAAGTTTCAGCCATGGCGCTAGCGGCTAAGATAGCTCGGGCTGAGGCTAGAGAGCTGGGGGGGTTTTTAATCCACAAAATACTGTACGAAGTGAGCTGTACAAGGCTCCGGATTGTTTAAGGAGCAATCACACTTTCACTGGTGTTTAGGAAGCTAAAATAGTATTTGTATAATTCGTGGATTAACAATAAAAAGAAGCGAGCGAGCGACTCTCAAAATAGCATACACTTACCCGGAAGTGACGTCAGCGGAACTGGTAACTCATTAAATCTGGTCAGGGTTAGGGTTAGGGTTAGGGTCAGTTCTTGTGAACCATGCCGTAATGTCCCATTTACATCTCTCGGGTCCCAGTCACCTTTCACTGATGCCCACTGGTGTCCCAGAGATTTTCTGACCACTCGCTCTACTTCCAGTCCATCTAAATTATATGACGCTCTTAGCTGTCCCATTTGCTCAACGTATTCAGCGCCATCTTTGTTTGCTGGTGTTATGCCTTTAATTGCCAAGTCAATTTCTCCATCAGTCCACAGTCTATGTACTAAAATGGTCTCTGGGTGTAGTTCTCCCCCTTCTTGGTTTGGGTTAACTGATTGTCCCGTCCTCGGGTTGGCTACTTGAATCATTGGATACGCCCCATTGCCCTCTCGGTCACAGTCTTGCTTGAAGGGATTTAAAATGCCTAATTTCCTATTAACTGGTGACACAAAGTCTGTTAACCATGAACCACTTATTGTTTCCAGTTCTGCTTCTGGTGCCATCCACTCGGTCTGGAACTTGTTCTCCCTTCAGTCACTAGTTCAATTATCTTACCCATATATTCAACTACTGGAACATTTCCCATCTATTTGGAGTATTCTAGTCTTTTCCCGTCAAATTTTCGTTTTAGATTAGTCATCGGTCCAGTTAAGATCTTCTCAGTCTCTGGTAAAGTCTCTCGTCAGATCTGTCAAGTCCAGTGTAGGATGGGGGTTCCCCATTTCAGCCCCTCACACTGGTCCTCTCACTTCGTCTCGGTCAACTACTTCCTGTCTTTGTCTGTTCTGTCGTGGTTCGAATCTTCAAGTCTTTCTCTTGCCTCCTCTTTCTCACACACATAGGAGGAGCCACTAGCTCCGCCCCCAACACTGCTGCGTTTTCCTCTGTCACGCTCTGACTCTCGTAGTGAACACAACTGCCAAAGCTCCAAAAACAAATCCCAAAATCATAAAACAAATCCCAAAATTATAAAACAAATCCCAAAATCAAAACCCCATGGGCTTTAGAGGTCCAGCCTCAGGATCCCAAAACCCACTTAAAAACAAAAAACAAAATGCTAGCGATACTTAAGTAACTCTTAAGTAGTAATTTCTTCACAATGGATCCATAATGCATGCTTTAATTTCAACTTTAACTTTTACTGTAACGTTACAACTAAACACAAATAAACCCATTTCTCTAATTCATAGTTTACTTCACGATACATTTTTCTTCATTTTTTTTCCCTTTAGTTCTTTAATTTTTATTTAATTTTAATTGTCCTGTGAAGTTATATCTTTTTATCCATCGTTCGAGGTGTTTGGCGTACACTGCTTTCCAATCTTGTACGGGTAATATTTGTATTAAACCTTCCTTACTACTTTTTTGTCCCATTTTGTAGAATCTGGTCCAGTCCTTTCACTTCTAGGGAGGTCTCTATGAACTGGGATGTTGTTTCTTAGGTCAGTTATAGTGATAAGGATTATTGTGGTGTTTCTCACTTCGGCCTCGTTTCAAGTGGAGAAATCTTACTTATTGTATATCCACAACAACTCACTTTATTTCCAACCCGTTTTTATGGAGACACAAACCTAGTGGTCTTATCTCCCACACATTCGTCCTTTCACACACCTATTAATTCAATCTAANATAATAGCCAGCGCGTTGATCTCCACTTCCCCGACCCATTGCTGGAAACAAGCAACAGCAGTTAAAAGTCAGAACGAGTTATTAAAGAGTTGTAACTGTGACCAGCAAACATTCAATCAAACGTGACATATTCTAAACTCAACGATTTACCTGTGGATCCCGTAGTTTGTGCAAATACTCCTCAAAGTCTCCTTCGATGAACTAGAGAGACAGAAAAGTGCTATAATACGCTGCCATGGACAAAATGATAATAGAACTATACACCTACAGCTTCGTAGCTCTTGCGATTTTTCCTCAGAAACTCCACACATTTGGATCGGACCTGTGTGTGGAGACTTTGGCAATGCAGCACCTACAAAAGACAAGTCACATTTTACAGCTCTGCAGTTACGTCTTTATGTAAAACAGCGGCGCGTTACAGAGAAACTACTGTCAAAGCTTTAAAAACTTGCCATTACGTGTGTGTATTTAGTGTTCCTTTTGCAGGATTTTGAAAAGGGTTTAAGCAAACTAGTAGCAAAGTTAAAAAAAAAAAAAAGTCAAACGGAAAAAAGGGTGTTGAAGGATTTGAGATGAAAGTAAAGATCTGAAGAAACGGGTCAATCTGATGTCCTCGAAAGCAGAGCCACTAACGCCACCCTTCAATTACTTTATTAGTGCAATGTTTCCAGCTCCTCCTACGCACCTGTCGCCCAGTCGTGTGCGCAGAGTCCACGCAGAAACGAGGGGCACAGATTAAACACATCACCACAAAAACAGCCTCTTTTGGTAAACGAGGCTGTTTTTACTTCATAAAACAAGCATGCGCCCAATACACAAGGATCCAGAAACTTGTGATACAGTTGTGTGACGAGACGTTTTCAGGTTTATTCACGTTGGTGATATTTTCAACTGCCCAGACCCTCCAGTGGCAACACAAGGGTCCTCAGCAGGTTTCAAAATGTTTAGACCTACAGTAATAGCTCCTCTGCTCTTCCAACTGGGGTGTAATTTTAAATGACACTCTTCTGGCGTCGATCTCACAAATGGTGTGATGTTTTGGGCAACTTCACTCTACTCGTCAGTTTGTACAGAGATATTGCCACGGATGACGCACGACGACACATTAAAAACAGAATCAGAATCAGAAAAAGGTTTATTGCCATTGTCAGTGAACAAAATCCACAAACAAGGAACTTGTTTTGGCATTAAGGTGCAACATACAACAATGAATAATAATAATAATAATAATAATGATAATAAATAATAATAGCAAAGTATATAAAATAAACACTGGGAACGGTTACCAGACGAGTTGACTAACGTGCCGTCGTACAGGTCAATATTCCATTCTCTCGAAGTCTTTGTATACGGTCTATGGTTGTGTGCCATTGACCTTTATTTAACCAGGAAATTTGGGTTTATTTTTTCATTTAAATTTCTCGCACTCCAAAGGAATCGTGGTCAGGGTTCAGGTTGTTGACCACAGCACCCGTGGCTAAATCGGGTCCGTTTAGGGGCCAAACTGGAGACTATCACTGTCAGTGTCTTTAAACGTACTGCTATGATGCACTAAGCTAAGAATTGACTACATTATTTCCAGTTTACTGAGAATTGCTGGGGGGAAAACACAGTGGTAGTTAGTCCTACATTGACGGCTAAAGAGCTTTTTTTCTTTGTCACGCACTGGCTGAAAGTGTAACTTCAGACGGGCTCGCCGCGCGTTTACATTCACACTCCAAAGCTCAGTACGTGGGCATCTACTCCGGCCGTGCCATGCTTTCCCGTCTAATGTTTGCATTCACCGTGGTTGCCAAGCTGAGCAAAGCGTCACACGAGGGCTGACACCTGGATGACCGACCGACAATGAGGACAGACTATTGAATAAATGTTGGACCAGGATTCTCTTGAGAACACCTCACTTGAGAAGAAGTGTGTGCAAAGGGAAGTCTGGGCATGTTCTTAGATTGCTGCCCCGGTGGTTTCCAGATGAAGATTAGAAAATAGATGCATAGTTGTGTATCATTTTTAGTTTACAGCTATTTTATTTTATTTTTTTTTAAGAGAAATGTAATAGAATAACATTTTATAGCATTTTTGGTTGGCCATATGTTGTATATATGTATTGTTTCTGAATATAAATGGCCAATAATGTGCTGTGTTTGTGTAGAAATGAAGGGCATAATAAAATGGAGTTTAGGCCTACAGCTGGTCATGGACTAAATTATATTCTGTTCCCCATAAAGTGAAAATAAAAGGTTACGTTTTAGATACTTAATCGTAACAGACAATGTTACTAATAAAAAAAAAACATTAAAAAAGTATAACAAATGTTTACAGTAGACATTTAAAACCAAGGCTTATTTCTTCCTTCTTGTGTAAGTGAATGATGGGCGGCTTAGTGTGTGGTAAGAGGCATTCTCATAACAGAGCACAAACGCAGGTAGCGCCCCAAACTCAGAGCTAGTTTGTTGTTGTTGTTGTTGTTGTTGTTGGTGTTGTTGTGATTTTACCTGCTCAGCCACGGCCCGAAACAAGCACGACCCGTCTTTGGCGATCTTTTTCCCGCTGCAGGCCGATAGATTTGAGGTAGTCATCCATGTGTTTCTCTGCTCCCTTCTCCTCGTTACTTCGCATGTTTCCGCCGCCGTCCATGCTAACGGCTAAAGGCTAACCACACGCAACACAGTTTGACAGCTAATACCGCAAACTTTACCAACACTTAGCTAAAAGGAGAGAAATCGCATTAAGTTATAATCTATTCTTTGCATTTACTGCCCTGTGGCGTCGCTACGGAACTGCGCTGACAGTCATTAGTTTCGTTTCTCGGAAAGGCGCTCGTTTAATGCCGGGACAGACTCAAAAGTGAAAGTACAAACTTTAGCATTTAGCACTGATGCTAACAGCACAAGCAGCACCCTGGGAGGCCACGCCCACTTCACAACAGACCTGACGTCATCACGTACGTTTTGTATGCGTAAATTACAGAGAAGTGTTTAGTGGGTTTGACAGAAATAAAATGAACTTTTAGAAATAAGCATCTGGCTATAAATAAAAGTCTGCGTTGTAAAATTATATTTTTAGTTAAATTGTGTTTTGTAATATGTGGGAATTGCCATGACCAAGTTTTATGCCAGTGAACAACATTATGAATTTGTTATTTGTTGTCCATAATTGGTAGTGGTAATGGTAATCAGACAATCCTTCGTCAATTGTAATAAGCATTTGATGTCAACTAAATAAATAATTTATAATCTCCAACGATCCTGGGATGGGAAATTTGTTCGTTCACGAGATAACTTGGACGCTATCATTTTCAAATTATGACAATATTGACCTTTTTGTTTAATTTAAAACTTAATATTTTCGGGAAATTATCTTGAATGGCACAATGAAATACTCAAATGACCAATACATACAATTAAATCTTAATTGGAAATATTTACTTAAACTTAAAATGATCACAGATGTCATCTTCAATCTGAAAAGTTTGGGAACGCCTACACAAACATACAGTAGAAAGTAGCCTACTTCATTAAAGAAGAAAAGATTTCACGGATCAGTTAAATATATCTACCTGGAGTAGAGTCACTCCTCCACATTGAGAGGAGCCAGCCATAAGATAAGCAACGCTACAAATTCTGGGCCCCATGAAAAATTAAAATATTGGGCTCGTCGTCCCAAATTTGCAGATCCAATTTAACGGCGATCACATTTTTCACCAGGTTGTCTCCAGATGTTCTTGCTTTGCCTGAAATGTTCACATAACGGCATTAAACGTATTACATAGACAGTGTCCTTTTTGCTCTACCCTTATTGTATATATTTTTTCAAATCTTGAAAAAAAAATGCTTTCTATGAGCTTATTAGCCTCCGATCTGTCCTGTAACTTGGTCTGTTTGTGTCACATACTTGTCCCCATGGAGATGTATACGTTTAATGCCATATTGTGGAAAAGACAAAAGAATAACATCTCCATGGAAACAAGCAGATGGCACCCCTACACCAGAAAAAAAATATAATGATACTTGCTCCATTCTACATTTGAAACATAACTTAGACCAAATGTCCTTTAATAAGTCCCTAACGCACAGTCATTACGACGGTTAAAATGTGAACAAAGGTCGTCGTGGTTTGACATTGGACGTGTGAACGTGCCACATTCACACCGTCTGAACATGTTCGCCTCCTTTTCTGATCTTTCGCTCCATCCCTCGCCGCTGAAAAGACAATAGGTCAAACAGAGAGGAGAAAGAGGCGTGGCCTGAAACTATAAAAGCGGAGCAGGTGAAAGGACTCTCAGTCCTGCAGGGTCCGACTCACTGTGAGTATAAACTTTATATTATTCTGACATGAAACGTGGGGTTAGTAACAGTTGTAGTACCTGAGCAGTAAATGAGGCCGCACTCGCCAATGGAAAGATCTGCTTCAACATTTGTGGCTTTTCTCTTTCGTTTTCTGATCTCTTTCATCTCATTATGGTGTTTCGGAACACTAAATCTGGTTATATTATATATATTTGGGGAGTGCAATACGTGTTTTGCCTGGAATTTTCCGCAGAACGTCATTAAAAACTCTAGCTTTAACCCGTTCAGCGTGCACCTTTAACCCATTCAACGTTTATTTATTTTATTTATTATTATTTATTATTATTATTATTTTATTTATATATATTTTTTTACTTTACTTTTATTTACTTTTTAAATTTATTTTATTTTATTTATTTATTTTATTTATTTATTATTATTATTATTTTTATTTATTTATTATTATTTTTTACTTTACTTTTATTTACTTTTTAAATTCATTTATTTATTTGTTTATATTTTTTATTTTATTTTGTTTCATTTTTTTATTTGTTGTTTTGGAGCACAAACTGAGCCTGATTCATCCCAGAGTGTTTGATTTGACTGAAAATGAGTGGGTTACAGCTTTATTTTGATTTTGAACATTTGACAAAGAAAACGGTGGGACATCCGGGTTAAAGGAGTCTGGATCAACAATAATAACATAATCATAGAAACGGCTCAGTTTTGAATCAGACGGACAGAGCAGTGGGCGTGGCCACGCTGTTGCAGCACGTCCCCTTTAAATACATTCTTAGAGAACTTTTAAAGATTGAATTTTAGCACGTTTTGCAAAAATATTCAAATTGTTCGTCAAAAGCTCGTCATTCGTGGTCGTTTTCACAGTTTGCCGCGCGAGCTGGAGAAAACCCTCTGAAGTGCTCACGTTTCTCCTGTTTTTATACAATTGAAACTTTTAATTTCTCATTTTTAGAGTTGGAGTTGCAGAGATGTTCAGGCGAGGTAAGACTTTCTTCACGTTGTGTGTGTAAACTATACAAAACTATCAAATAGTTCTGAAATATATCATAACTCGACTGCTCGTTAATCAGAGCTTCAAACGTCAATTCAGTGGAACCGATCTCAGATTACGAAAGCGACTTCAGCGCTTGTGCCCGAGCCTCTGAGCGTGTGCAGTGTGAACGACAATGGCGACACAACATGGCGACAACAACATGACAACAGGGCGACAACAACAACAACACCATGGCCACAACAACAACATGACAACAGGGCGACAACAACAACAACAACAACAACAGGGCGACAACAACAACATGACAACAGGGCGGCGACAACAACAACACCATGGCCACAACAACAACATGACAACAGGGCGACAACAACAGGATGACAACAACAACAGGACCACAGGGCGGCGACAACAACAACAACAACAACAACAGGGTGACAACAACAACGGGGGCGACAACAACAACACCATGGCGACAACAACAATAGGGCGGTAACAACAACAGGGCGACAACAACAACAAGATGACAACAGGGCGACAACAACAGGGCGAAAATAACAACAACAGGACAACTGGGCGACAACAATAACAACATGACAACAACAGGGCGGCGACAACAGGGCGAAAATAACAACAACAGGGCAACAACAACAGGGCGACAACATGACAACAGGGCGGCGACAACAACAACATCATGGCCACAACAACAACAACAACATGACAACAGGGCGACAACAACAACAGGGTGACAATAACAACAGGGCGATAACACCAGGATGACAACAACAACAGGACCACAGGGTGGCGGCGACAACAGGACAACAGGGCGACAACAACAAAAACAGGGTGGCGACAACAGGGTGAAAATTTCAACAACAGGATGACAACAGACCAACAACAACATGACAACAACAACAACAACAATTACAGGGCGGCGACAACAGCAGGGTGACAACAACAACAACGGGGGAGACAACAACAACACCATGGCAACAACAACATTAGGGCGGTGACAACAGGGCGACAACAACAAGATGACAACAGGGCGACAACAACAGGGCGACAACAACAACAACAACAACAACAACAGGGCCAAAGTTTCAACCAGTGTCTTAAAAATGCAGGCTTTACACAGAATATCAATCAAATTGATATTGTTTCACTCCAAAACGGTTTAGTTTGTGATTATGGTTTAATATGTCAGTAAAAGTATAAACCAAACTGCAAAGCAATTTGTGGGGAAAAAAGTATTTATTAACTGTTCGATTAAATATTGATATTAGTGACCACCCCAAGTCTGCCAGCTGATTATAAAAATCACTGAACGCTACTGATTTCAAGTGTTTCTTTTTGTAGGCCACAGTCCAAAGGGGTGCCACGGGCACGGGCACGGGCATGGGCACGGGCATGGGCACGGGGGCTGTGGAGGAGGAGGAGGAGGAGGAGGAGGAGGAGGAGGAGGGCACGGGTCAAACAAGGACTGCCACGGCGTCAAGAAGAAGTGCAAGAAACGAAGGTTCAAGAAGGGACACAAGCACCAAAAGTGTCACAAGAAGGGCAAAGACTGTCACGGGGTAAAGTCAACTTTAAAGTCAACTTTAATGCAAACATTTCAGACTTCAGATTAGGTTCAACTTTATTGTAATAGGAAACCGTTTGGAAAGAGTTGCAAAAGGAGGAGTATAATAGTAGTAATAAATAGTAGTAATAATAGTAATAAAAGTTGGAGTAATAGTTTTAATTATACTATCATCCCTGGTGCAATATTTTCTGTCCATATGACAGCTGTAAATAAGAGTGTTATTATTATTAAGATTATGAGAGTTTTCTTGTTTTGTATTATTATACAGTGCATAATCTGCTTCTGTTCCCTTTGTTGCAAACACTGGAATTTCCCCATTGAGGGACAAATAAAGGTGGTCTTATCTTATCTTAATAGTAGAAGATTTATTGTTTACCAGCAATTCATGTAACCAATGGGAAATGGCATTGTTTCTCCCTGAGCAGACCGCCTTCTCGGGGAGAGTTTAGGATGTTTTGGGTGACAGTTTCTAAAATATTTAGTGATATTACTTAAAATGGCCAGACCCACAACAAATCAACGTTGCAAGTTGTTGATTGGTCACTTCACCTGAATTCACCCTAGAGTCACCTCCACCCCTCCACCTTAATGTGGTGGAGGGGTTTGAGCTCCCGATCCTAATGATCCTAGGAGCTGTTGTTGGGGGCTTCATGCCCCTAGAAGGATCACCCAAGGCAACCAGGTTCTAGGTGACGGGACAGACCAAGAAAGGTTCAGAAGCCCCTAATGAATAGAATACAATCAAGGACAGTTACGTCGCCCGGATGGGCATTTAGCCAGGCCTGGGAAAGGGTGAGGAGCTCGGATTAGAAACGCTGCTCCTCCACATCGAGTCATCTGAGGTGGTTCAGGCATCTGTCCTGGATCCCTCCTGGACACGCTGGAGGGACTGTCTGGGGTGAGGGAAGTCTGCTTAGACTGCTGTCCCCACAACCCGCCCCCAGATAAGAAGATGGATGCACTCTAGCAGCAGCAGCAGTAGTAGTAATAGTAGTAGCAGTAGTAGTAGCAGTAGTAGTAGTAGTAGTAGTAGTAGTAGTAGTAGTAGTAGTAGTTGTAGTAGTTGTAGTTGTAGTACTACTAGTAGTAGTAGTAGTATTAGTTGTTGTAGTACTAGTAGTAGTAGCAGTAGCAGTAGCAGTAGTAGTAATAGTAGTAGTCCTCCTGCTAGATGCTACTGACCAAGATCCCGGCCTAGATCTGGTCCACTGATCCTGAGGTTTAACCAGAGACTCTGAAAGACGGGTCAAATGCAGAGGACATTCTTATTGAGACAATAACATCAACTCTTCCCAAATACTGCGTCTTGTTTAGAACATGGAACAAACGCTGGTCAAAAGGGAGAGTTTCTGATTCAGCACTAAACAAACCATTTAGCCAGTACTTTCTCCTCCTCTCACTCAAACACTAAACCTATTGTCCTCCAAATGTAAACTAAAATAAAACATTCAATTCATTTTCGTTTTTGTTCAGTGTTTTGTTCTAAATCCTCTCTTTCTCCACAGTCTTCCAGCAGCTCGTGCAGCAGCAGCAGCAGCAGCAGCAGCAGCAGCGACTCGGATTAAACTGCTATAAACTTAAACTGCTATAACTTCTATAACACAGGATTATAAACCATATTCACTGAATGTTATGGGACTAAAGAGCCAATAAAAGTCTTCAAAAACTATATGGTCTCTTATTTTGTGATTTTTCTTTTTTCATTTTATAATAATTGACATCAAACACAAAAACAGAATAAGACCAGAGGTGCAGATGTCCAGGGGTGCAGCGGTGCAGAGGTCCAGGATGCAGAGGTCCAGAGGTCCAGAGGTGCAGAGGTCCAGAGGTGCAGAGGTCAGAGGTGCAGATGTCCAGGGGTGCAGAGGTCCAGAGAGGTGCAGAGGTCAGAGGTGCAGAGGTCCAGCAGGGGGAAGATGTCCAGGGGTGCAGAGGTCCAGAGGTCCAGAGGTGCAGAGGTCCAGAGGTGCAGAGGTCCAGGGATGCAGAGGTCAGAGGTGCAGATGTCCAGGGGTGCAGAGCCAGAGGTCCAGAGGTGCAGAGGTGCAGAGGTCCAGAGGTGCAGAGGTGCAGAGGTCCAGAGGTCCAGAGGTGCAGATGTCAAGGGGTGGCAGCGGTCCAGAGTCAGAGGTCCAGAGGTGCAGAGGTCCAGAGGTGCAGAGGTCCAGAGGTGCAGAGGTCTCAGAGTGCAGAGGGTCAGAGGGCATCCAGAGGTGCAGCGGTGCAGAGGTCCAGGTAGGTGCAGAGGTCCATAGGTCCAGAGGTGCAGAGGTCCAGGGGTTGAGAGATGCAGAGGTGCAGAGGTCCAGAGGTGCAGATGTCGAGAGGTGCAGAGGTCCAGAGGTCCAGATACTGCCATCCCATTCAATTTCGGAACAAATGTATTTAGGCCTCACAACCCCCGCTATGGACACAATGGATGGATACCTATGGCCCGCACTCCTGGCAGCTGGGAAGATCAAAATGGACGACACAAACCACTCCGACGATAAAGGACCGACATACGCACCATGGAAACAATCACATCTGGACGAAATGGGACCTTTATTTTGGACTTGGTCTGTTCTCATTGCATTCTTTACTTATCTCGTGTTCTTTCCGGTCTTATCTCGTGTTCTTTCCGGTCCCGCCCGGCTTTATTCATTTAGCTATTTATTTTGTATGTTTCTACAACATAAATCGTAAATCATGTCAGAGCTCCATGTTTGCCCATTGTCTGGTCTGTCTGCAGGCAGCGGCGGGGCCAAAGCGCTTGCCGCGCCTTGCAGTCAAAACCCAGGGCTGAACGTCCCAACTTTCTCCCGAAACTTCTCCCTAAATTTTCCCTGACTTTCCCCCTCGACTTGTCCACGTCCTCCGGCGGCGTCAGGCTGAAGGAGCTGCCACGAAAGCACCCTCCAAAGCCTGGACTCAGACGCCTGCGCCGAAGCACGATGCGCGGACCGATGTGCGGCCCGGTGTGCGCTCTCCTGGGCGCGTTTGCGCTCCTGTCGCTGCTCACTTTGCGGACTTTTGCGGATGAAGCGGAGGTGAAGATTGAAGTTGTGTTTAAACCTCTGGAGTGCGCGCAGAAGAGTAAGAAAGGAGACCTGATGAACGTGCACTACGACGGCTTCCTGCTGGACGGGACGCAGTTCTACTGCAGGTGAAACCGACCACCCGAGTTTGTCTCTCCGTTGAATCACTATTTAATGTTTGCACAAAGAATCAAGTCATAATAATGGCACTTTCTGTTCTTTTTAATGCCAAAGAGTGATGCAAACTGTTAAACTAATACACAATAAGTCCTTTTATAGACTTATAGACTAATGATTTGATACTTCGAATGAAGTGGTGAGGTATTCTGTTGTGCCCTTGGGCAATGTAAATGTGTGACGTGAGAAGTGTCATTAGGGGTGTGGTGGGACGTTAACTCTTAGTGTTCAAAAAGCCTTTTTACATGGGACAGTTTGTACGATTTTAGTTTTAGAGTTCATAAACATGATCTTACAGTGTCCCCAGATATGAAATGCATAGCTTAACCCAGGGCAATTCAACATAAGGCCCGGGGGCCAAATCAGGTCCTCCAGGCGATATCATCCGGCCCACGACCCAATTTCAAAATATAAAAAATATATATAATAATCTTGTTTACTGGTTTAATTCTAGGTTTACACTAGACCTGGTTTGGCCTTGGTTTAGTCCTGAATGCTGCTTTAGACCCATTTTGAGTTAGTCCTAGTTTAACTCTGGTTCAGTTCCGGCTGAGCAATGTTGGCCTTTTTTCACAAAAATCTAATCTCTCAGCAGTTATTTTATTGTATTAATTCAATTTATTGAAACTGTGTTGGGATTCTTTTGTGCGACCCAAACATTTGTTACAGTGGCGTGTTGTGCCCCCCCCGGCCCAGGGGCCTTGGCCCGCCTAAGCATCTGAAAATACCCTGGCTTAAAACACATGACACTTGTAATGTGATTTTATTCCTGGTTATAAAAAATGTTTGACAAGTTTGACAAGAGTCGAGCCAATTTGTCCATTTTCTAATTATGCTCATTCGTCATTCGTCCATATGTCAGGTTAAAGACACATTTCACTCAAAAGTATTAAACACAATGTAAAGTTATAATTGTACTTCCTGGCTGGACGTGAGCACAAATATGACACAGGTAGAGGTAATTCCACAGCTGTTACCTAGCAACCAAACTATAAACAGAGCCACAATCCACATAAATGACCCAAGAGTTCTGATCTGACACACGATAACGCCATAAAACACCTTTATTTTGTAGAACGATGGTTTGAACTGTCCGAAAAGTATGTCAGTTAAGTGTCAACCGTCTCTGTGTCGCACGCTGATGACATCACAGAGGGATTCAGCTCTACTTCCTGTCATTTTAAACTCTCAGATTTTTTTCACAAACAGCAATTGAACGGAAGTAAAACTATGATAAATGTTTACCACCAGTTTTACACCACCAAACACAGTCAGAATTAGAAAAACAGAAGACTCTTTATATACACTTTAAGAATAAATCAGCATTACAATTGTTGGCCTCAAAACTCCTGCCATGGACACAATCAGAGGACATATTTGGAGCGTACTTTTAGCGACAGCGAAACAGGAAAGGGACAAACGTGGATGACACAAAATGTACTGACGATTAAAGACTGGACCGAGATTATTATATTATATTATTATAGACCAGGGCTTTTCAACTTCATTTTCCTGAGGGCCAGATTTTTCTACACTACTGTAACTACGGTAATTTGGGTTGCACAAATATCCCCAACACACTTTCAATAAATGGAGTTAATTAAGTTAGTTTTTGTGAGAAATAACAAACAGTGCTTTGTAAAATTGCACTGAACAAGAATTCAACTTGAACTAGACTAGTACCAACCAGGTCTGAAGCAGGACTAACCCCGAATCAAACCAGTAAACAATATTTTTTGTGTTGTTTTCATTAAACAGGGACTAAGCAAAGACCAAACCAGATCTAAACTAGTGCTAACCCAGAATTAAACCAGTTGGTTTTGTTTTCATATTTGGAAGATGGGTTGTGGGCCGGATTAAATCACTTGAAGGGCCTGATTTGGCCCCTGGGCCTGACGTTGAATAGCCTGGTTATAGACGGTCGCAAAATGGATAAAATTACATTCAGACTCAATTTGAAAATGGACAAATCCCGAATGATTTTGGACTAATTGGGGCTGATGTCAATGGTGCGGCCCCTCGTCATGTGTTTAAACAAATCTGTCACGAAAAACCCAAACTACATTTGTCTAGCTCGTCTTTCGGGACGCACAAGGTCGTGTTTACCCTTCGGCGCGGTCAGGTTCATTTGCCGTTTCTCTCTGTGCTCTGCGGCAGCCGCTCGGACAAGGCGGGGCACCCCCTGTGGATGGTGGTGGGCGTCGGTCAGGTGATCCGGGGCCTGGACGCCGGCATGTTGGACATGTGCGTGGGAGAGAAACGCAAGATCACCGTCCCCCCCGAGCTCGCGTTCGGGGCCAAGGGCAAAGGTACGATTCCCGCAGAAATGTGGAAACGCGTGCCTGTAACTATGGATGTCAAGACTGATCGATAATCGGATTATTCAGGAACCAGAAAAAAAATCTGAATCGTGGCAGTTTTAGAAGCAAAAGTATGTATTTTTAGTTCAATCTATCGTCCAAAAAATAGCCCTAAATGTTAATAACTTTTTTATTTGGCTGTTTTTGTCACGTTTAACTTTATTTTGATATCCCTCCCTTTAACTAACTGCTCATTTGGATATTTGCAATTGGTTAATTTGATGTTAATTAGTATTTATTCTTCCCTTATCCTGTATTTCTGCAGCCGATTACACATTTACTAACACATAATTACAATTACACATTTACTAACACTTTCCTATGAATAAACTCCTTATTTCTGCTTGCAGTTTTTGTACATAGATTATGATCTTAGTAGAATTTTGTTATTAAGGTTGCATTTAGGAGCGAGCATTACAAAAAATTTACAAAAATGTCACCCTAATAAGCAGTAATAAGGAGTTAATTAATAGGAATGCGTTTGTAAATGTTTAATAAGAAAATAAGATCATCAATAACAACCCAATAAATACAAATTAACATTGAATTAACCAGTTACACGTATGCAAATGAGTTTATGTTAATTAGTGTATATGTCTCAAATAAAAGGTTGCCATAAATGTCATTATTATTGAACCTTGTGTCTTACAGATTTGCTAACTTGTTGAAATATCGTGATATTGAGACACTAAATTTGATGAAACAGAATAAATATTCTGTATCGCGACATCGCCAAGAATATTATGTGCAAATTTTCTTGTTACAACAAAATAAATGTTAGTCCTTTTACTTTGTTACGTTCCACCGTTGGTTTTCTGTTCATATATTTGTGTTTAATATCTTCTGTGTGGATTTCCCGTGTCTTCAGCCCCGGTTCCTCCCAATGCCACGGTGATTTTCGAGGTTGAAGCTTTGGCCGTGAACAGAGGCCCTCGCAGTATGGAGGCGTTCAGTCACATGGACCAGAACAAGGACCGCAAACTCACCCAGGACGAGGTAACTTCACCTTCACGAGACATTACGACTTTTTCAAATGCACATTTCAAACATCACCACAAATATAAGAAACAGAACATTCTCATAAGCAGAGGTGAGAAACTACTCAAGAGGTCCTTTACTTCAAAATAATGTGACTCGTGTGGAAGAAAAAGGCAGTGGGTCAAAGAAATCACCTGTAAAAAGTGCGAGTAAAAGGTATCTGGGAGAAAACTTCTACTTAAGTAAAAGTAACGGTAAGAGTAACGTGCCTTAACGCAGGAACATTTGGAAATCCTCTTTTTCTTGTGTGGCGGTCAGTCCCTGGAATATGTAACAAACAGAGCTGGTCATATGTACAAACTAACTAACGTTTAATGTATGTGTAATGAGTTTGCATTATTCTTTAATGACAACCACCTACACACTTAGAGCTGACTCACTTTGCACCTGTAACTTGTACTGGCGCAAAAACTGTCCAGGAGATCAATCACCAGTCTGAAGTTCATCTACATGCTGCCTCGATGTGTTTCCCACCAGATTTCTAAAGTCTGTGCTGAACAGTTTGTTAGCACCACTCACTCACATAGTTAACATGTCGCTTTCAATCTGGAACATTCCCAATGTCTCTGAAAACTGCGGTCATAAAGCTCTCCTAAAGAAGAGCAGTCTTGATGCCGCAGTACTGAGTCATTACCGGCCCATCTCTAATCTGCCATTTTGGGGCAAAGTCCTTGAAAAGGTTGTTTACCAACAGCTCACTGATTTCCTCTTAATAAAACAACTCATTTGATATTGTTTTCCCAGTCAGTTTTAGACCTCATCACAGCACTGAGACTGCTGTTGGTCAAGGTGACAAATGTACAAATCCACCTGAACACTGACGCGGGCAAAGCCTCAGTCTTAAATTCTGTTAGAATCTGAGTGCTGCTTTTGAAACTCGGTCGATCGTGGAGACCCTCTTACAGAGACTAGAGGACTGGGTGGGAATCACTGGCACTGCGCTAAACTGGTTAAAGTCCTATCTGGAAGACAGGAAGTAGTTTGTCGAAATTGGTAACTGTGTCTCAGACCAGAAGTGCCCCTGACCTGTGGGGTGCCCAAGGGTCAACCCTGGGACCCCCTTCTGTTCAAACCTCTACATGCTGCCGTTAGGTCAGTTGATACGCAGCAAAATGTGTCCAATCACAATTATGCAGACGACACTCTCAGATCTATGTTTCCATGACGGCAGGTGAATATGAGACCAGTGTGATTCACTCTGTCACTGCATCCAACAGATCAGTGTGTGGATGCAAAACAACTTTCTCCCAGCTGAACTCAGACGAGACTGAAATCATCGTCTTTGGCACAGAAACAAAGAGAAAGTGTTAACTGTCACCTCCAGAGTCTCGCTCTAAAACCTACACATCAAGTTAGAAATCTGGGGTAATAATGGACTCAGATTTGAATTTTAACAGCCACGTCCGATCAATAACATCAGCAGCTTTTTACACCATCTAAAAAACATTGCCAAAATCAAAAGTTTAGTGTCTAAACCAGACTTGGAGAGACTTATCCATGCGTTTGTCTCTAGTAGATTAGACTACTGTAAACGGCCTGCTCACTGGCCTCTCCAAACGAGCTGTCAAACAGCTGCTGCAGTACATCCAGAACGCTGCTGCTCGGGTCCTAGAACCAGGAAGACGATCACATTAGTCCTGTGAGGTCTCTGCACTGCCCCCTGTGGCCAGAGAAAGGATTTCAAAAGCTCTTGCCCTTGTAAACAAGTCTCTCCATGGCCTGCCACAAATCATCTCGGAACTGTTAGCCAATAATAATCCTGACTCTGCTCAGGTCTCTCAGGGACTAAACTGGCTCCCAGTTTTATGCTAAAATCTGGCTGAGACAGGCCGCAGAGTTCAAATCTAAATAAACTGTTTTGTTTGGCTGTGCTTTCAAAGCGTCATGCTCTGCTTGTATACTTGCCTTGCCTATGTGGAAGAAGTCTCTCCAGAATGATGGCCTAGCACTAAATGTGTGATTTTATGAGTTCAAAGTCCAGGAACAACATCTCGGACATGTTAAAACGGAATTATAAAAACTAAACCTTGTCAAATTACAGTTGTAAATTAAAAACATGTAAAATATGAACCATCAAATAATAGAATGGAAAATGGTCATTATATATTTGTTTGTTTTCATAAACGACTCTGAGTAAATACATCACAATCTTCCAAAATGACTCACATTTTCATAAATATATCATTACCTAAACAACCCAGTGTAAATCTACAGGGACCGCAAACAAACATACCTGCCGATATTGTATGGGTGTTGTCAGGTAAGACTTTTGTTGGTTTTGAGTGACTTTATCTCTTCTGAATATTATTCACCATTTTTACTGTGCCCAGAGGCCCCCTGGTGGCAGGTGGGAGAAGTATTTCTACCACTTACTCTTTGGTTCCCATCAAATAGTATTCCCTACTTCTCAAATGAACTAAAGAGTCCAAATAAATGAGTGGTGCATGTGCTTTATTTGCAGGTGAAAAGAGTGCTTAAAACAGGACTACACCAAAGTGGGAAACCCTCGAGACGACGCATTTTACCACAAAATCATGGAAGACATTTTTATGAAGAACGACCACAACCGCGACGGACAGATCAGCGCGAAGGAGTACAACATCTATGAGCACGACGAACTGTAGCTCCAACATGAAACACGACTTGAAGGTGTAATTAGACGTGACACTGAGGTTCAGTTATTACAGGAGGCACTGGCTGGACACACTGATTCTAAAGGTGCTGAGTGAATGTGGACGCTTTTATTATTGTGACAAGTACAAAGGACAAGCCACTCAATGTGTCACAGCTTTTATATTGTGTGGCCTCACTGCATGATGTCATCAGGGGGTCATTTAGTAAGTCTTCTTGACTAATCCATAAGATACAACTTGTTCTGCCCAATGCACATTTAGAACTTCATTTTCACTTCAGCTGTGTAACAGTAAATTTAAAGTCAAAATCATGAAACACTCCGTCTTTTCGGTGCTCTTTGTTTGTCTGTTTTTATTTGTAAATTGTGTGTGTGTGCGTGCTCTTACACCGTGTAGAGCTCTTGTCCTTCTGAACCACAACTCCTTCGGACTTGGTTCTCGTTTTTTTAGTTTCTGCTGCAGAATTAGCCCTTCTTTTTGCTAAAAGAGTGAGACGCCGTAGGCGAGGAAAACTTTCGGGGGTCCTTGTGCGTCTCGGACACCCTTACCTGGAATTTTCCTCTCCAACGTTTGCTCACTCTCCAACAAAATGGATGAACTGGCGCTGCTGATGAGACGAAACAGAGACTTTTCTTCATCTCCTGTTTTGTGCTTCACGGGACGTGGCTCAGTGAGCCGGTCCCGGACTGTGCCGTGCAACTTCAGAGCTTTGAGCTTCTTCGTGCGGACAGAGAAAGAGATCTCTCCGGAGGGAAATCACGCGGTGGAGGAGTCTATTTTTACATCAACAACGCCTAGTCATCTGCTCTCCTGATCTGGAATGTTTCTTCATTAACTGCAAACTCAAAACCAACAAGTCTTACCTGTACAACACCCATACAATATCGCTTTTAGTTAATGAATTAATTAGTGATTATAACATAGATCTTCTAGCTTTAACTGAAACGGCTTCAACAAGATGATTATGTCAGACTAAATGAGTCCACTCCACCCACTCATGTTAACTTTCAGACCGCCAGGAGCACAGGCCGAGGTGGTGGTGTGGCCGTGATCTCACACTCAAGCCTACTCTTTGAGTCCTAAAATTAACAATGCTTCTCGCTCATTTGAAAGCCTCATGCTTTATATCACATGACCAAATTGGAGAAACCAAAAAGGACTCTTCCTGGTCCCTATTCAGAGTTTTTAACAGAGTTCTCAGACTTTATATCAAACTTGGTGTCAGACTGGGATAAAGTAGTGATAGCTGGAGTCTTCAACATCCACGTGAATGTGAACGATAACTCTCTCAGTAATTCTTTCACGCCCTGTTAGATAGCAAGTTTGGTTTTGCTCAAATGTAAAAAAACCGACTCACAGTCACAAGCACACTCTAGATCTTGTTCTAACATATGGAATAGAGATTAGTGACCTCATTGTCTTCCCTCAAAACCCTATACTGTCAGATCATTTCCTAATACCTTTCAATTTGTTCTAAAAGATTATCCAACCCCACAGAAATAAAGTCATAATGAAAAGGACAATATCAGAAAAATCTATCTCAAAGTTCAAAGAAATAATAGAGCCAATATTCAGCGACATGTCATGTGATCCTGCTGAGAACAGATTTAGTCCCAGGGTGTCGACTTGACCATGAATTATCTGAAGTCTGCACTTGATGTTGCAGCTCCGCTAAAGCAGAAGGTCATTAGGCCAAAACGTGCCTCCCCATGGTACAATGAAGAACTGCGTTCACATAAACAAAGAGTTAGAAAATTAGAAAGACCATTTCGTGGCTCCCACACGGAGGAATCCCTAAAAGCATGGAAAATCTGCCTACTGTCCTATAAGCAGGCTCTGCATAAGGCCCAAACCAGATACTATTCAAATTTAATAGAAGGCAACAAAAATAACACTAGATTTCTTTTCAGCGCTGTAGCCAGGCTAACAAACTGTCACACAGCGCAGTAGAGCCCTCAACTCCCAGCTAGTCTCAGCTCTGATGATTTTCTTCTATTTTTAAACAATAAAATAAAAACAATCAGAGATAAATTAGATGAAACTACTCCCACTATTAGCCCTGAACAAGCCCAAGCTGTAAAACTAGTGTCCCATAGAAATCCATCAGTAACACGAGAAAGCTTCACTGCTGTTGATCAAGCAGAGAGAACTTCAGCCATTATGTCGTCTAAAACGTCATCTTGTATTCTAGACCCGATTCCAAGCAGACTCCTCAAAGACATTCTCCCCCTAATTATAGATTCTATTCTTAATATAATAAATACTTCATCAGAAAGTGGTTCTGTTCCACAGTCCTTCAAACATGCAGTCATTAAACCGCTTCTGAAAAAGCCTAATCCTGATCCTGACCTGTTGATAAACTACAGACCTATTTCACCTATGTCTCTCAAATCCTTGAAAGAGTTGTAGTTAAACAGCTTTGTCGCCATCTAAAGGACAATAACTTATTTGAAGTTTTCCAGTCAGGGTTCAGAGCCCACCACATCACTGAAACTGCACTAGTTAAAGTCACAAATGATTTGTTATAAGCTGCTGACGATGGACTGGTCTCAATCCTGGTTCTGTTGGTCCTCAGCGCAGCGTTTGAGACCATCGACCACAACATTCTACTGAAGAAGTTAGAATGTGATGTAGGTGTCAGAGGCCCCGCCCTCAGCTGGTTTAAATCCTATCTTTCGGATAGGTATCAGTATGTTGATGTAAACCATATCTTTTGAAAGGTGCTCACAAAATCTTCAAATCAGGAATGAATCAATTTCCTGAAACGCCCGTGTGGCCGTTAAATATCTGACCATTCAGCATTAGCCGTTAGCAGCATTAGCCGTTAGCAGTATTAGCGGTTAGTGTTACGGGGGCTGCTATTGACATTTGTAGGGCAGCTGAATCACTGACATGAAGTTAAAATTGATGTCCCAGGACCGGCCACTTGAAAGTGTTCATGTCATAAACAGGCGTCAGCAGCGGCCAGTAAAGCGCAGAGACAAGCCACAAGATATGCAAAGGATGGTCAACGACAAAGCATGCAAATATTGTGGTGGTGCGCACAAACGGGGACGAGACGCATGTTCGAACGTAAAACATGCCGTAAGTGTGGCACACAAAACCATTTTGCCAAGGTGTGCATGAAGAAGCCCTGCGCTGATCAAAGAGTGAACACGGCAGATGATGTCAACAGCGAAGAGGACATGGACAACCAGATCTACTAAGCAGAAACCGGAGCTGTGAACGGACAAGGGAAAAAATGGTTTGCCACTCTGAAGCTCAATGGAGTTTTGCAAAGGTGCCAGCTGGACTCAGGAGCAACAGAGTGTGTGGTGCAGGGCAAGAGACATGCTGGACTTTGAGATAGTCAGATGCCACCAAAGACCCCTCCTCTCAGGCACAAGTGCTGAGCTAGGGCTAATGTACTTCACCATCCCTGAGGAACTGAATGAAATAGAACAGGGAGTCCCAGTGCCTTTAACTAAACAGCAACTCATTGACTCCGATGCAGATGTGTTCAGTGGGCTTGTTCAGTCTCCCCCTGGGGAAGTTCACTTCGAACCTGACAACAGTGTAGCTCCTGTACAAGCTTAATCCCAGAAATGTCCCTGTGGCACTGTCAAGACTCAGCTGGACAAATGTGAGAAAGACGGTCACATAACCCCAGTGTCTGAGCCGACCGAATGGATAAGCAACATAGTGTTGTTAAGCAGCCTAAAAAGCTCAGAATTTGCATTGACCCAAAGGCCCTCAATAAAGCCTGAAGGCACTCTCACTACCAAATGCCTACACTGGATGATGTACTATACAAACTCCCAAAGGCTCGAGTTTTCACACTTGTGGATGCACGTGACAACATTCTGGACTCCGTGGGGCAGGTATCGTTGGCTTAAGTTGCCTTTTGGAGTATCTGTGGCACCGGAAGTGTACCAACGTAAGCAGCATGAACTTTTAGCAAGGCTCAGAGGTGTTGAGCCAATAGCAGACGACACACTCATTGTGGGGTGTGGGGAATCCGATGCTGAGGCAATGGCGGCTCATGACACAAAGTTGATGCACTACTGGACAGGTGCAGTGAGATAAGACTGAGATTGAGCATCAAGAAGTTTGCAGTTCAAAGTAAAAGAAGTCCAATTTGATTGGGCACATTCTGTCAGGAGAGGGTCTACGACCAGACCCTGAGAAAAAACAGCGGTTCAGGACATGCCCCACCCACTGATGCTAAAGCAGTCCAAAGATTTCTAGGGTTTGTTACCTACCTTGCCAAGTTTCTTCCACGCCTTTCAGAAAGTGTGTGAGCCGCTGCGTAGGCTACTGGACAAGGATGTGATGTTTCACTGGCTGCTTAAACATGATGCAGCACTGCTGGAAGATCAAAAGGCTTGTCACAGCTGCACCAGTTTTGAAATGTAACAAAGCCAGTCACAATTCAAAGTGACGCAAGCCAGAAGGGACTATGATGCTGCCTCCTACAAGATGGACAGCCAGTTGGATTTGCATCTCGTGCACTAACACAGACTGAGCAGAATTATGCACAAATTGAGAAGGAGTGCTTGAGCATTGTATTCGCGTGTCAGCGCTTTCATTATTATCTCTATGGCAGGGATGAAGAGAACAGCAGAAACGGATCACAAGCCGCTCATCTCAATCTTCAACAAGTCACTCTTGAATGCACCTAGACGCCTGCAGAGCATGCTTCTCACTTTGCAAAACTACAGTCTCAAGGTAACATACAAACCCGGCTCAGACATGCACATTAGTGACTCTCTTAGCAGAGCCACAGTTTGCATCAAAGACAATTGGTGACACATACAACCGCCATTTTGTATGCCTCCTGCAGAGGGCACAAGAGACCATTCAAAACATGTATCAGTTTGAATGTGACAAGCCAGCGCCTAGAACAGATTAGAAAACACACAGATGGGGACACTTGTTTACAAAGGTTAAAAACAGTTGTCCTGCAGGGGTGGCCTGAGCACAAGGATGAGACACCTGTAGCCATTCCAGAGTTCTGGTCTGTCAGGGGATGAGATTAGTTCACAGGACGGGGTTCTCTTCAAAGGTCAGAGAATCATCATCCCGAGATCACTGCGCCCAGAAATGCTGAAACGTATTCACGTTAGTCATATTGGAGACGAAGCATGTTACATACAAGGAAGGAAGACTCTTACTGGCCCAAAATGCCAGAGCGAAATAAAAGACTTTTGTTTGCCAGTGTTCTGCTTGTAATGAATATTCACACAGACCGCAGCAGGAAAACAATGATGTCACATGCACTTCCCACACGTCCATGGCAAATCCTTAGCCTGGACCTACACAGACAGGCCGGACAAGACTTTCTGATAATGGTGGACCACTTCTCAGACTTTTGGGAAATAGAGCAGCTTTCCGACCTCACTGCAGAGACCACAGGACTCAAGTGTAAAATGCAATTTGCCAGGTATGGCCAACCTGACCGCATGATCACAGACTGTGGCCCGAAGTTTGACAACGAGACATTCATTCAGAAGGTTGCAACGAAGGTGGGGTTTCTAACATGTTATGTCCTCCCCAAGACATCCAAAGTCAATGAGTCTGAAAGCTGAGTCTGCAGTGAAACTCAAGCAAGCGGGCAGCCAGTGCAGGTACTGATCCTTGGTTGGCTATACTGCAGTGAAGAAAGTGGAGAAATCCCCCCATCCCTGCTGAGCTCTTCTACAGATGTAGACGTCCATCCATCCATTTTCTACCGCTTGTTCCCAGTCGGGTGACAGCACAGTGCTTTGGGCCTTAGGCGGGGACCCTGGACAGTGGCCAACTCGTCGCAGGGCTAACACAGAGCTAGAAGGCTGACAACCAACTCTCACAACACACCACTCCCTGCATGGGAGGAAGCCGGAGAACCCAGACGGTAACACGGGGAGGACATGCAGACTCCACCCAGAGAAATCATGTGATGTAATGTTCTACAGCCATGCGCTCTAGTTACTGACGTGTCAGAAAAAATAAAGGCCAGGCACCAAAGGGCTAAGGGCTAAGTTTTGGTATGAGGTTAGCCAGGGATCTGCCACAACTTCACACTGGCCAGCCAATGCAGCCGCTGCCAGGAGACCGGACGGGCAGGTGGAGAAGAGGCGTGTGTCTTCAACAGGTGGGCCCTCGTTCGTACCTGGAGGACGTTGAAGGGACCCTATACAGGCGCAACAGAGTGGACCTGCGACCAGCAGAGCAGGATGCATCAGAGAGGTCACAGGACGGACAAGATCCTGATCAGGATAATGTGACGCAGGCGAGGGGAGAAAAAGACACACAAAACTCTAATCAAGAGCTGCCTGAAGAGTGCAGTGTCCAGTTCCCACAGGAGTATAGAACCAGCAGTGGCCGGCTGATGAAACCACCCAAAAGACTGGACCTAGAACTAAAAAATGCGGGGGTTTTTGTGTGTAAATTACAGATGGGAATGTTATGTTTATGGTTATTGGTTATTGTGTTTACTGAATGTTGTGTATGAAATTTGTTGTTCCAGTAATTTCTTGACGATAAAGTTGATAACTATGTTACAGGGGCTCGCCCCCCCTAGTGTTGTATAATGTGACAGTCCAGCAACAGTGTTATTACGGAGCAGCGCTTCCTTGTACGAACTGTGTACTGCACTGTGAAGCCGGTATTACATGTGTGATGTGAAGGCACGAGTTGAAACGCATTTGTCTGGAGTCTTCATTATATACACCGCTAGCAACATTAGCCGTTTGCGTCATTAGCCGTTAACAGCATTAGCAGTTAGCATCATTAGCCGTTAGCAGCATTAGCCGTTACCAACATTAGCCGTTTGCGTCATCAGCCATTAACAGCATTAGCCGTTAGCATCATTAGACGTTAGCAGCATTAGCCGTTACCAACATTAGCCGTTACCAACATTAGCCGTTACCAACATTGGTATTTTTCCTGGCCGAGAAGGAGGGTCTAAGGACAGGGGGGCTTGGGACATCTGTCTAAGGACACAGGACGCTGGGACATTTCCAAGTCCCTATGAACACTGTTTATTTTCTTTTCCACTGTAGCCCCTCGAGGCAACTACTGTTGTGATTTTGGGCGTTACAAAAATTAATTGAATTGAAAAATTGAAAGATTAGCCATTAGCAGCCTTAACTGATGATATTGCAGTGCCTGAAATGTTCCACAATATGGCATTAAACTTGTATTTATTCAATACTCTTCTACTAAAAATACCTGGAAAAAGACAAATTCTTACTGTGAGTGGCTTGCCTCTCCACAGATCTGACCTGTAACTTGGGCTGGTGGTGCTTGTTTCCATGGAGATATATATTGTTTTAAAGCCAGCATAAAATGTTCCATTGTATCCTGCATTCTGGCTTTAATTCATTCTTTCAACTGTTCTTCCGGTATATGCTATTAAAGCGCGCCTCCAATACCTGCCTGTCAAAAAATAAAATATAATATAAGAAAAATAATATAAAATAACCCGTTCCCTCAAGATTATTAACATTTCCCACCTATTTTTAATTTATTTTTTTCTAATGTGATCACATCTCGTGGCCATGAGAAAATATGATATTTCACCAATGTCACCTGCGGGGCTCCGTACATTTCAAACACCAACATAAATATAAGAAGCAGAACATTCTCATAAGCAGAGGTGAGAAACTACTCAAGAGGTCCTTTACTTCAAAATAATGTGACTCGTGTGGAAGAAAAAGGCAGTGGGTCAAAGAAATCACCAGTAAAAAGTGCGAGTAAAAGGTATTTGGGAGAAAACTTCTACTTAAGTAAAAGTAACGGTAAGAGTAACGTCTGATTTATGATTTGAAGGAAGGACAAACCCTTAAATAATGCACAAAGTCTGTTTTTATTTTAAATAAAAAAATAAGGATTTTGATTCTCCACATGTCATATTTGATCAAGTTTATAAATGTAATGTAATAATAACAAAGCCTATTTTTATTCAACATAATGTACATTTCAACACAAACAATGTTTTTCTTTAATATTACCAAGGTGACTCCAACACAACCCTCAAAAAGAGTCTTTTAAAACTTTAATTTGTTAAAAATGTAAGATTCAAACCTAAACCGAGGAGAAAAAAGCTGTTATTTGAGTTTAGGGAAATGTGCTGTGTCTCCAAGAAGATTAAACCTGACTCCAGCGTAGAGAGTGTGAGTGAAAGTGGTCCGGACTCTGTGGAGGAGCTTCATGGTACTTTCAGAGACGCTGTAAAACTCCAAAACCCCTGCACTGTGGTCCAGGTAAACCCCGATTCTGGACGAGACCGGACATGAGAATCTGAAGACCGGACTGAGTTAAACAGAAATGAAAGACTGGTTTTGTCACAGACTAAGACCCAAGATTTATCATTGAGTCCAAATAAACATGCATGAAAGCCTCCTTTTCTCTGAATATCTCTGTATGAAACTGCTATATAAACACACGTCCCGCTCCACTCCACCTCCCAGTAACAGCGGCCCCTCAGACTCTCTCTGCTCAGAACCTGAAACTTATAGTAACTGAATCTGTCTGGATGATCTGGATAACTCTGGTCTTCTCTCATAACTGTTGCTCTTCTGTTTCCATCAGACAGAGTCAGTTTTGTGTGAGCTGTGTTTGGGTCCAGAGTGATTTCTGTATAATATTGTAAGAAGTCCTCTCTGGAGCTGGGTTCATGTGAGAAATATTAGGTCATTAGGTATAATCAAAATGTACCAAACAGTATCATGCTTATAATCTGTTAATGATTCATTATGTGTTATTGTTAACAAGATGTACAGAGTTAATCTGGGGCAAGATAAACTGAGCGAAGTAGGTCGTGTCATGACCGCCCTGATGAAGTCAAATGTAAGATTACTGTTTGAAGCAAATGAATAAAAGGCACGGGAGAGCAGTGGTTCAGAGAGAGACGGCACGACGGCGTGCTGGGTGGGACGAGCAGTAGTAGCCACGTAACTCTCCCGTGCACGAAAACCTAACAGACAGCGTTGGCTGATTTATTTCTACTTAAAGGCCTAGGTGATTTAATCCACAATTAGGATGGAAGTTGCTATTTGAAATAAGAACTGTTATAATTCACTCTTGTGCATTATTCTTTGACAGTTCAGCTGGTGACAGTAAAACCTGGACTGGACTCAGAGTGAGCTGGAGTTTGTCCTTGAGCGCTGACACAGCTCTGGTCACTTCTTCAAAGTAGCTCCGGGGCCCGGTCTGAATCCTGGCTGGCTCTGTGCTCTGTGTGTCTGTGGACAGTGAAGCGTAGAGCTGGAGAAACTGGTTATGATCCGGAGTGAGGGACAGTGTGTCCAGCTCAGAGATGTTCCTCTTCAGCTCACTAACGTCCTGCTGCAGTTGGTCCTGGAGCTCTTGGACTCGGCTCAGTTGGGTCTGCTCCGGGAGAGGATCTGCTGCTCCACTTCAGAGCGTCTCTTCTCCAGGAGAAGGGCCATCTTTCTGAAGCTGTCCCTGCTGCGCTGCACTGCTGTCTGGGCAGAGCAGCTGATGTTCCTGGGCCTCCTATTTGAGCTTTTTCAGGTCCCTCCTGGTCGGCAGCTCTGCCTGCCTCTGTGACCTCTTCTGAGCCTGCAGAGGACACTATGTCATGGCCCTTGTGCTGGTCCAAAAAGAGAGAGCAGATGCTCCTGCTGGTCACTGCGGCAGACGTTAAATCCATCACTTTTTTGGTGTTGAGAGCAGATGTTTTTTCTGGAGCTTGTGGGACGGCGCCACCAGCTGGTGTTTCTGTAACGCTGCAGCATCATAATGAGGCTGGAGGTGGCGCTCACAGTATGAAGCCACACACTGCAGACAGGACTGGACAGCTTTCATCTTCCTCCCAGTGCACACATCACAGGACACATCCTGAGGTCCAGCATAGCAGCGGTCAGCAGGGGGCGCTGTGAGCCCAGTCTTCTTCAGCTGTTCTACTACACCTGCTAACATGATGTTTTTGATGGGGACAGGCCTGGGGCTGAAGCTCTGGCGACACTCGGGACAGCTGTAGAGCTGCTTCTGGTCCTCTTGGTCCCAGTTGGTGTTGGACACAGTTCCTGCAGTAGCTGTGTCCACAGGGAATAGTCACCGGATCCTTCAGTAGATCCAAACACACGGGACAGAAAAAGGCTTCTTGGTCGAGTGCTTTCTGTGCCATCTCTCCTGGATCAGACAGGGGCCTTTAGAAGCTATTTTTGAAAGAAATATCCAAAGTGAAAAACCAACAAATGTCATAAAAACTTAGCTTTGTCTGGTAATGGCCCAACAAACTCAAGGGTCTGGATGCAGACCTTAATCCAGAGTCCTCGATCCCCGCAGAGTTAAACCAGGAGGAGCCTTCACCGACAGGTCCGGAAGAACACACAAAGTAAACTTTAAAGCAAATATACATCAATAAACGAACACATTGTTCACATGGAAGCACTTCAAAGTAAACACACTTCAAAGCAAACATGTCAATAAAACATTTAAATTCTCTGCTTTCTCTGTCTCTTTTTTTTTAACGGTAGTACAGCGTAAAACGCATACTTTTGAAGACGTACAAGTACAGTAGGTGCAGTAAATGCACAATTCGGCTGCCAACCGCCATGAAAAGTAACACAACTCCACAAACATCACAATTTTGAACGTCATTATTAGAATACAATAAACAATATTGAAAACCTGAAAAACAACAGGAAAACGATAACATTCGTACATTTCAAAAGTTCAAGTGTAAAACTGATCTCTGCCTTCACCAGTGTAAAACCCGTGTTCTGTGTGACTGAGACACTTTCACAATTAGGATTCAAACTCAACAAAGAACACAGCATCATTGATATATGTAGAGAATATATGAGTTTAGTTTGAACAGTACTAGTTTGAACAGTACTAGTTTGAACAGTACTAGTTTGAGTACAGTACTAGTTTGAACAGTACTAGTTTGAACAGTACTAGTTTGTATTGTTGCAGGTGAGTTAAACAAAAGCTCGTCTGAACCACATTCTAACTCAATATTGTGTCAACAGTTTAAAGTCACAAGTAAAACAATACGAAAGATAAAAGAGGTCTCGAAAGTCTAAAGGGTCAGTGTAGTTCAGAGCTTTGGTGTGAGGAGCAGCTTTTCCTAAACTTATGAACTCATATAATCTTTATCATTGTTGTTTCTAGATAAAGATAGAAAAGTTGTCATATTAATCTTGAGGCTTTAAGTCCTTTCAACAATTGTGCCTGTGTGTTTGAATAAGATAACACACTTTATGAAGCCATTATTTATTTCAAACCAACTGCACAGCAAATGCAGAAGCCTTAACGCAGGAACATTTGGAAATCCTCTTTTTCTTGTGTGGCGGTCAGTCCCTGGAATATGTAACAAACAGAGCTGGTCATATGTACAAACTAACTAAAAAACCACTTGCTCCCATAATGTGAATAATATTCTTCGCAAACAACAAAATATCTTCCTGTTTTTTAAACAGAAGAGATAAAGTCACCTCCAACCTTCTTAAACAGAAGAGATAAAGTCACCCAAAACCAACGAAAGCCTCACCTGTACAACACCCATACAATATCGCCATCTGGTGGACAGGTATATTTGTTTGCTGTGCAGCTCTGGAACAGCTGTAGATTTACACTATTTATGGATATTTATTTGTTATTATTTTATGACAAGTGTTTGTCTCTGTACTCTGCTGCATTCATCTCCCTGTTGATCCTGACTCGTCTCCCAGTTCCTCCTGCTGAAGAACATCTCCACAGCATGACGCTGCCACCACCGGGCTCCACTGTAGGGATGGTACTGGTCAGGTGATGAGCGGTGCCTGGTTTCCTCCAGACATGACGCTTGCTATT